>BMAU01015879.1:0-403981 GCA_019973935.1 Trichonephila clavipes
CAATAAAATTGCAAAAAAAAAAAAAAAGTTTATCTTTTCAATATTTTTAATTTTGAAAATTGGTTAATCTTTCAATTTCTAATCAAAAATGTGGCCGCGGTAGCCGAGTGGTATAGGTATCGGATCATGGCTTGCCTTGTCACGAGTTCGAGCCCAGTACCACTAAAGACCCGCCGTGTAGGGAAGCGATGCACGTTAAATCTGTCGAGAGCTGAAACGTCCTCCCGTTGGTGTGGTAGTTAGGAGAGGGGGTTGCCAGTTCAGGTGTCATCCACGTCACTTGACCATGGTTCAAAATTATGTGGTCCGTCGCCAAAAGCCCTCGTGTAGCTGAACAGTGCGACGTTAATATTCAATCAATCTAATCAGAAATTTTATAACTTTTCAGTAAGTCTTCGCGTGCTACTGTTACAACTCCATTGTGGCACGAGTGCCGCGGGTTGGCCATTCCTGATCTTACACATATTAGAGATTTTTTAGCACATTTAAATCTCAAAAATATTCACACATCAATGAAGTTCGTGAAGCATTATATCAGAAAATATAAAATTTACGCAGAAAAAGTCTACCCTACGACTGGTTTTGTGTACAAAAAATTGAAGAAAATATTAACCTAAACTGATTAATTGAAGAAGGGGACAGGCGAATGTCAAAGTTAGATAACAATGGAGAAACTGAAAACTGTTCTGAGCAATATTTTTTAAAAAAGTATAAGGTTTTTAACAAAAAAAAAGAAGAAATAATAATTGAGCGCAAATAAAAAAGGCAAGTTTTCAAAAGCAGAAATTTATGAGTCTTGTCTTCTGATGGTGCATTCAAAACCAATTATCCAAAATAAAGCTCTCCAAGTTTTTAGTCTTTATTATTAGCTTTTGTGTTACTTCAACTGACTATATTCCTACTTTACTTATCATTTCTTAATTATATTCATACTTTATTATTTGTTTACAACCGTTTTATTCAAAATAATTTCGTTAATTTTAAATCATGTTTTACTGTAACCATGTTTAATGTTAATTGAGTTGATAAACAGAGAAAGCGTTTAATTTGACAAATTAAATCATTCTAGAGTACTTTTCCCTTTCACTTCAATAATTTTAAAACAGTTTTTAAATTGCTCCACGTGCTATTAAGCAGTTAAATCAAATCATAGTCAATCACACACATTGCGCTTGGATTAATTTTTAAAGGTATTAAAATAGTAGCAAAGTAAGAGTTATCAAACGCAGGTTTAAGGTATTAAATGTTTAATAATAACAGTAAAAAGATATATTCGAAATTTGAAAAAAATATTATTATTATGTAACGATAAAAGTTTTCTTCTTCTTTTTGACAAATACAAAAAAAAAATCATTTTAATCTTCTTTTACAAATAATCTTTTTAGCATCTGTGCATATAAACATACTTTTATCTTTTAACTACGTAATTAATGATAAAACCTAAGCATTTAATTATCAATTAAATGAATCCTCTTAAATGATTTTCTTTTAAGGAATGTAAACCAAAAAGTGTTTTAAAATCTTTTAAATTTCAATACGTTCACTTAATCTAGTGAACAAAGATTTAACTAGTAACCATAAAAAGTTAAGACAATAAATAAACTAAATTTTTCTGAGTTAAAAATATAAACCCCAGCTTTTCAATAAATATACATTGTTCAATGCATCATTATTCTCAAGAGATAGAAAAGATAAAGCGAATGAATTTTTTTTTTTTGTATTTTCTAATTTTTAAATGACCTTAAAATTTTTTAATGCAACTACATTTCTGTTGATGTTTTCCGAAGCCACCTGTCTGACATTGTCAGATCGAGCCCACGAAATCTATCGTGGCAAAGGGCTAGATGTGCGCCTATCGTTATCCGTAGCTTTGAGCAGCATACAAGTGACAGTGCGGTTTGGCTCGGTTCAACCCCAATTTTGAGAGAGAGCACCCTGGAGGATGTCAGGGGCTTCCCACCTCTCTTTTTCTTCCACCAATCTCAAGAGAGGGTATGCGGCTCGCGCGACGGCGATTTAGAGTACTCCCATACTTATACATTTACAAACAGTCATCCTTCTCCGTGATTTTAACCCAGACCCAATGGCGCAGCAGTCGGCGCCGCTAACCACTATACCGGATGGGTAATAACTACATTTTTAACATGTACGATCATGATTCGACAAATAGTTTAAAATATAAGGGTTGGGGCATAAGTCATGGCAAATATTTTTTTTTCTTGTCTATATGTGAACAGATCACAAGCGTATATGTGTCGTGTGGAAGTTCTGCTGGCATAGTGTATATGCAGAACAACAGATGGATCTGTAATAACTCGTAGTAACGCATCGAGGGCTGAGAAATCAGTCAGTTGGTGAGTGTCGTGTGAGATGAGATTGAAGTAACCAGTGTCGAACAGCGCGATTACATCAAAATAGCCGTTCTCCAAGGGAGAAATTAGCCCTGTGACTTTGATCTCATTCCCATGATTAAGGAACCAATACGTGGTAGACGGTTTGCAACACGAGAGGACATTGCTAATGCTGTGCGCCAACAGGTGACCAGATTCGCGTATGATGCGGCAAATGCTGAGGCCAGTGGCGCACACAAGGGGGTCCTGGGGGTCCGGACCCCCCAAAGCCCTTGATTCTTTTTCCGATTGATTATAATTCTATGTATATGTGAAGATCCCCTTGGATCTCACTTTGAGAACGAGAATAATTTTGAGTCAAAGAAGAACCGGTAGCCATTTTTATGAATAACTTTCTTTATTTGGTTATCTTTCCCAAATAGAATCAAAGACTTTTAATAACAAATAATTCAAATAGCTTTATGAAGTTTAAATGGGACTTTTCTTTATATTAACTTAAATATTTAGTGATCCAATTAATTAACAATTAGAATATCGATCACGCAGAGATTACCGCAATAAGAGATCACAGAATTATATTCAATAATGTCCCTATTGAACATTTAACTTTAATCTCACTCCTAATATAAAACTTTAATGAGACTTTAATTATAAATCAATATTTACCACACTGAATCTCAGCTCTTCCTGAGCCTAATTTATCCACCTAGAAATCTTCAATAATAAATCTCTAACTTCACTATTATAACTTCCTGCTTCAATCTCTCTCTCCTACTGCCTCTCACTTTACTATTCCGTTTAACTTAAATACTTTATCTAATCTGCATAACACGGAATCCCTGTCCTCTTTTTGGAGCTGATTGAAAATAGGTAGGGAATTAAATTTCCTTAAAAAAGACGTCTCAGAAGGTTAGTGATAAAGTTTCGTATAGATTTGTCACATATATAGTACGTAAAATTTAATTAAGTATTTGTTATTAATGATTACTTTTATTGATTAATGCTAATTATTTATTCAATAATTAATTTTTACTGTGTTTTGTTCCCAAAAATCGACAAAATCAAAAGGAGCACGATACAAGAATGGTGAACTTTCGACCCCGAAACCCCTTGAAAAATTCCTGTGTGCGCTACTGGCTGAGGCTGATGGTATTCAGCGCCTCCAACATCGTTGGCAGCACGTGGTGACAGTAGCAGGGGACTACATTGAGCGTCTTTAGGTCCAGGTTTGTCATATCAACTTTATGCGTACTGTGTTGTCATTCGTTTGCACAGTAAAGACCATATTGCCCTTTATACTACCGTAATAAATTAGTGTGTTACAATATTTCAGTGCTATTCATAGTCCACACATGTAGTTAACACCTTGTCCTTTCGTCTGTATATGTCACATTTTCCAATCGGACTGGCATCTTCAAGAAAAAAAAATAGTTGCAATGACTTTTGCTCCAGTCCTCGTAAAAAAAATTTTAATGGGAAAATAGTAAAAATATGTAATGTGTTAGTATAACACATAATATAATTTTTATATACACATTATTATGTATTTTCTGCAATACACAGAAGAACTTATCCGCTGATTTAAAATTTTAATCGTTATTAATTACTACAGATAATTTTCGCATTTCGTAAAAAAAAATTATTTAACTTTTTCTTTATTTTTTTACTACAATTGAAAGTGCTTATTTTTTTGAATTTTTTTTTAGATAGCTTAAAATGTTATTTTATTAATTGTTTTAGAACATTTTAAAATAATATATTACAGATAATGTAAAAGTTAAACTTTTAAAACTGAGTACAAGAAAAAATTAAATTCATCAATCATAATATTCATTTATGAAGATCGTGACGAATCTGTACTGAACCTTTCCACTAATATTCTTAGGCGTCTTTTGGGGGATTATAAATTCGCGTATATTTCCAATCAACTCCAAAAAGTGAACGGGATATGCAAAGTAGATAGGGTATTTAAGTAGAGCGTTGTAAGCTAGCAAGTATGAAGGCTATTGAGCCAGCAGCATGTAGCCTCAAATTTAGAGGATTCCATTGGATTACATTAGTGAAGCCTTATTGCTGTTATTCTACGAAAGAACTAGAAAGCTGATATATCAGGTGGTAACTATAATTTACGCTTAAAATAAGCGTTAGTTTAATAAAATTATTTAAAGTTAATGAAAGCTAATAATTCGAGTTACGTGTATTTCTCGGACCTCCTATTTCGGTAGGCCTTATTTGATCTTGCGCGTAATTGTTGATTAATTTCATAATTCGTAATTTAATTTAATATTTATATAATTAATCCCCTTTTGTTTGACGTAACATAGAAATATTATGTTATTAGAGTTTCTGATATTTGAAGTGATATAATAAATACAAGTTATTACTATAGTGATTCTTTGCCTCAAATTAATCTTGGTGTCCAGGGTGGAACCCAGGGGGTTCTGCACAAGATTAGTTGTTGTTTTTTTAAAAAATATATAAAAAGAGCTATATGTAAGAAATTTCATAAAAACTAGAAAAGAAATTATCACTGTGTGTCTTTTAATATTTTTTTATACAGTTTTTAAACTTATACTTAAAATATACTATCAAATTAAACCGTGTTAACAAACAGTGTCAAAATATTTAATCAAATTAAACAGTTACAAACTAGAATAAATATGAAATGAATTGACAGAACTTTTTAAAAAATATCATCTGATTTATTATCTTTCTGAACGGTTCGATACTGAAATTTTGTTTTCTACGTAATTGTTCAGTAAGTAAATTTGAAGGACTTTCTTTTGTTGAAAACTTAATGGGTAAAAACCTGAAATCTTTTTTTTAAAATCCAAACTACTGTTAAGAACTCTTTAAATATAATAATCCAAACGTTATTTTGATTCCTCTATACGCCTAAATTCAAATCAATAAATAAATTTCGAATAAAAATTAGATAAAAAACAATTTTAAAAACTTTTTTTGTATTGAAATCCTAAGATTATTTTGATTTCTTCAAGTCCAAAAAGATTTTCCAATAAACTTTCAAAATGAAAATCTGAAGTAAATAATAAAAAACTTCACATATAACACGTTTTAAAAAGCGATGAATCGTTTCCCTCTCTCCCTATGAATGACAGACAAGAGGCACATTCATTTTGACAATTCATTGAAAGGATGAAGAGCAAGTAATGACATTTTCAGTTGAGAGACGACAGATGAAATGGACTTCAATCAAACAGTATTAAAATAAATTTCTGCTAAAAGAATTTTTTTCCATTTCTTTTTTAAAAACCCTTTACTCGTTAGATTATTGATTTGTTTATTACATTCTTTCTTTTAGTAACATCGAAGATAGCAATCAAATAAGTTTCGCTAATTCAGTAATTAAACTACAGTCGGGCCCTGATTTAACGAATTATTCGGGAACGAGCATTTTGTTCGTTAATTCAGAGTCCAAACAAAATACAAATTTTTCGTTCTTATCTTTTACAAAAATTATAATATTCAGGTGACCAACTGTCCTCCTTTTATAGGTTCTGTCCCTCGAAAAGTGTCCTTCTTTTCAATATTTTAAAACTGATCTGTTAATCTCTGTATTCAGAGATGAACCAAACATGTTTCCAAAATATCGAAGAATGGTCTGAAACAAATATCACAGGAAATAATAGTTTTCAATGGTATTTCTTGACTTTGTCGCAAGTAAATTGAGCAGATATAGAAAATTACGTTGAGTTTTATGATGTACCTCCCCTTGGAAGTACATCCCTCAAAGTATCAGCGTGAGCTAGAGGTGTAGGGTCAGCGAAAGAACTAGGATCAAACATTATCTTACTATGACTTTATTAAGATATTCAACTTAAACTTTTTTAACAAATATAATTATAATAATTAATATGAGAGAATCTACGATGACGCAATACGCAACACACAGTATAATTCAGACCAATCTCAATAATCGAACCACCTAATCTTCAAATATACTAATAAGTAATCAATCCTACCTTATATTATTCTGTAATAAACTTGTCTTTATCTACAATGGTATGTAGCTTGACGTTTAACTTCTAGTCGAACACCAATATGTGTTTATCCACGACACGTAGAACTTAAATCTTGAACCACGAACTGCAATAATCATCAACTGCCACAACGCACCTCAATTGTCTAACATTCCTTTACATTACCATGCCGCTTACTCTAAGATCCTATATTTATCCTATATTATTTGCATCTCTTCACTTCTCGTTTCTTGGATTTGGTTGGAAAAGAGTTGCCATTAATTCTGGCCCAAAGAACCCAAAGGACTTGTTAAAGAAAAGACGCGTAAGACGTCACAGTTTTTATTGAAAGAAATGCCTGGTATTAAAATAGATGACAATTTTCTGTTTGAAGTAGAAAGGAGACTGAATGTATATCTAAATTCTAATAAATTAGAACAATTGGAAAATCAACAAACTGAGAAATTGGTAAAAGAAAAGTGATTCCATATGAAAATATAGTTACTCTTGTTGGATTTACGTAGTGCTGCCCTGGAACTAATGCAGTAGTTGAAAGAGTTTTTTTTCAGTTGGCAATGATTTTTGGACAAGTGAGAAATCGACTGAATGTTAATATTTTAGCTACAGTGCTTACCGTAAAATTCAGTATGATGAATATATTTCAACCGAACTTTCCGATATATTAGAAAATGATATGTTGACAAAAAACCATTCAATGGAAAAATATTCTTTTAAGATAATAATTAAAAAGAATGTAAACGTAATTAGCGTGTTTTTGTTTGAATTAATCAAACTTTTCACACATATACTTAAGTTGTAATTTTTTCTTAAATCTTTCCGTCCTCTTTTTTTTCATCGTAAAAAAATGGTCACCTTAATAATACGCAACTACACAAAAATACCCATAGCTAGAAATTACTCCTTTTTTATTCAACAACTAAAAAAACTATTAGTGAAAATTATTACTCGTCCGTAAATTAGAAACTTTAAAATACTGACTAATAAATGTTTGATTATCTCTTTGATCCTTGACTCGAAAGAATTCTTTTACGACTTTATGTCGAGAAGAAAATATTGCGTTATTTACATCCCGTTTCAAGAGATAAAAAATGTAACAGTTTTGAGAAGTTTCATTATCGATTTCTACACCAGAATCGATAGTCAACAATTTCCTCTACTTCAATTGCACAGATAGGTAGTCCGTCATTAAATGCAATGTAATCGTTAAAATCTTTGTTGCTGTTGTTTCTAATGCCACCTATCTGACGTAGTCAGATCGAGGTCCACAAAATTCAACGTGGCAAGGGGCTAGAAGTACGCCTGTCGTTTGGACTTGAGCACCATACAGGTGACAGAACGAATTAGCTCGGCGAAATTCCCCGAAGGGACAATAGGTGGCGACACCACCGATATCCACTTCCACAATTTAGGCATGGAACTGAAGGGGAGGGAAATATTTTCCAGTCCCCTGCACTCGTGATTCAGCCCACGAGACTTTCGGACCCACTGATTTAACCAGCACGTACTCCGTGTGTACTCGGTGAGTATTTGGTGGCATCGGGCATCAAACCCAGGCCTTCCGGTCTGGAGTCCGATGCTCTAACTACTATGCTACCCACGGCACAGTAAAAATCTTTAAATATCCCATGCGTTGTGGAGTGGGTTGATACAAGAAAGGAATTTCCTATCCTATTCAAAACTCACAGGATAGATTACACTCATGACTCATCTGCACCTGCAAAGTCTTATAATTCTAATAGCACTTTTTCCGGTCGAAATTTGCGGTGAACAAGAAAAGTTTTTTTCTGTTCCGGACGAAAAAGATATGTCATTTGAAAAGAAAAATCTATTTTTTTCTAATAATACCTAATACAAAAAATTCCAGCTTGTTGAAATAATTTGTTAATTCGAGGTTTCTTATTCATTAAATAGGGGTTTTTACCTTCTTTTTACTCGGGGACAAAGAAAAATTCGTTAAATGGCTAAATTTGTTAAACAGGGGTTCGTTAAAACGGGTTTCAACTGTATGCAGATTTATATACACCTATTCTGGGTGCCCAGAGTGAGTGTTCATTAACGTCGCACTGTATAGCAAACCAGGGCTATTGACAACGGACCTCGTACTTTTGAATCTCGATCAAATGACGAGGACGACACTCGAGGTGATACCCACTCCCCATCTATGCAAACAGGAGAAAATTGAGCAACGAGATATTTAACGTGTATTAGCCCCTCTGCGGCATTCAGTGGCAATAGAGTTTGAACTCCCCCTCAGCCATGAGTTCGTTACCATGACCACTAGACTATCGCGGCTACCTAAGTCGCCTAGAAACACAGTCAGAAATTAATTGAAAAGGTGTTTAATTCAATAAATAATAATTAACAGTTTGGCTTTCAAGTATATTTAAATATTTTTCCTTACAAAATTTGGCTGTGTATATATAATTATAAAATTTTTCTAATGCAATCTTGATAATTTTATAAAGTTTTAATAAGATAAACTGTAATAATACAATAAATAACTATAAAATGCAAGTAAATATGAACAAAAGGGATAATTTACATTTTTAAGCCTATGTTAAAAGGAGGGGAAATAAAAAAAAATTCAATTCAATTTTAGGATTAAGAAAGGTTTTAAATATTAGAAGAATTGTTATTTTATGCAGTTTCTAGTTTTCTAAAGAGAAGGCTGTTGTTTTAAATCTATAGGAAAATTTTAAAAGACAATTAGTGTCATATGTCAAAGAAAAATTTCATACATATAGAAACTGTTTTAACTCATGTATTTAAGTGGGATTTTAAATATTGAATCAATTATTTTTTCATAATACTTATTTAGTAAAAAAAGAACTTCAAAGTTTTTTTTTCCTCACTACGCAAAAAAAAATAATACTTCGAACATTTTTTTTCATAAAACATACGGATAAAGAAAATTAGAGGTTAGTAAAATTCCAAAATCTCAATATTCTGATCTTTTTTAATTTTAAGACTTTCACAAATACATTAAAAGATATCTAAATTGTAAATATATACGCTAGGATGAATATCATTACATATATACTTTTGACAGATGTAAGAACTTCTAAGAAATGTAACAGAAATTTTTTTAAAAAACATAAATAAATAGAAAACTAGCTGAACGCTTCTTTTTGACATTCAAAAGAAGTATTTTTATTTAATTTAAAAACACTTTTTTTACTTCAGGACATGTAGAAAATGAAAATAACTTAATTTGCTCTAGCAATGTGTAACTTAAACACAAGTAATGTTCGAGAGTAGGAGGGAAAGTGCAATAACAAGAAATATATTTCTCAAATTTTCCATTTTGAATATTACAAAATGGGGTATACATATGTAAATACAAACCATAAAGAAAAGGACAGAAGAAAATGTAAGTCAACATTGTCAAAACATGTGTAAAGAATAAAAATGCATATTTTTTATTAACATTTCAAAAACTAACTCTTTTCATATGAATAATGCAGCACATTATCTTCCGGAGCACTCGGTTGTATTTAATAAAAAACAAACCAGCGTGAAAAAATAACTTCTATTTTTATAGAAAATGTCAGCAAAATATAAAGCTCGTAATTCGAAGAAAAATTCTCGAAACTATATTTACCAATCTGTATGTAAATAGAAAATGTCTTACGTGTTTACTTTCTCATAAAAAATATATATTTATAATGAAAGGTATAGTAAAAATTGTAGAAGTGCATTAAAATATTGCATATAAGAACATAATATGATAATCACTAATATCTTAACGCAAGTAATTGTACATTAAGAAAAAGAAATAAGTATGTAATTACAAAAAAATATCTAAAAAAAATTTAAAACATTTTTCCTTTTTTAAAGTTTATTTTTCACAATATAAAAATACTTTCCTCCAAATTTTCCAAATCAGTTCGAAAACTGATGATATCTTGAGCATTTAAAAATTCGTCTAATAAGTGACACCATTTTTTTTCAAAAGATAAACAAAAACTATTATTCGTTATTTCTAGTAATGGTTTGATACATAATATTAAATGTATTCTTAGTTGAATATGTTTCATACAAATATTATAAAAAAACCATATATCTATTCAAATAATATTCGAAATCCAAATTAATTTTTCACAAGATTTTAAAAAAAAAATAGGTTAAACAAAAAATAATCGGATGCCAAAAGTTTATAATTGTATCGAACGATACGAAAAACAAAAGTAGATGTAAAATGCGTGTGTGAAATATTTCCACATTATAGAACTCTCACTTGATTATTCGATTTCAGACACTCAATGATTGATAGTTTTCTTTAAAGCAAGTTATGAACGAGTGAATTTCGTCTCAAATGAAGTCGTTTCTGACTTTCAGATAAAAAAATCTATTATTATTTTTTTAAAGAATGAATTAAAAATAGTCAATTGATAAGTATATTTAATCAATTATTTTAAAATAAGAGTTTGAAAAACATTTAAAAATATATTCTCCCAATGGTTATTCTAATGCAACGCAGATTTAATGAATTTAGTTATAGTTTGAACTATAATTCATCCAAGCAAAAAGATATATATATACATATATATATATATATATATATATATATATATATATATATATATATATATATATATATATATATATATTTCAATGTTCTAATGTTACTAACAAAATAGCTAAGATATTAGAAGCGAAGAAATAAATAATATTAATAAACATAGTTACTAATAATAAATTGAACAAATGATTTACTTAACGGATATAAGTTAAAAACTTTTCCCCCCATTTAAATATATATATTAATAATGAATTTTTGTTACGAGAAGAATACAATCATATTTTTTTTTTTTATTGAAGACAGATAAAATAATTCCCGTGCACTACAAATATCACACGGGGCTTACAGAAGTAAGTAAAACAAACAAAATAAGATGAATAAAATAAAAAGTAAATAATAAAAAAAATGTTGGGAAATAATAAATAACAAAAACAAATAAGTTACAAAGACAAAAATACATGACAAATAAAACAATTATGAAACAAAACCAATACAATGAAGCTATAAAAATAGAGAAATGAAAAATTTACAAAAAATTATAAAATAAAATCAATGGAGATACAAAATAAATTGAACGAAGCTTTACTTGAAACAAGTTGAAAAAAAATGGGAGCCAGTTGATTTTAACAACATGCAACTTGACTTTTAGGCATTTTATTTCTTTCTTAAAATTTGCGCAAAAAAGGATAAAATGCTCCTCAGTTTGCTCCCCACTGACATTACAGTCACAAAGTTTGGAAGGACATAGGTTATATCTTTTGAAGCAGACTTTAAAATTACAATGACCAGTAAGGAATTACGCGATTTTTTTAGCTTGCAAAAGAGTAATCATAAGATAGTCTTTGTGAAACAGTTGGAAAAAATTTCTTTGACAGAAAAGTATTTCGTGTATTGAGTGTTCCAACGAGAGACAACGCTTTTTTCAGTTTTTTTCTTGTACAATGTAGAGTGCAATCATATTGCGAAGAAAAAAAGTATAAACATTGGTAAAATAATTTTTTCTTTTGAAAAAGGTTCCATTCGTATTTTTTTAAGTGTGGTACATTGAAAAGAATAACTGTTTAATTAATATTAAGAGTTGTTAAATGTTAATTAACAAGTTAAAACTATGTGATTAATAGACACTTGTCGCGGACTCCCCTCACTGAAGTGTGAAGGTTCACCAAAGGATGAGATGTTATCTTAAATTACATATACTTTGTTATAACTTTCTAATTACTATCTAAATTCGACCTAAGCTATGGGGAGCACGCCAGTTCAAATTCTAATTTAAATATATAGAACAGACAGGAGTAGGCAACCTATGGCACGCGGTACAATTCTACGAGGCTCTCTGAACTACTCTACAAATTTGTTAATTTTTGAGTGGATGGAAGTTGATAAATTTGTAATGGATCTTATTGGACAAACATCTTCAGAATTATGGACATTTACGGAATTATAAAAAAATCTGAAGGATAACTTCAAAGATAAATTTACAGCTATTATGCTAATTGAATGTCGTTTCTTTAGAGATTGAATTGTTTGATGAGAGAAAATTGAATGTACTCTGCTTTCTGGTTTTGGTTCTACATATCTAAGAAGAAAAAAAATCTTTTCTCACATGGAAAATATTTCGAGTCAGCAAAGAAATTGTTTTACAACTGAATATTCAGAATCGTTTCAAATTGAATGCCGAAAATTATATCCCTGAATTTGCGGTGTGAAAGTAGATCGGTGCAAGCACTATGATTAAAATTTATTCGCATTAAAATTTTCATTTAACTATAATGTAGGGAAATACTTATATTTTATTTTGAAGAAAGAAAGAAATATCTTTAAGATCAGAAATATCTTTAAATGATGCAAAATTAGTATGTAATAAAAATGTAAATCTGTATTATTGATTCTCTATATCAGCGTACATTATCGCAAAAATCGAATTGTTTTAAAAATGTCGTACTGTGTGGCACGCTGAATCATATTGGTAGATTGGTTCGGCACTCCAAAGCTAAAAAGTGGCCAACCCCTGATCAAGAATATAAATCTTGTACTTATTATCAATCTAGCTGATCCTCAGCAATACTACGAGTCCTTGAACGATCCGTCTAACTTTTTCACCGTAAGGTATCCGACACGTTCGGAACTGTGATTTTCAAAAGCGCATAAATGGATAATTTTCATGATATTTAGTGTCACTTAGATTAGAATACATGCATAAAATTGTTTTAAGAACATTTTGACAAAAAAAAATTTATTTAAATATAACATTTTGGCAAAAAATTAGCTTAGAATAATCTTTTTTCCAAATGTTCTCCTTTTGTGAAAAAGGGTTCTATTATAATAATATTTTGCCTCTATATAGCTCAGATCTCTCTACAGAAGCTCAACTAGAATTTTTGAAAAATTCACATTATTTTCAGAGTTACCACCAATGGAAATAATTATTCGCGTTTTTTTCTTAAAATTGCTCCCCTCTGTTGTCGTAAAATATGAATAAACCCACTTCTAAGTTATATGTTTCAAAAATTCTAGTTGAGCCTCTGGACAGAGGTCTGAGCTATATACAGGAAAAATATTATTCTAATAGAAGCACTTTTCACAAAAGGAAGACATTTGGAAGAAAGATTATTCTAAGTTAATTTTTTGCCAAAATGTTGTATTTAAATAAATTTTTTTGTCAAAATGTCCTTAAAACAATTTTATGCATATATTCTAATCTAAGTGACACTAAATATCATAAAAAATTATCCATTTATGCGCTTTTGAAAATCACGGTTCCGAACGTAGTCGGATACCTTAAACCACGATAATTCTAATATTGACTAACGTCTTAATCTCAGTATGACAACAATCCCCAACAGCAGCTTTCCTCTTCTTCGCTTTAAATAGTAACCCTCTTTTACATAAATCACGATTCCTTTAGAGCAGGGATGGCGAAGCAGTGGCACGCGTGTCATTGATGGCATAAAATACAATATTTTGGGCACGCCATCGATCAAAACAGTTAGCATTTTTTTTCAAACTAACAACTTTCACTATGAAGTATTACGATCAAACTCGAGTGATCGGTCGCAGGGCGCACACATGTTTGTTATTGTCTTGTCTTACTTTCACCGTGGACTACCATTGCCAATAATGCAAAGTTTGTCTGCACATAGCACAGTCCATTTCGTTGACACAACTGCATTTTAAAATTTATTTGTGTTACATATAGTTTTTAACTGTTATTTAATATGACTAGTTTAGCAACAAAAAAAGTGCAAGATAGCAAGTGCAACAAAGAACAAACTTAGTGGACCGAGAAGTTCGGCACGATTAGTAAAATCAACAAAACGGTGTGTATTTCATTTTCTGGAACAGTGGTATGTAGAATATTGTCTGTAAAATGGCATTTTGAAGTAAATCACAAATAATTTTGACAAAGAAGTGAACCAGAGCAAAAAGAATTCATTGCTGAGAAACCGTTTGGCAGATGACTCCAATTCAGAATGCATTCTGCTAAAAGTAACATCTTACAATCCTAATGTAAGTTATTTGTCATCTGATCGGCAACATCAAAAGTCATACTAATTTTACTTTAATTTGAATTACACGTATAACAAAAACATTTACTACTATACAGTGCAAAATGTATGTTTTCGTAGTAAATAAAGGAGTTTGGAGTTGTTTAGTATTTAGTTTTATTACTTTCCCAATAATCACAAATCAAAATTATTTGACGGCACGTTTAAACCTCATTAAACTTTTCTATAGTAAAAATGGCACGTTGATCAAGAAAGGTTCTCCATCACTGTTTTAGAAAAAGAGGTTTTATAATCAAATAATGTCTCAGTAAAAGTATTTTCCCTAGAGATTTAATCAGAATCGCGAATAGGATCCGTTACACAAAATGCGCGCAAGAAAAACTGTTAAGGATTTTCAAACTGTGTTGCAGAAGTATACAGCAAAACTCAAACGTATCAACATGTAGGAGAGAAAAACAAGTAAGAAAGTCGCAAAGGCCAACCTAAAAAAGAAAAGAAGAAAGAAACAAAATATCATACTACTACCTAACGGGAATTACGTGCTGCTTTCAAAGGATTTTAAAACGAGAAATGGCCGACTTGAACGTGACAAGAATAAAAATAAAAAGCTTTCAATTTTTTTTACATAAAGTAACAGTGGTTTTTAACTATCAAAATGGCAACAACTCGAATTTTGACATTCTGAGCACGCACGAGAACTGCCGAATATGGGAAACATTTATCTACAAGCTGATTGAGAAACATTTATACTGTAAAAACAGCGTAACTCTTCGTGTCAGGCACGCCTTGACCTTGGTTTTGGATTATTTTGCATAAAATAAAGCTGTTGTCTAAATTTAAGACTTCAAATTTAAATCCTATTCAGGTTTTCTCCATATAATTTTCACTGGTGGTTCTATAAAGCATCAAAAGATTCCATTGTTATATCATTAATGCTTCGAGGCTAGAGTTATCTTTAGTTCTGAATTTTAGAGGCCATCTTAAAGTTTAAAATGGATAGTTTTCTTTTTATGACACTGAATTCAGAACAACGTTAAGAGTCAAACAAAAAGAGTAAATGACGCTTACACAATATCTAGCATTGCAGGATAGATTTTACATAATCATTCATGAAATTAAAAGTATGGAAGAAAATAAAAGTCGTGAAATCAGAAGAATCGTGAATCTATCAAAAGAAAGCGTTTGATTAAAATGAGAACACTCTCAAAAAATGTACTGACACATGACCTTTATGTTTTTTTTCCTGCAGTAAACCACTGCTTGAGGAAAATTCAGTTTTACTGGGTAAGTTCATTTCTCAGCATGAACTTGAAAAATCAGAGTTTGGTAATCCTAGAGCATGTTGTTAGGGGAACCAGATTTGCGACTTTAACACCCTTGACGACAAATTTGGCGAAAATTGATATCGCCAAGGAACCATCGAGAAGAAGGACGAGCTAGTTGAGATCAACGTTCAGTCTTGTGCGCTGCGATAAGAGAGAAAGACTTCGAATTCTTGCAAGTGGAATTGTTCCAGAGATCCATTTCTGGAGCTCTGTAAAGCTTGTAATTAACTAGTGCGTTTTCGGCAACTGGAAATTATCTTTTCTAATATTTCTTTGTGCATATACAGTACACAGCGGGTGGCACACGGTCTTCAATAGCATCAAGACTCGAATCCGCAACTCGACAATGCTGACCACAAGTTCGGGACCATGACGAACTAGGCATATATTTCTAGATTTATCTTGCCCAATAATAGGTGCATTGGGAGGTTGTTGAAAAGCTATCGTTCGATAGTTTCTGATGTAATCTCACTTTTAAAAAACTAACTTAGTTATGATTCATAACTTTCAAGTTATGATTACGATTAAATCCTGTCATGCGGGCAAGTAAGAATTATTTACGCGTGAGTCCTGAAAGCCAGGACCATTACAAAATTAAAATGTTATTCAAGATGAAATTAAAGGGAAATATTACATCTATATATGTATATATATAACTCTCATGGCAAACACTATCTTTTTAAATGCTCAAATCCCCATTTCAAGATATAGGATTAAGACCCTTCCGGTGATCACAAATGTCCTAACAACCGTCCAACTTATCCAGGGAACAAATGGGCAACACCGAAATTGTAGAAAATGCTCTTTTAAAGCGGCGATGCATTTTTTGAATATCGAGTTTTCTTTCGCCTGCTATCTTGTTCATGTTTATCCAGATCGATGCGTATGTCTTCAGAGATGTTTTACCAGATCAGTGGATTTCCGTTTCTTCACTGCTGCACTTTTTCCCACCCTAATCCATCACTTTTTTTTCCATAATTTTTTCTCAGAATAAATTTTTTTCGATCATTCTCGTTCTTGAAGAGCTAGTTTTCTATGAAGATAAATAACTTCTACTTTTAATACTCTATTAGCTTATTTTACAAACATTACTGAAACAAAATGCAGAGCAGACACCAAATAGCTACACACTCCAAAACAAAATCCGTGAAATTATAATTTTTCATCAATTACATTTTAAATATAAATCTGGGGAAACAGTTGGCAGTTATATAGTAACAGAAAACTATTTATTTAAACAAATATGTAAAATTACATATTTATAACAAAATGATTTATGGAAATATAAAATTAAACGTACAAAAAGAGATATTTTATATAGCGAGTATTTTTCGTTCTTAAAAGCTATCCAATGATTCCAAAAGCTATTCAAATTAAGTTAAATGTTTATGTTGGTATTAATTTGTTTAAAAGCATTGCTTTAGATATTTCCCTTATTCAAAACTAATACAATTACGATTACCAGATGACATTTGTTTTTCTTTGTAATTTCCAAATAAAATGGTCAACACTCGAAATGATATATCAAAGCCAAATTTTCGCACAATATTTTACGAGAACGTAGAATAGAAATCGTCCACCAATACGATGGATCTTAAGTTGAAACAAGATTCGAACTAGGAACTATATACGGACAAGAAAAACACAAGATATGAACTTCAAAACTATACTTAACTCTCAAATAACTTCGATAAATAATCACAAGCGAAAGAGTAATTTTTTAAGTAATTCAATAAATTAAATAGCAAAATTACGACACTTTTTCTCATATAATTGAATTAGTTTGAAAAATATACACAGTCGAACTAAAACATTATGAAGAGAGACTTCCACATTTTTCAATTAACTCGTCTGGAAAACATGGGAAGCACGTAGTTAATAGAGAATGGTATTTAACTGCTGCTGCAAAAGGTAAGCTATCATTCTTGCACTTTTGCAAATGAGTGCAAAGGTGGCTGGTCCGAGCGAATTTGAAAAAGGGCAGATTGTAATGGCACGAAGACTCGGAGTGAGTGAATATTAACGTCACACTGTTCAGCTAGTTACACGAGGGCTTTTGACGACGGACCACGTAATTTTGAACCATGATCATGTGACGGGGACGACACCTGAGCTGGCAACCCCCTCTAAGAACTACCACACCACACCAACCGAAGACTCAGAACGATTATCTCCCAAACAGCATGGCTGGTAGGTTGTTTGTGTTCTACTGTGTTCGGAGTTTGTGGTAAGTAGATGGATAACGGTAAAACCAGAAGTAGACACCATAATGTTGGAAGTCATGTAAATGTAAAAAAAATAATAAAGAGGATGTCGGAAATTGACCCGCTCAGTGAAGCAAAATCGACACCAGACAGTGGGTCAGTTGACAGCCCAATACGATGTAGGTCCAAGTAAAAATGTTTCGGAACGAACACATGTGGGAGAATTCCCTTGGATTCCACCCTGAACGCCAAGATTGAATTGAGGCAAAGAACGACCAGACGACATTTTTACAATAACAAATTATATTTATTCACTTGAATCAATTATCAACCATCTAATTACAAAGATTTATTAAGATGTTTACATCAATGTGATTGACCCTTACTATTAAATTAAATCACGAGAGAGAGAGAGAGAGAGAAACATGATACTTATCAAATATTAAACTCAATATCGAACGGGACTACCGGAATAAGAGAACCGAGAGATACACGCAATTTGAATTGCTAGCATTCATTAACTTCCCACTAATCTTGCCATTTATCAACAGGATAAATGCTAGTTGCTCGGTGTTTACTTTATTATATATTTACTCTTATGATCCGATAATCCAAATTTAAATCTCACCTGCCTTTTACTTCCTCACTTTCCGGGCGGATCAAACTTTCCAATTGTAGATCGCTGCCTAATAATCAGCGAGACGCTAATGCACACAATCAACTTGAATCTTCTTAGAACTCCGTCAACCTATTTCTTGGCGTAATAACCTCTCCTGCTAACTTAGAACACTCTCCTTAAATACTTTGACTAATTTGCATATCCCGGTTTCTTCTTTTAGAGTTGGTTGGAAATTTACGCGAATTTACAATCCACAAAGACGTCCAAGAGTATTATTAGAGATAAAGTGCCGTACAAATCCGTCACACACACAGCTCAGCGGATACTGTTGGATATACCAGTGCACAGCAGACGTCCAACTCGTGGACCTCCTTTGACCAAGCTTCATTGTCAACTACACTTAGAATGGGCTCCGAAACATTGAGACTTGACGATAAATAAGTGGAATGGATGAGTTGTTAGATGGATGAATCACGATTTCTCATTCATCACGTCGTTAGTTGCGTCAGGGAGTCGGACAGTTGCTCCCTCCACGTACGTAGACTAGTGATGGCGGTAGTATACTTTGGAGGACGTTCTCATGGGTGACTCTGGGACCTTTAGTTCTTCTAGAAAGAACAGAGAAGATTTTAGACTATCTGAGCATAATTGCGGATCTGTTGCACCCTTATATGACGTTTATTTTTCCAACTGGAAATGGGATCTTCCAGCAGGATCGCGTTCCATGTCCAAAGGTTAGAATTGTGTTAGAAGGGTTCGAGGAGCATAAAGATGAATTCTAATTAATGTCCTGGCCACCTAAGTGCTAGGATCTTAATCTGAAAGGGCACATTTGGGTTTTCATAGAAAGACACAGCTCAGAGATCAAATAGCTTCATGTCGGAATATCTCGACTTTACGTTGTGACGGGGCTTTATCGCGCCTTTCACTAAAATCCTATTGGGGAATCTTTGGGGCCAAAATGGAATTTCATTCCAACCAACTCAAGAATAAAACGTGATATGCAGGTTAGGAATGAAGAAGGATAAGGAGAGAAGCTAAGGGGAGTCTTAGAAGTTTTAGGAAGTATTATAAGAACCATATAGGATATACCTGGTTGCCGGATCAAGTTGGATTACTGTAATATATAGAAGATATAAAGATTGGTAGCTGTTCACCGTGGATCGGTAAGCGATACATTATTAAACTTTAATGATAGAGCGGACTCTAGTTAGTTAAGTAATCGGCTATAGATATAGATTCGGTGGTTAATTTATCTTAAAGATAGTGAGTAGGATTTAATGCGCTATTTGCTAAGAATTGTTATTTATGTCGTATCACTCCTGACCATTTCCCTCTAAGACTTGTGTTGCACTACTTAATATAAATTGAGATATAATAAAATAGTTTTATTATGGAAGGTTTGAGTGGTCAATCTTTTATCCTTACGAACTTAGGTTGCGTGGATGAAGAGATGATATCCCCAGCCCGGTGGGTATCACAACGTGACCACTGCTTAGACAATTGGCACAATCTGTCTCCAGTCATCCGTCAAGAACTTGTGGTATCCATTCCAAGGCTAGTTGTGGCTGTTTTTCAGGCGGAAAGTGGTGTAATGTGTTATTGAATAGGTGTTCATAATGTTTTGGCTCTTCGGTGTATATCATTTGAAATTCTTCCTGACATGCCTGAAGAATAAGTTTCATTCTCAGTGCGTGTAAGAGAAAAATCTAACTTTTGTAAAATTTAAATCTCATCACATAGATTATATATATATATAAGAACGGATATACAATATCTTTTCTCAATGCGAAAATTTTTTCCTGTATACTATTTCAATGAACACTACTAGATAATTATTAAATGACATTAAATATTTTTTTAAAAAATACTAGTATCTTGAATAAACAGGAGTTAACAAAAATAAAAATCTTTAAAAATTTTATACTGCCTTTCATTTGAAATAGAATTTTATTTCGACTAGAAATACAGTGGCATGGCTTCAATGAAAAAAATTTATTATTAAAATAAATCTGATGGTGAATAGATGTGTTTTACAGATTAATACCTCTACATAGGAATTAGTTTATACATTTTTAATCATTCTCTTGGTATGCTAATTCGCAAAAATTTTAATAAATAATTTAGTGTGGTGAAATTAAAAAAAAGAAATACTCTTTAAAATTCATCAGAATTTCAAAGAAGAATTTCTCAGAGCACGAATAAATTAATTAATGATACATAAAAGGGCATGGTTTCACAAAAATAAGTCCTATATGAAAAACCATTGGAATTCTACTATCAAATGCAAGAAAACAAAAAAGAATCCTTATCATTGCTGTTTCGAAAATTAATTTGTGTGCTTTTGGGAAAATAAATCCTTGATTAAATCTTTCAAGTTTCTCCCGAGAATCAAATATTAATTCATTTATCCACGATAGCAAATTTTTCCGAAGGAATAATTTATAAATCGTAAAAAAAGCACAGCCACACGGGAAAGATTTAAAAATCGTATGAGGCAAAATATACCTTTTTCTGGTGCCAAAATGGATCTTTACAAATCCTCATATGTTATATTTAAAAATTTAGCCTGCTGGGTGGCGTAGTTGGTTTGGCGCTGGCATTGTAGGGCTAAGTTTGCGTGTTCGACCCCGGCACAAGTCGGGGGATTTTCTTAACGCAAAAAATCGACAGCGTCCATGTCGTATGATTATGCGGCATGTTAAAGATCTCTAGAGTGCCTGTCTCGATTTCACTGAACTAGGTTTAACTAGCCAGTCACACTAGAATGTAACTTATACAGTACCTATCTCATAATATCTGTATCTTTAATGCATTTTTTATTGAATTTGTATCGGATCTTATTTTAGAGAGCGCCTTTGTTTATCGCCAACTAGGCGAATGACAGGCATCATATTCAATAGAAGACTGATGCAGTAATAACGATCTGATGGCACAATGTGTAATTATTTTTTTTCGCCGTTACTAAAAATGTAGACTAAACTAGGATTCTATCTCTTCAATTTTTTGGGATAAGAAATCTCAATGGTGTACATACCGCAGGGAAATGATAAAATTAGGGATTTAATTAAATCCCTAAGATATATATGATCAATTCACGGAAGATGTTAACAAAACAACTCTATCTTTGAGTCATTTCCTTGAAGAAAGTAACTGATTTGATCAAATCCCTGAACCATTTTAGTGAAAGTAACGTGTTTTGTAACTCGTGATGGCACAAATCAACAACGTGTTTTAATAAAATTGAATCAACATTTTTAATTTTTAATTAATTACATTCACGAAAAATATGTTTAAAGTTTTACTTAAAATGTCCTTTTTGTTTTTAAAAATATCAGCTTAAGTATCTATTTCTCTTTTGTTAATTAATTTCGAATAAATAATTTGTACTTAAATGACTATTGCGTCACTTCCTAAGCCTTTTTACTAAATAAATACTTTTAACAATATTATTTCATCTTTTTGCTAAAATGTTTCAGAGATTTGATTAAATCTCTTACCTTTCTTCAAGATAATGATCCAAAGAATTGTTATTTTAACATCTTCCATGAATTGATCATATACCATAGGGATTTGATCAAATCCCTAATTTCATCATTTCCGTGCGTCATATATTCGTAATAAGTTAAGATCATTCGAGTTAAATGAAAAAATAGCAGAACGAGCTTGTTTGCAATTAGTATTACTAAAGAAACACGTGCGTGTAATTCATACAAAGTAGAGCTCCCAAAATTATATTATTAGATAATCGTTTAATCAGTATGTTTCCTAAAACACCGTAAAGAAATATTATAAAATATTCCATAGTAAATACAAAGAAAAAATGTAATACAAAGGCAAAAGTTAAGCAAATTAGTTAAATCTAAATACAAAGTATTATTTCAGCTATCAGAATTCAGCTTTCAGAAACTATTTTTGCCCGCATCATTTTATAAAAAGCTTTATTATGATTATTAATTGCTTACTAAATCAGCATAAATATTTCATTCAATATTTGTATCATTACAAAAATTAATTGCTTGTTTTCTAACAAGAATAAAAAAAGAAGAAAATCCCTGTTTTAATATTTTTAAAATGGAATACTTCTTCCGAATTGCATGAAAATATTTAAAAATCTAAACTAATATAATTATAATAAAATAATAATAAATATTTGCGTGATAAGGAACAAAAAACTATAATTCGAATTATGTGCATAGTTATAATATTGTGTCTGATCAAAATAAACTCATTGACAAAAAGAAATAAAAAACATTATATTATATAGCTGTACCTTTTGAGTAGGAAATCCAACATAACATGAAATCAAACACAAACACATTCCTTGGTTTTCTCATTCAATCATTTCTTTCGATTAAATTTTTTCTTTGAAAGTTTCGTTTTTCAAACAGTAGCGTTTTGATAAAAAGTAGAACTATATTCCGAAAACAAACTTCGAGAATTTTAATTTTCATGATGTTATCTATCTAGCATGCACCAAATGCATAGTACGCAGAGTACTACCAATAAAAGAATAATGTTTTATTTTCAATGAATTTTTAAATTTTTAGATAATTCTTGTTTAACATTCAACGCTAACATCAGACACTTCCAGTGACAATTATTCTTTTATTTACATAATTCGGAAAGAAAAAAAGTTTATCTCCCAGCTTCGCCATTAGATGGCGCGGTCTGTAGAGTGTGAACAAACAAGAGAATTCACATTCTATTTACTTTCAGATATTGTTTTGAATCGGTAAAAAGGAAAACAGAGAAACAAATACAAATGTTATAGAACGTTTTATTATTTTTCGAACTGAGCGATAATTTCGCCATTTTTCTGCAAATACTGCAAAGCATTACCACTCAATTTATTTTGCTTCACATTTTCTTATCAAGCTTTCGCATTTATCAATAAAATTTTTGTATTTTTGTAAGAGTTTTATCTATTTTACGTTATAATAATTACTAATTCACACTGTAGATATTTTTACAAATCAACAACAATTTCTTTTTTTTATTCTACCCAAACGGATGAGACCAAAACAAAAAATTCGATGAAAAATCGTATGCTCAAAACATATTACAATTTCAAGTTACACATGATTCATATTTACATAGATTTAATCATAACATTTAGCATAAACATATTCATAAAGATTAATCACACATTACTAAGTACATAATTATTTTAGTTATATATAAACCATAACCACTTACAGGTAATGTCCCCCCTCCATCAATGGGCTGCATAAATGTAATAATTTATATGTAATATAATCATTTTAATAATACATACACAATTGTCATCATATAAGGAAATTATCATGCGTAAGCCAAGAAATATAATTATACCATTGTACTTAAAATTATATTATAATTATATTAAAACCATTAATAATGTATTCATTTTGATTACAAACATACAGCGTAAACATTTTAAATATAGCATAACCATTATAACTAACAATGCAAAAGGTACTTGGGGCGATAATTACTTCTTTAACAACCATTAAAATATTACACATGACCATTAATTAAAAATGTACTTAATTGGCTTTAATTATACAATCCAAAGAATTATGCCCCATACATTTATTTTTTGTTCGTGATTTTAGTTATTCTTGAATTTAATACTGACTATATTAGCAATATTTTCATTGTAAAAAGAAATTTTTTTTCCACGTTCCCGACGAAGCATTCATAACTTCAGATAAATATTACTAAAAAAATTTTCCCGTACAACAATTTTTTTTAAAAAAAGTAGAATTAATAAAATTAATTCAGTATTGTGATGCACACTTTGTTAATGGTGCAAGATTAATATAAGCAAATACAGTATTTTTCACCACCAAATATATTTTCAAAAATTCTTTAATTTAGTCCAAAAAACTTAGGAGAGAAATTACCCAAACAGGTTAAAAAAAAAAGATTTTATCACTGCTTTTCTTTTAGTTACATACAAGCAATGTATTGGAGTTTACTACATGACATCGTCAAATGATTGGACTTTCGAATTCTTAAAGTAATACTTTTGGTAATATTTAAAGTTCTCGTATTTACCTGTATTTTTGCAATCGAAATTTTACCATGTAATTAATTTTCACTATACTTTAATTTCCTAATTTTTAAACCTTATTATTTTCTGTTTTAAATTCGAATAATTAATATTTATTCCTGCTTATTAACAACAAGTTGTAGTCTTAAAATGTACATAAGAATTCGATTTTATGATTCAAGTTACAACAAAAACAAAAAACAAAGATTTCATTTTTTAAAGATATTCTCCTTTAATTCTAACTGGAAATTATTTAATTTGTTGATGAATTGAATAAAACGCTACTAGAGAAAATCGGTTCCACTATGAAATATTCTTTGTGATTCTTGATTGAATTTTAAGAAACCCATTTGGCCACGGTCGCCCAGTTGTCATGACGCAGCCTCGTGGCCGGTGTGCCATGAGTTCAAGCCCTAGTGGCTTTGAAGACCCGCCAAGTAGAGGGGTTGATGCACATTAAATCTGTCCAAATTCAAAGTCCTCACACTGGTACAATGTGAGAAGGGGGTCCTAACTTAAGTGTCGTCCTCATCACTTGACCATGGTTCAAAATTAAGAGGTACGTTGTCAATAGCCCTCGTGTTGCTTTATAAACTTAAACTAAACTCAGTGGCGCAACAGAAAATGAGGGCCAAGGCCTACTGTGCTCATCTCAGTATACGCGACCTTGGGCGCTGAGATGCATGAGCATATGTTCCGATAAGGTGGTCGGTCTGACGCGTCATTTCCGTTTTAGTCTTTAGTTCACCCCCAGCTTTTAGTCCTCAAGTAAGCTTGGTATTCATTTATCGACCCACTGAAGAGATGAAAGGCTGAGCCGACCTTGCCTGGCTCCAGGATTGAAACTAGGACCTGTGGTGTGGAAGCTCGGTACGCTACCACTTGGCCACTGGACCTCCATGTTGCTTTATAGTACTACGTAAATAAACATTTACTGACTACAAAGATCATTATCTTTATTACACGAATAAATTTTATATATATATATATATATATATATATATATATATATATATATACAGACGTGATTCATTTTCAATTTCTACACTTGATTTAAGGTGTCCGACTACGTTCGGAACCGTCAATTTAAAAAAGCGCATAAATGGATAATTTTCATAATTAATATTTAGTGTCACTCAGATTAGAATACATGCATAAAATTGTTTTAAGGACATTTTGACAAAAAAAATTCTTTAAATATAATATTTCGGCAAAAAATTAACTTAGAATAATCTTTTTTCCAAATGTTCTCCTTTTGTGAAAAATGGTTCGATTATAATATTTTGCCTGTATATAGCTCAGACCTCTCTACACAGGCTCAACCATAATTTTTGAAAAATTCACATTATTTTCAGAGTTACCACCAATTGAAATAATTATTCGCGTTTTTTTTTTTTTTTTCTTCTTAAAATTGCTCTCCTCTGTTGTCGTAAAATATGAATGTGAACCCACTTCTAAGTTATATATTTCAAAAATTCTAGTTGAGCCTGTGAACAGAGGTCTGAGCTATATACAGGCAAAATATTATTCTAAAAGAAGCCTTTTTCACAAAAGGAGAACATTTGGAAAAAAGATTATTCTAAGTTAATTTTTTGCCAAAATATTGTATTTAAATAAATTTTTTTGTTGTCAAAATATCCTTAAAAGAATTTTCTGCATATATTCTAATCTAAGTGACACTAAATATCATGAAAATTATTCATTTATGCACTTTTAAAAATCACGGTTCCGAACGTAGTCGAATACCTTAAGATAAAATTCTCAAAAAAAACCCATTTTAAACAAACTTAGATTTAAATTAAAGAAAGAAAGTTCTTACAGAAATCATGACAGAAAATCCCCAATCGTGTTTTGTAAGTATGTCTCTATGTTATATGTCATATAACAGTGCAGAATGCTTCATTAATAGAGATAAATCACGAAACAGAAGATAGAAATCTTAAAAAAGAACACATTCGCGAAACACGAGCGTTTGTAAGAATTAATTAGAGAATTCGCGTTTGTAAGAATTAATTAAGAGAATGTTTCCTCCAGAGCTGTTTGATCTTAATGCAAATCACAGGACGGACTTATCCACCAGAGTCAAAGAAATTTGTTTCAATATTTGCGTTAATTAGCGTAGTAGTTCCAGGAGGAAGTGCATAAAGGCGACTTGAAAGTTTCGAAGTACCCTAGTCCGTATTGTAACGTAAAGACTCTTTAAACATTTGAAACAATACGGAATCTAATCTTTTAGAGAGAACTTCGCTTAAAGTTTATAATTAAAACTCCTGGTGGCTTTCCGTAAACAAGTTTTTTCAATAAATTCATACGTGTTCTTCCTTAAAAAGTTTGTTCAGCGATTCAATGACAAATAACAGTTTTAAAGCTAAAGATAAAGTAGTAATTGCAGTACTAATTAAGGATTTATAAATTCGCTTTTGAAAAAAATGCTTCTTAATTTTTAATCTATATGGGAATTCATTTCATTTTCGATACATACAAGGTGGGGTACGGGAACTTTCTGTTTTGAAAATGCAATAAAACCTACTACATGTTTCATTTAACTTTATTGCTATTTTCCGCCTATCACACAACATTGGAAATTTGAATTTGCACAGTTTTAAACACAATGTTTGTTAAATATCACCCTCCATTATCAATACACTGATATAGTCGATTTCGAAAAATTTGAGTCACCTTTTCAAGCATAGTGACAGAGATATTGTCAGTTTCGGCTCGGATGTTGTTCTTTAGGTCTTCCAGGATCTTGGAGAAATCTTTGTAAACCAGGGACTTGAGATAAGCCCACAGGAAATAATCAGGAGGGGATAAATCAGGTGAGCACGCAGTCCAGTTTACGTCCCCTCGCAGAGAGATCAGTCATTCTGGGAAGACTGCTCTTAAAATACCCATGCAAACCCTGGAGGCGTGGGCTGTGGCCCCATCTTGTTGTAACCACACGTTGTCAAGATCCCTTTCTTGGAGAGCGGGTAAGAATTGTTAGATCACTGTCCCATACCGGTCTGAATTGACACACGAACTCGTTTCACATTTTCAGGTGTTCTAACGGTCTTTTCGTTTCTTTGGAGACATTCCCAGTTGCTCTGAAGGCATCCATCCACATTAAAACACATTTCTAATCAGGAACATGACCTCGTGGCGGAATATCGAAGTGACGACAAAAGGCACATGACACTTCAATCACCGACCGACCGTTAGAGAAATGCGCCTCCATGGCAAAAGCGTGCAGCTACCTCAACATGTTTGAGACTGAGAAGAGCGGGAGCTCAAATATTCCCCTCCAGGCCATCCACCAAACCTTTCCTCTCCCAACAAACATCACAGGGACACGTTCAAAACAGGAAATTCCTGCACCCCACCCTATATTTTATTATGCATCATGAAACACCGTACCAGAATATAGTTGTATTCTTTATATGAATGCACTTAAGCTTCACATCTACCAGCCATTTTAAATTCGTGAACATAATATTAGTCTCTCTTATGGAATTTCTAATTTCCCACTCAAATCCAGACTAATAAATCGATTTGTATGCAATAAAATGTATCCAAAGAGACAAAAAAAATGAAGGTTTTTCCGAATTATATGTGTAACTAATGCACGTGAAATCTGTCGAGATTCAAAGTCCTCACATCGACGTGGGATGCGGAGTGTCTAAATCACTGAATTTATTACGCAATTTCACCCATTAATATATATAATGTTTTTTTATATGTACGAGGGTAACTCTGAAATTTTTGAGATACACGCAGACAAGAAGTTACAAAAAAAAGTAAAATATAACAGTTTAATCTGAAAATACAAAGTATTTTAACAAAGCAGAAGATTTTTTTTTTTTTTTTTTTTTTTACTGACTTACTTCCACTTGTTTAGCTTAGAGTAAATTTTAGACAGAAGAGGAAATGGAATTGACGTGAGAACATTATAGTGCTATGATTTTCTATGATTTTAAAGCGGGATTAAATCAAGACGATTGCGTTCAACGGCTGCAATTAGCATTTGGTGATGACGTGCTACTGTATTCAGACCGTTTAAAGAATTTTGCAGAGGTCGCAATTCTCGTCAGGATAAAGAGAACACACAGAAAGACCGTGGTCAGCAGTAATCTTGGATAATGTGTCTGCCATACGAAAAATGTGAATGGATGATATCGCTATACCTACTAAATGGGTACAGAAGGAACTTGACATTGCATCCGCAGCTAAATAATGTATAATTGTATGTTCAAACTTATATATACAAGAAAACTGCATCGAAAGAGATATGTGCTGCCCATTGGTGCAAAACTGATCTCAAGCAGCACACTGATTCACTCTTCTGTGGCTTCTGTTCCTTCTCCAAAGGGAAACCGTACAATTACTTTGTCTATTGGCGCCATCTAGCAGTAGTGACAGTCCTAGTTTAGTCTACACCTTTGACGAAGGAGAGAAAAATAGCTCTAAATACGCCAATGGCTCATTTCTCTCTCTCTCTCTCTGCTCTCTCTCTCTCTGTATTGTATTTCTATCCAATACGATGACAGTAATTTGCCAAGATGGAAATAAATAAAGGTGTTAGCTTAAATAAGATGCAGCCTAGTTATACATGTGAACTCTTATAAATATATACGGTTTTAACTAGTTTGAAATAATAACGACGCTTCTCTACCACAATTTCAAAAAAAAATAAGATCCGAAAGAGGAGCTCACCCAATTAAATTTACAAGTGCCACCAATCAATGTTGGTAATCGAAACGACACTATTTCGTCAAGTTGTACGTCGCCTGAATTAATTCGTTTGCAACAACAGATCTCCATTTACGTGGGAAGTAAACATTCCATTTACAGAAACGGTTTAATCAGGATTCGAAAACTAATCTCAGAGAACTGGAAGCGTTTCAATTAAGTTCCAAGACAAAGTACTTTCATGAAGAAAAGACAGTTAGATGGATCATTCAGATATTAATTTAACTAAAACTCCGGAAATTCACAAAGGGAAATTTAACGACGGGAATGTGTTTATTTGTGATGAGCAAAATAAATTAATAAATATGTGTTTAAAAGAAGCTCAGTCTGTATAAATTCGGGTGAATTCAAATTATTATAAACAGGTTCAGAGATATATAAATAAATTTTATGAATTTACTAACGGTGTATTCCCATTGATAGATGTTATTACATGCATTAAATTCAAATGGAACGGAAAATTCAGTGGCGTGACGTACACCCTCGCAACATAACACCCCACCTAACCATAACATTGCGGGGGCTATGTTATGGTTTTGCAATCCTTTGTAAGATTCGGCTTTGGACCCAAAACCCAACTTTGCAGGAGGGGGGACTAATATTTTCCGTTACGCCACTGAAAAAATCCTAATTTAGAGTGGCATTGATTGATTGTTTGTTTTATAAGCTCCGCACTACGAAGTTACACGAGGGCTATTGGCGGCGGACTTAGTAGTTTTAGAAGATAGTAGATATTAAAGTATTCAAAATTCTGTCGCAAAGGTAACTCAATATAGATTGGCGTTAAATCTAATCAAAACTCAGTTATGTATGTGAATGGAAATATTTGTATAAAAAGATTATCCAAATGTATGGAATTAATCTTATATTTTAGAGATTTGGTCTTATTCATAATTATTTCATTTAGTTAATTTCGAATACATTTTATTTTATCGATACCACTTCTGTTCATAAATCTTGGAAACAATACAATTCACGCCATTTTAAAGCATTTTAATACTTATTTGGACCACAGGTAATGTGCCTACGTTACGTGGCGTGAATCAATTACAGCTCCAATACACAAAAAGGGTAAAGATCCCAGAGATATTAAAGGATACAGACCAATGTCATTGACCAGTATCGTTTGTAAAACAATGGAAAGAACAGTAACAAAGGCTTGAATGGGCTTGAACATTTAGGAGGTTTCAGCCAGTACAGATCTAATAGACAGCATGTTAAATTTCTAAGCCAGATGGTGAAGGATGTGCTGTAAAAGATTTCATTTTGTCTGTCGTATTTGTGGATCTGGAATCTACATATGACTTAATTTAGAGAGAACATCTTCCGAAACTTGCAAATCTTGGTGCCCATTCGAACTTGTTTGGATGGTTTAAAAGTTTCCTCAGCCGACGAATCTGTAGAGCTCACTACAAAGGCTGTTAGTCAAAACACAAAATTCTAAGGACTAGTCTACCACAGGGAGCCGTTTCCAGCCGCCTCCTTTTTAATCTGTCGAAATCTTTTAATTACAAAAAAAGTATTTCCAAAACGTTATGTTGAATGAGATTCTTGAATTCAAACTGCTTTTTGTGATTCTACTTGATTACTTCAAATTGAGCTTGAAAGCCACAACTTTTATTAAATGAGGTTGATTGTTTTATAATAAAAAAAAACATATGTCTGGTTTTTTCAAAAAAATTATTTTAATAATTATAAGTATTTAACATTCAAATGTTTTTCAAGAAAAAAATTGTGGCACAAAATTTAATTGTACCTCTCTCCTACATGCACACATTTTCGTTTTAATGATTCAGTTAAAAACTAAATCGATCAAATTATTTGCTAAAATTATGCCTAAAAACAAAGTAGCGATTTTGATTTTTTTTAATTTTAGTTCACAAAGAATAATTTAAATACATGTGAAAAATAACCTAAATATTTCTCATTCATCAATATTGCTATTCATATAATTTTAAGTATTATTTTAAGTGTCTCTGTGTAATGTAATATAAAATTAAGATTATTTTATTTTACAGCGATTTCAACAAAAACAGATTTTTGACATTTTGAATGGTGTGCCTCCAGAAATCACAAAGTGTAGCAAATACTTTTATCAGTATAAAATATTTTATTTCTACCCAAAGTTTTCGTTAAAATATATCAGTTTTACTTCAATGCAGGAATTATGAAATGTATAAAATTGTTGACGGCGAAATTTTTTATGAAAATGCAATCCTTAGAAAATATTTTTAAAAAGCGAGAATTTAATATTAAATTTTATAGAAGTCAAATAGAAAAAAAACTTACATATCTTTCTATTAGAATTCTAAAGATAATATTTTAAATCCCAATGTGTGTGTGTGTGATTTCATGTAATTTTCAATTAAATTAAAACTTTTAAAAAATAGTTACTTATAAAACGCGTTAATAATTGAAACTTTTAATTCAATTTTAATTTAATATATTTCGATAATACCACGATAATTCTGTTGAAAAAAGGTTTTCAATGAGAAATTATAAATATACCGAGTTATAGAAGTAATTCAATTAAATTTGTTGTATAGAAGAGTACTATATGTAACAATAAAACACTTTGCAAATCTATGCCAAAATGCATTTAAATAAAAATTACTGCGTAGATAAAATTACATTTTAAAATATTATAAGAAATCATAAACATTGCAATAATTTTAGAGGTATATGTTATAAATAAAAAATACACTAAAAATAAAATATAAAATAGTCGCATTCCAATTTTTGACTTTTCTGAGGATTTATTTCGAATATTTCAATTGAATTTATAATTATAAGCCGAAAAATTCAAAGATACATCCAAAATGAATAAAGACAATTAGTCTGGATAGAAAGTTTATTTATGTTGTAATAATGACATAAATTTTATTTTTATGGATCCTTTATATTAATTTAAGAGTCTGTTTATCCATTATTTCTAACAATTAAAACGTGAGAGAAAGGAACAAATAATTTTTAAAAATGCTTCGATAGAGAGAGAGAGAAATAAATTAAAACCACACACAAAAGTATAGAAAATAATTGCATCGTTAATTTCGAATCATCGTTCATTTCGAATAAAGTTTTATATAAAATTATATCAATATTCTCCTTTTCTGCAAATATGTGTAAATAAATTATAAAAACAACAATGACATCTAAATAATAGTGATACATAAACGCATTATTAAAAATACCAATCAACAAATTTTAATACATTTAGGCTAATTTAAGCGCTTTTAAATTGAACTACTTCTTGAATAAAAATGAATTTGAGTTATAGTTTGGTTAAATAAAGTGAACACATTTAGTTAACGTAAACACTGAGTAGTTATGGGTAATCATTACAAAGTTTCTAAGCAAATTTTAATCCGTAATTTAATTTATTAAATTTGAAAAATGACAAAAAAAAAGTATTTTCTATTTCATTCTTATAAATGCCTCTATATAAGAGCATTGAAAAATAAACTTAAAATTAATATGGTATAGATATTTTGAGTAAGGTGTTGGAACGAAATTAATTTCATATTTCTAAGCAAATGCGCTACTGGCATACATTTCTTTTTCTGGATTTTTTTCTCCTGATTCTATTAATATGATAGAAACAGTCCAAAAATCCTTTTAAATTATTTAAATACAGAAAAATAAGATTTTATTTTGTTCAAGCTTTCATTAGAAAATGCAAAACAAAAGAAACTCAAATTGAAATACAGTATTTATTCGAATCTAAGCAGCACTTTTTTTTTTCAATTTTAATGCTACTGAAAATTGGGTGCGGCACAGAATAGAAAGAAAAAAAAATTCCGTCGGATGGGACATTTAGAGTAATTACAGGTCCATGTATGTTTATAAAAGTTTACAATACTGGGGTAAAGTAACTAATTATTCACTTCTTATTAGTTCTCATCTTACATTTTTCTCATTTAATTCCATAAAATTGGATATCGATAAACCCTTTTACGCATTTTTCATTTTTCACAAAAACTTGTTGAGAATTTGGGGTGCCTCTTAGAATCCATGGCGGCTTAGATTCAAATAAATACGGTAACTTAAAGAACACAACAAACTTTCATAGAATTGATTTTTCAACAGCACATATTTAATTTTTTTTCTGGGTTTCAATCATTTTCTAAAACACGGTTAAATCTGCCATTGGCTTGGTTCAAGCCTCGTATATTTTATTGGAAGAAAATGCATTATCAATTGTCAATCCTCTACAGAAAGCAAGGGCCATTTTTACTTTAGAATATAAAAAAATTACGAGCTTTGTACGTTGTTGGTAAATAATCGAGTATTCTTTGAACGTGTCAAAATGAAGGCTTTGTTTATAAATAAAGTTTATTTATTCAAATTACAAACACATAAATACTTATTAATTCTTCTCATTAACTTAAACCTTTTGTGTGTATGTAAATGAAAGGAGAAATTTAAATTCTTTATAAAGAAAATTGTTCGTTTCCTAAAGAGTACAAAAAAAAAAAAAAAAAAAAAAACGAAGGAAAAAAGAAAAATTCAAAGAGAAACTATCTCCCCCCATTTTGCAAATCATTTCTCTACAGTTTTTAAACAATTAAAAAAACAAAACAGAAAATAGGAAAGGAAAAGAAAATTAAGTAAAATAAAATCGCTTGGGATACAACCATGTTCTTTCAGGGGTTATGAAACTTGAGAAAAACAAACTCATCCTGCTAAACATGCCCGCACCCCCAAGCGTTCATCCTGCAATTCGTGCCAACAAACCAATGGCCTAGAATTTGAGGGCGAGGCTACATACATGTGTGGGGGTGGAAACGAAAACTGGGTCCCTAAGTCAAGTTCATGGCCACATTGAGATCAATAAGTATGAAATCATCGGAACTTTCGCCGACTGCCTGAAAAACAAGGAAGGGTTGAATTTCGATTTTTAAATGTTATTCACAGCTTTGAAAAGAATGACTCCTAGGAGAGAGAACTTTGAGACAAATTTTCGCTCTGAAAGTATATTCAGAATAACACTTAACAAATTCATTTAGCGATATTTAAACGTACTGACTCATAAGAAAATTAAAGAAAATGCGTTTGAAAAATCTAAATGGAATTACTATTTGAACGACTTAAGAGATAAAAGAAAAGTTTTTAAGAGATTCCATTACTTTAAAAATATTTGTTGAAAATTTATTTTAAAACGATTTTCAGTATAAAAAGCATGTTATTTCAAAATCAAGAGGGGATTGTTTTTTTTTTTAATGTTTTATAAGGGTTTTTTTTTCAATGAATGCATCGTTTTCATAAAAAGGAATACAATGATAACACTATTGAGACGAATTTAAAAAGAAAATAAAGCATAAGAATACAAATGTATATTCATTTTTAAATAAAGAAAGAACAAGAACAGTTATGTATTCATTTTTTTTAAATCGAATTATTAATTTAAACATAATTCTAGGAAATACCGTAAGATCCGGCGTATAACACGCACCGCCGTATAACGCGCGCCTATACTTCCAAGCTGCAATTTTTAATTTTTAGGTATATTCGCCGTATAACGCGCACCGCCGTATAACGCGCGCCTATACTTCCAAGCTGCAATTTTTAATTTTTAGGTATATTCGCCGTATAACGCGCACCGCCGTATAACGCGCGCCTATACTTCCAAGCTGCAATTTTTTTTTAATATTCGCCGTATAACGCGCACCGCCGTATAACGCGCGCCTATATTCAAGCTGCAATTTTTAATTTTTAGGTATATTCGCCGTATAACGCGCACCGCCGTATAACGCGCGCCTATACTTCCAAGCTGCAATTTTTAATTTTTAGGTATATTCGCCGTATAACGCGCACCCCCTTTTTTACGAAGAAACCTGAAATGTACGTTTGCAGAGCTCTTATGTTTTGAAGTAATTTATTCGAGGTATTATTCCAAACTTGAAAAAAAAATAGTATACTTTTAAAACAGGGTTGTGTCAAACTCATAGACCGCGGGTCGCATGCGGCCCGGTCAGTATATCGGCATACAATAATACATAATAAACCATCAAAATTTTTCCCGAAACAGGAAAGATAGTAGCAGAGAAGGGATGCCAAGTGTCAGGACGTAATCTTTGATTTTTTTTTGTTCATTTATTTATGTTTATTTTAATGCATTATTCGAAATAAAAATACATTTCTATGAATACTGATTTTTTTTCTTTGCGGTGCACCTAAAGTTAAATCTTGTTTGTTTGAGCTTGACATCCCCTTGTTCTAGAACAATAATCCCTTAAGTTCATAAGGTATGTCATTTCTTTTAAGGTATTCGACTACGTTCGGAACCGTGATTTTAAAAAAGCGCATAAATGAATAATTTTCATGATATTTAGTGTCACTCAGATTAGAATATATGCATAAAATTCTTTTAAGGACACATTTTGACAAAAAAAACTTTATTTAAATACAATATGTTGGCAAAAAATTAACTTAGAATAATCTTTTTTCCAAATGTTCTCCTTTTGTGAAAAATGGTACGATTATAATAATATTTTGCCTGTATATAGCTCAGACCTCTCTACAGAGGCTCAACTACAATTTTTGAAAAATTCACATTATTTTCAGAGTTACCACCAATTGAAATAATTATTGGCGTTTTTTTCTTAAAATTGCTCCCCTCTGTTGTCGTAAAATATGAATATAAACCTACTTCTAAGTTATATATTTCAAAAAAATTCTAGTTAAGCCTCTGTACAGAGGTCTGAGCTATATACAGGCGAAATATTATTCTAATAGAAGCATTTTTCACAAAAGGAGAACATTTGGAAAAAAGATTATTCTAAGTTAATTTTTTGCCAAAATATTGTATTTAAATAAATTTGTTTTGTCAAAATGTCCTTAAAACAATTTTATGCATATATTCTAATCTAAGTGACACTAAATATCATGGAAATTATCCATTTATACTCTTTTGAAAATCACGTTCCGAACGTAGTCGAATACCTTAAATAAACAGTATTTCGAAATATGTAGAAGTCTCATTTTTTTTCTATATTCATCTTTTTTTAAGCTCTTATTTCTATACCTGGCGTATAACGTGCAACCGTAAATTTCGAGCTTATTCTTTGTGTTAAAAGTGCGCGTTATACGCCGGATTTTACGGTAATAATAAAAATCATGAAAATTAGAATAATTGTACAAATCAACAAATAATTTTTTTACATGGTGTTTTTTCACGTTCTGTAGTAAGAATAAAATTATCATGATCTTTATGCTTATAAATCATACAAATAGAATTTTACAACAGTAAAACAGTCAATGCTTTGCAATGCAAAATGTCTGAAACGAAAAATATGGGGCAATGAACTGTAATATGCATGTCATACATCTGTAGTCTGCAAGTACCTGTACATGAAAATAAAAGACTAGGAGAAAATATTGTGATTTTATGGCTTTGTTCGGAAACCAGTAGATGTTTATCTCAACTAAGGGGATGCACGATGTCTCAAACCAAGAAAGCTTATTGCCTCTAAACATAATTTTAAAATATTTCATATCATTTCACAGCTAAGTGCATACATGCACATATAGTTTTACACAGTGGCGTAACGGAGATCATTTGAGCCCCCCTGCAAAGTCAGGTTTTGGGCCCCCACGTTGAATTTTACAAAGGGTAGGCACTTGCGTCAGTCAGGCTTTGGGCCCATTTAGAACCCTGTCCCCCCCCCACGATGCGGGGGTGCACGTTACGCCACTGGTTTTACACCATAACATTAAAAAAACATTGAAATTGTTTTTTAAAATTTAAATTTCATTTTTAATCTTACTAAATGCAAATTTGATTAATTAAAATTAGTATATCCCGATATATTAATAGTTATCTTCATTTAACCCCAAAGACTGCAATTTAAAATAGTGGTGACGTTATAGATAATTATTTTTTTAAACATGAAAGAACGTCTCAAATGTTAAACAAAATGACATAACTAACACGAGCAGTGATCGAATTTAATTTAGCTCTGAAGTGAGAAGCTCTTCAATTTTTGGACTGAATGCTCACGAATATCTTTTAATGAAGAAAGATTCCAGGAATCCTTTCGAAATCGTTCCAACCGGAAGAAGCCAAATAACTTCAATTCATCAGTTCTATATTTAGGAAAACTAATTTCGATTCAAGTAAGAATCAACTCAACATAAGAATGCATGTCTATAATTGTGTTTGCGAGTGCATTGATTATTGTTGTCAAAAAGGATATGATGGAGGTGTATGTAAAAATATTTATAATATGTAAATATTATACTTATATACAGAACATACCATGCATATTAGGGAATTTTAATACGTAGAATAGGAAGATCTTTGAGAAGAAATACATAAAATAACGTCATTTGTATCAAGTGGAGATTGATTACTAAACCATTCAAATGTTTTCATGTCAATGAAATAAACTTTATGGAAACCACTGTCGATTGATTCCATCCTGATTTCTTAGACGAACGGTCGCCAACATCTAGAACTGTTACTGTCGATCAGTGGCATAAGCAACAACAACAACAGAGCTTCGTAGATCACGAAAAATAGAATTTTATACCAGGCAGACCACTAATATGATTGATTAGTATTTGGCGAACCTTTATAACTATATTGTCCCTTATTTATGTCTTAGTTTCAATTTCCATATGACTGAAAAGAAACTTCACGAAAAGCAAGTACAGACCAGCAACATAAAACAATATTAAAAAAAATGAAGCGCCATGCCGCCAATTTACCATAGTTGCCAACTCTCACTTTCAAATGTTGCTAGATACACAGGTAAAAAGCAGCTAAAAATTCTCAAAAATTAGAAGGAATTTTGCTAAAAATATAGCCAAAATTTAAGAAAAAAAAAAAAGAATAATCTGAATTTTATATAATATATTTTGTGTGTTTCTCGTCATTTTTAAAACCCTTTTATAAGTTTCACTTGCATGTAACGGAATCTTTGAACTCAATTTTCACCCACTTTAAAAGATCAGATTAATTCGAAATTTTGCTCGCTTGTCCAGGACCGATGATCAGTGGCGCACACAAGAATTTTTCAAGGGGGGAGGGGTCCGGGGTCGAAAGTTCACCATTCTTGTATCATGCTCCTTTCTATTTTGTCGAATTTCGGAAACAAAACACAGTAAAAAACTAATTATTGAATAAATAATTAGCATTAATTAATAAAATTAATCATTAATAACAAATACTTAATTAAATTTTACGTACTATGTACTTAGAATTATAATCAATCGGAAAAAAAATCAAGGGCTTTGGGGTCGGACCCCAGGACCCCCTTGTGTGCGTCACTGCCGCTGATAATACAATAATTTAATAATTTTGTTCCATTGTCCTGATTAGGACTAACAATTTCCCATTTTCAGATCCCATCTCGCGACTAATTCCAGATTTGGCGACTAAACGATTAAATTGCAATTTAGTTCGATTAAACATAAAAGGGTGTGTTTTTTAGTTTTTTTAAACTGTAATTTGTTTAAACTAAATCTGTAACAGGTTCTGTTCGCAATTCTAACTAATCCTCAAGGAGAAATACTTTTTGTGCTGACGGTATTATTATAAAACCTTTTTCTGCAAAGAAACCGTAATTTATGTTAATGAGGGTTACTGCTTAAAGTCAAGTGAAGATAGAAGTGGGTGATGGGGATTGTTGCCATTGCTGAGATTTGTACTTTAGACAGTTCAAGGTGAAAAAACTAAACGGGCCATTCAAGGACTCATAGTATTGACGAGAATTGTCTACAACAATGGTCTTCAAACTGTGTTCCACGGAACCCTGGGGTTCCTCGAGGAATTCTCAAGGGTTCCATGAGTCACAATAAAAAACCAAAAAGAAAATTATAAATAGTATGTACGCAAAATGGATTCACCTTCTCCGTGAAGTTTGCATGACCACCAGTATCTAAAGCTCGTATCAGTCATTAAAAAACTGAAATACTTATTTATACATAACTTTATATTAAGCAATTCTTTTTTAGCTATTATTTATATATAATAAAAGAATGCTGAAAAGTTTTTTTTTTCCTTTATATAGGAACTATCTAATAGATTTTGAATATTCGATTGTTAACTATCCTAGGTTCCGCGATATAATTTTATACTCGTTAGTGCAATGTTTTGCAAAATTAAATAGGTTTCTAATGGAAAATGCACCTTTTTCCATTAGTAAAAAAAAACACGTATAATGAAGGAGTGGGAACAACTTATCAAAATGTCAACAGATTTGATGCTAAAATCTAAATTTAAGCAAGAACAGAATCTAAATTTTAAGTTGTAAATTCATGCGAAATTCAGAGGATTTTTCACACTGCTATAAACACTTTAATGCCATTCAGAACAATGTATTTAAGTTAAAAATATTTCTCAACATGAGTGGCTGCAAGAGCAAAATATAAAAACAAATTAAACACAGAAGAAGAAAAGTGACTGCACAAATCCCAGTTAATAAATACGATACGAGGGTAGATGTCACTAAGATCACAAATTAATATTAAAAATGACTTAATTACATTAAAATTTTAAACTTTTTAAAATTGTCTTTACATAAAGTACGTATAACATATGTGTGTACTCTCCTTTAAATATTCTTTTAAGATATACTCTTTTAGGTGTGTGGAATGGGATTCCACGAAAATATTGCTTATAGTTTATAGGGTTTCGTGAGTTAAAGAAATTTCAAGACCACTGGTCTGTATTAATGATAAGTATATAAATTTGTATTCTAGATACTTAAATAAGTATTAAAATTGACTTTTTCCCTTTAGCTTGGGTCGAGTTTAGATAGTGATTATAAAGTCATAAAAAAAATGCATATTTTAAGAAAATGTCTCATCCGTTGGTGAACCTTCAAACTTCAGCGGACGAAAGTCCGCAACAAATTTTCATGCAGATATAATGGCCCAACTTTTCTGAGGATCATCAAACATTCAGTGGTTGGAGACCTCAGTTTTCGACAATGGGCTCAATTCATGTGATGTCATAGTCACATGATAGTGAAAGCCACGTGATTCTAGCCAATCAATTCAAAAACTCGTGTGACGTCATAGTCACACGATAAAAACTATCTTGTTTCCAGCTAATCAATTCACGAGCTTCGGTGTTGCAAAATTTTGCTCTTTGCTGAAACTTTCTCTTAAAAAGTACATATATGTACAAAATGCATTTTATTTAAAAGTATAAGCATAAAATAAGATTTTTTTTTTAATTTTAAAAATCTTTTTGAAGAATTTTTTTCCCTAACATTTAAACATCTTAATCCAAATATGAAATTTGAAATTTTATCTGTTTTACAAGTAGAACAACAAGTACTATTAGTTTAAGGTTTATTTTGAATTCAATGGAGAGCACGTGTTTGTCTTTGTCGTGTGATGTTATGAATTGAGCCCATTGACTAAAAGTCAAAATCAATGGTTCCACGAAAATAAAAATTCCATGTCTCACAAATGTTAACTGATTTATATTGTTACATTTAAAATACACATGTTTACTAAAAGAGCTCAGATTTTCCCAAAGAGAGATCCAATTCATTTCAAGAACTAATAAAGAGCATGAAAAACAAGGCAGATGTTTTCAGATACGCCACAACAGAAAAAAATGGCTCATTTTCGTCGTGTTATCAAGCAGAAAGCAATTTAAATCGTCGGCAGTTTGGTAAACGCAAAAGGGTAAAACGATGTGACGGCATCAATTGACTCTAATTGGGTTTTTTGTGTAGCCTTTGCTCTTTCGGTCTCCACAAAAACCTAGACAAAATTATCACCGGAAATAAAGATCTTGGAGGGAATCCAAAACCCAATGCCATCAGGGTCGCGTTGCATCACAATGGAGCGAGCTGTAAATGCAGCAGGTGGTTTCACTCGTTCAGCGAATTTGTACGTGGGAAAGCCGCTGCGATAGCAATATGTTAATCGAATGATTGTGAGATGACATATGAATAAACTATGTTTTGCAAAATATTAAAAGATTTAAAAAAGAAGAAAGAAACTAATCAGTAATTTTATACCAAAAGTTAAATGTACTCTTTAGAAAAGTTAAATGTTACAATACGTTTTTTTAAAAAATGTGTGTGTGTGTAAGATTTTTTTTTTTTTTACCTCAAAACACAGGTCATATACTAATTTTTAAGTAGTAGCACAGTACTTTAGACCAGTGCTCCGCAACCTTTTTACCGCTGCGGACCGGTCAACGTTTGATAATTTTACCGCGGCCCGCTGAGGGTGGGACACGTTGATTGTTTTGATTTAAGAATTTTAATTTGTACTTACCAGCAAAATAAATCTAAAATATGTACAAATGGGTATAAAAGAATTACTCATCGAAAAGTATCTTTAAAAAACATTTTGAGACTTATAAAACAAACAGATAAGTCAAAACATTATACTTTTGCATCGTTTATAATGAGGAAATTATAATTTAACAAACTTGTAGCATTTCATTTAGCTTGAAAGATTTTACAAGTCTTCCTCCTTATTTAACTGTAAAAATGTTTAATAATAGTCAGCTTTCTTTTTTTCAGCTTTGTTCAAACGATATTTAAGATGAATTACAATTTTTTAAGGATTATTTTCACTGTCCGAAACACATGCATTTAAAACTAAAAATAATGTTCGATAAAGGAATTATGCAATTATAAAGTATCATCTGAAAAAATCATAAAATCTGACGATAAAAATATGATTCGGAAATACTTACTTTTTAGTTTGAGGCAGTAAAAAATTTAAACAACTCTGTACAAATAACAAGACTTGGTTCAGAAAAACCGTACACAAATTTTATTATATCCAGTAATTAGTTCAAAGCGAACGTGCGTATTTAACATCTATGGAATAAATACCAAATAACGGTTGCTTTCCCGCTCTCCGTTATTCAGAATCACGTCAAACCAGTTATACTTACTTCAGTATCAATATGTTATCATGAAATTCCTATTTGACTGTCATTTGTATTCAAAAAACATACATGAAATGAAGTTTTAATGCCAGAGAAATACGCTGATTTGCGCTGGCGTAGCTGGTTCTGAGAGGGCGGCCCTGCATAAAAATTCCTTCGGGGCCCTTGTTTAGATATGAGAAACTTGTTAGTGGGACAATTGTTACACATTTTGAACCCCTGTAGCTTGGTGGCCCCGTATCATTGTTACGGCGGTAGCTACGCTCCTGCTGATTTTGTACACCTGTAAAATTTCCCATAACATCTATTATATCAGTGGTTCTTAAACTGTGGTCCGCGTACCTTCAAAGGTCCGTAATGCCTTTCTAGGGGGTCCGCGAAGCCCCATTAATATTTAGACTTCCTTCTTTTACAGACTCTGAAAGGACTCGTGGAAAAATTGAAAAAGATGCGCCATACTACACTAGATCACTAAATTGTTCCAATGAAAAAGACCACCAGAACATGTATTTCGATCAATAATATTGCAGTTCAGTTTATTTATTGTTTGCAACTACACACATAGCCATTACCCCAATGTAATTCAATTTCTACTATTAGCTCACACTCTCTATATATTTATTTATCTTGGTGGAATTTTCAATCGTTAATAAAATACATTTTAAAGCGCTCAGTTGAGCTGAAATTTTATATACATGATTATTTTGGATAACAATAAAATAATTTAATTATAATTAATAAAAATTGATTGATTAAAACTAATTATTTAAAGAATTACAAATACAGCCACGTTAGCATCATTTTTGGCGACTTAGCGACCATTTTGGCGACTTGTGTCAAAACTTGAAAAGGTTTTTTTTTCTCACGTTTTAAAGCATTCAGTTGAACTGAAATTTTATATACACGATTGTTTTGGATGAGAATACGATACTTTAATGATAATTAATAAAAATCAATTATCACTTAATGTTGTGATTCTGCCATGTGTATATACATATTTATATTAGTTGGAACTATTTAAAAAATAGCAAAAATATAAAAAATTTTCTTTGTTGATCTAAGTAGGAGAGAATTGACTTAATTTTTTTTTATATTACTTGTTTTTTAAATTAAATGTTTACTGTTTTTTAAAGAAAAAAATAAGTGTTACAAAAAAGTATGCGCAAGTAGCAAAGGCAACCTTAGGATTATTGAAGAACTTTTAAATCACTCAGCTATGTGTTGGGAGTTAGGATAGGGTGTTCAAAATCTTGAGGGTTTTGCGGTATCTGGTTAATACTTAAAAGGGGGCGGCAGCGTTCGAAAGTTTAAGAACCGCTTATATATATGGTTTATAGCGCACATTACAAATAGTTTGGATACTTATTTTTTGAAAAAATCGCATCCTATCGAAAACATGATTGTACGGGCTATTAGAGATAAAAGGTTCGAATAGCATGCAATAAAAAAAAATGACGATTAAAGAGATCTGATCTTCACTTTACCATTTCAAATAATGATATAGATTGGCTCTGTTTCACATTCAGCGTGAATATGTATATAGCTAGTCGTAGTGGCGTTGTTGTTGTTGTTGTAGTGTGTTTCAACCTGGGATACATATGAAATACGAAAGATTGATTAAGGTATCCGACTACGTTCGGAACCGTGATTTTACAAAAGCATATAAATGGATAATATTTATGATATTTAGTGTCACTTAGATTAGAAAATGTATATAAAATTGTTTTAAGAATAGTATTACAATAAAAAATTACTTAAGTACAATATTTTGACAAAAAATGAACATAGAATGACCCATTTTCAAAATATCCTCCTTTTGTGAAAAATTCTTCTATTTTAATAATATTTTGCCTGTGTATAGCTCACACCTCTGTACAGAGGCTCAACTAAAATTTTTGAAATATATAACTTAACAGTGGGTTTATCCAAGTTTTACGACAACAGAGGGGAGAAATTTTAAGAAAAAAACGCCAATAATTATTTCAATTGGTTGTAACTCTGAAAATAATGTGAATTTTTCAAAAATCATAGTTGAGCCTCTGTATAGAGGTCTCAGCTATATACAGGCAAAATATTATTATAATAGAAGCATTTTTTACAAAAGGAGAACATTTTGAAAAAACGTTATTCTAAGACAATTTTTTGCCGAAATATTGTATTTAAATAATTTTTTTTGTCAAAATGTCCTTACAACAATTTTATACACGTATTCTAATCTAATTGGCACTAAATATCATGAAAATTATCCATTTATGCGTTTTTTTTAAAATCACGGTTCCGGACGTAGTCGGATACCTTAACAGAAACACACAGAAGAATATAGAGTTTTTTATTATACAAACGATGATCCCAGCATAGAACAGAAGAGGTGCACTACTTTCCTATCGAGACGAGAATCCATTTCAGGCGAAAGTCCGACTTCATTTCCCGAAGAAGATACACAACCATGCCTTACTCGGGATTCGAACCCAAACCCACTCGATAATAAACAAGCTGAGTGACATATCCACCATACTGGGTGGGGAAGCGTCGCAGTGGCGTCTCGGAGAATATAAAGATCCCCCCTGCAAAGTCAGGCTTTGGGCTCCAAACCGGATCTTGCAAAGAATAGCAAAACCATAACATATTCGGCTTTGTACCTTAAGAAGGAACGCGATCTAACATATTTGCCATTTACTACTCTCCTTATTAGGAAAAAAGAGACAGTTTGGCTTAGTATCAGTTACCCATTACATTGTAGACACCATCCTTTAAAACTGAAATAATCTGCAGTAAAGCTTCCTACAATAACAAGTTACATGATGGTGTCTTCTATGCAATACACAAATGGATAATTAAGTGCAAGATTACGTAATTGAGGTGCATCGAGACCTGTGGTTGCGATTACAGATACACATTACATTCTGATATACATTAAACTTCGATTTATAATGAGACGTATCACTTATTACTGTCGTTATGTGAAGTCAGAGTTAATTTTAACGTAAACCCATCCTAATTAAAATTAATTGCTGTAAATTTACAGTATAATTTATGGGGACATACATGATCCCAGAAATATACGCATACGCTGGAACATTTTATCGGAAAGATCCTCATTCATGTAATAATTTATTAACAAAAAATAATTTGTACTTAACATGTAATTTCAATTTGTGAGTATTGTCCCTAATATGAACCTATAGAGTTTCGTCTTAATATAAATCGATATTGTGACTTATGTGAAAAATAGTGGTAGAGTGATATTTATTTATTTAAATAATTGGTTTATTTACGTCACAGCTATTAATTACAGTATATACATTGAAGTTATTAAAAGGTTGGTTAGTTCATTATAGTCCAAATTCTGTTATTTGGAGGGAGGAGATTACATCTGTCCTGTTCGAAGGTTTCCAACGGATTTGTCTCTGACCTCTCTACGGTCTCGGGATGGTAGCGGTCGGCCTCTTTATCCTCGAGTAACCTATGCGCGTGCGTGTGCACAGGAACGAGGTTAACCTAAGCTCAAAAAGAAACCGACTTCTCAGCTGTGTTACGGGAAAACGTTACAAAATGAATAAATTTCAAATTGAAATGTTTGAGTACAAATAATTTCATAAAATTGAAATACATAATTTAATTACAATAGAAAGTAGTTCTTCATTTTACAATCCGGCGAGTAATAGACATTAGGATTTAATGCGCTCTATTGGATTTTCCCACTCATAACATCTGAAAATTTTAATTTAAAATAAATAATCAATATTACAAAGAAATAATTATATTCCACACAACTGTGGACTCTCTCTCTAACTCTGTAATACACTCCTTCCACCAATTACCTAAAATTTAAATAGTATTTCAAAAAAGAGAAAAATCCAGATTAGATGAAAAATCATTAAATAATTTCGATTAAACATTGCAAAAAATGGACAAAATGGAAAAATTTAAAATGTTACTACACAGTTAAAATCTACATAACCTGTCTATCAATAAGCATTAATTAAAATTATTAATATAAAAAAAAGTTAAAGTAGATGAAAAAATGATGTACTTCGTATAACATTCAGCGAAAATATTACACACATTATACTATATTATATATTTTTAAATTACCGGACTACTTATTTAAAACAAAGTCAGAATTTTTTACATTATTCAAATCTATTTAGAAAATCAGAATCTTCGGTAAGTTACACATCAGAAGGCATTTTTCTGTCTGAATGAATTAAAAAATCGAGTAGAATATTACACTATTATATTCTAAAACAGTATTTCATAATATATCGCAAAAAAAAAGTTATTTTCTTTTCTCTCAGTAACTGTACTATACATATATATTACAGTAATAAGAAAACAGAAAACATCTCGAATAATATATTACATGTTCCCTTTAATTTTCAAAATTAATCTCTCTCTCTCATCGACTAAAAATACCCATTATGGCATAAACGTACTTTTAGAATACTGAATTATTCGAAATTAATTTGGTGCAGTTTTTTACAACATAAAGCAATCATCAATTGGTAATCCCTATAGTAATAGAAATGTAATTTTAGAATGTCATTGTTATATAATTAGTAAAGCCTTAATTTTTTGGGTCAGTTAGACCAGTAATCCGCAACCCCCCGGTTCGTGGATCAAATGGTGCTGGGCCGCCTAAAGAATATTAAACTATTGCCATTTTATTTAAACGTAACCAAATTAAAACTGTTTAATCGAAACAATCTAAAATATAAACAATTAACGTGTCCCAGCCTCAACGAGCCGCGGTAAAATTATCAAACGTTGACCGGTCCGCAGCGATAAAAAGGTCGCGGAGCACTGAGTTAGACGATTATATCCAAAATATTTTTAAGTTATTTGAATGATTCAGTCCATCCTTTTAAAAATTTTGATTTATACCTAAGTATAACTCTCAGATGACTTGCAACGACATCTATTCATTTTACATTTAATTTACAACAGTCGTCTTTACTCGAAATTAATTTGGAACAGTTTTAAAACATATGGCAAACGACCGATTAAAAATCATTAACATGAAATAAATGCCTTTTTAGAATACAGTCTTATTCAAAACTAATTAGAACAATTTTACAACAAAGGAAATTCGATAATCGCAAACTATCTTTTATTTTTGGAAGTCTAATATTATTCTTCGGAAGTTACAAACATAAAACAAGACATTTGTCAGTTTGTATTCGAACGAAATATCAGGTCATCGAATGGATTCCCGGAAGATATGTCGAAAATGATTACTACATAATTTTTTTTTCCGCGCACGGTTTAAGAAGAGAACACATAACTTTTTTGATAGAACCGGAAATTTCATCAGCATGTTTTAGATTGAAATGGGATGGATAAGTTATTGGATACCCTTATGACGTAAAAAGTTGCCCTTTTTTTGCAAAACTCGACAACTATGGTTTCGAATTTACAGAAACAAGAATTGGAAGAAATGTGTAGTATTTGTTACACCCTCTCTCTTATTCTGATATTCATGAGTTTAATAAAAAAAAAAATTGAGTTGAATATTCTACAAATATTTATAGTTATCATTTTGAAACAAATAATAAAACATTGTGTAGAAAACGAATTATTTTGGCATGTTTTTTTACTCTGAAAAAAAAGAGTATTTATATTGGTTCTTTCAGAAATCTCGCCAAGCAAGCTTTGTTGCCACAAATCTCGCTAAGCAAGCTTTATGGGCGACAACAGACAACATACGCATAAAAAAATATTATAAATGGTAATTCTCATTTCTGTTCCATTTAGTTTTGATGTATTATGAAAAAGTTGTTGCTGATAAGAAAAGACCACGACTTGTTTTTAAATGTGATGGTATAAGGTTACCAGAAGGAATGTTCCGTTTGACGTAGGTTGTATCATTTTTGGCGACTTTATCGCTTGTGCCGGCGAAACGGAAAAGTACCTGTTTAATTTATTCAAAAATTTTGGATTAATTTTGGAAGTTAAAAGAATAAGAAAAGATGAAATTAAATAAAATTTTGCTTTTTAATCTAAAATTTACTTCCGAAATTAGAATATTTTTTTAACTAAATGCACGATAAAGAACACGCAATACTTTTTACCATATTTTTTAATAATTTCTTTATCTGAGAAAAGTACGTTTATTTTATTTAAAAATTTTGGACTTGGCAACAAAAATGATAAAGCTTTAAGTTTATCTCCTTTTCTTTTCTCTGTGAATTTCTCCTTCATTTTTTTAAATTCCAATCCTGCGGTGGGTTTTTTTTTTTTTCTTCCTTTTTTCCCCCTTTATTTCTTAGAAATGTTTATAACTTTTTAACATGTTTATTACATACTTATTAATTTTTTAGAAATTTTATTTTATTTTACTATGAAAGTACCCAAAGGAAGAAATCTTTTTTCCCGCTCAAGGGGAAAAAATGGTTTTGATGGTATTTTCAAAAAACAGAAGCATTTTGTGCATGTTTTCATTGAAAACAAAATCCTCCGAAAAAGAAACATTAAAGAAAATGAAAAACATGGAAAAAAAGTATTACGAAGGTCTTTTTAAATGAGTGTTTTTATTAAATTCGTAAAAGAAATTTTGCATTCATATTTTTTGGTTTAATATATTTTTTTTTAAATATTGTAGATGCAAAAATATTCCATATTTCGGTTTTGTATGTATTTATTTATTTAGATAACAACTCTGAAATACGTTAATTAAAGAAAATCCTTACTCCAGAATAAACATAAAAATAAAATAAAATTTAACATAACTTTTAAATGTATACATTTTTTTACGTTTTGTTTTAAACGCACACAAAAATAGTATATATCTTCAACACGTTTTTTAAATATGGATTTAAAAGAATTGATTCATGTAAATCTAATTTTTGTTTCTCTAATATTTTCCTCGTTACATTAATGTTTTCCAGAGGTTATCAGTTCCATTCGTATAAATATAATATTTCGATAATTCTAACTTGCACAAACTGCAAAAATATGTTGAATGAGAACTGCTATGAAAACTTTTCAATAAATCTGTAACAAAGAAACAAATCATTTTGCTAAGTTCTCTTCCTATTAAGATGATAAGCATAATTTTATCAGAATGTCTACATTTAAATAATAGCAAGAATCTAAAAAAATATTTCAAAATTATTTATATATTTAACACATATATATATATATTCATAAGCTAAAACTATAAATATTGTACTAAAAAAACATGATCGTCTAAAGATTTTATCAAAGGTAAAATTCTTTAAATAAAAAAGTTTCAAACATGTCCTCCAAACATTATTAGTCATTTATATTGTCTTGGTGCTAAATAAGTATCATCAAAATATATAATGGGCTTAACCGTGCCTTCATATGTGATTTTTAAAATAAAGTTTCTGCAAAGAGCATATGTTGGCAACAACGAAGCACATGAACGGATTTGCTGGAAACACATGATTGTATTTATCGTAAGATTATAATGTCATATGAATTTGTGAACTGATTGGCTGGAAACACGTGTTTGTCATTATCGTGACTATGACGTCACATTCTTATCAAAATATATGTGCGTGAGTCTTGATTTTCTGATTATTGTCGATAGGGTATCCGACTACTTGCGACAACTTTTTTTAAAAAAAATGGAGACATGTAGATTTGTTTGTGGTTTTGGGATTTCTGAAGTATTTTAAGAAAAATATCCTAAAATTAGGAAGAGAAAAATAAACTCTATTATTACTAAAATGGGTAAAAATTGACAACAAATTACATAAACGGGGCCCATTCTATATCAAAAGTTTATGAACGAATTTTCAGTTTTTCAATTCTGATGTGTATCTACGCTATTCATTTTTGAAATGACCTTCAGGATAAGAGATATTTTAATTTTTACAAAAACTAGAGCACTCTATCTTAATTATTATATGAAATTTGCTTGAAAAAAATAATCATTATATTCCCATAAGGGGCTATAAATTTTGCAATAAAACATTGATTGATAATCCTGAAGGTTAAAACACTTCTTCTGTTATACAGAACATACACAAAAAATTTCAGTTAATTATTTTTAAAACTCTTTGAGCAATCGCTGTCCTCGTTTGAGCATTTTTTCAAAAAAACAAACTTTGAGTAAAACGCATTTTAAAGTATGACATATTGCTTAAGGTATCCGACTACGTTCGGAATCGTGATTTTAAAAAAGCGCATAAATGGATAATTTTCATGATATTTAGTGTCACTTAGATTAGAATACATGTTCAAAATTGTTTTAAGGACATTGTGACAAAAAAAATTATTTAAATACAATATTTCGGCAAAAAATTAACTTAGAATAACCCTTTTTCAAAATGTTATCCTTTTGTGAAAAATGCTTCTATTATAATATTTTGCCTGTATATAGCTCAGACCTCTGTACAGAGGCTCAACTATGATTTTTGAAAAATTCACATTATTTACAGAGTTACAACCCATTGAAATAATTATCGGCGTTTTTTTCTTAAAACTTCTCCCCTCTGTTGTCGTAACACATGGATAAACCCACTTCTAAGTTATAGATTTCAAAAATTCTAGTTGAGCCTCTGTACAGAGTCTGAGCTATATAAAGGCAAAATATTATTATAATAGAAGCATTTTTCACAAAAGGAGAATATTTTGAAAATGGTTCATTCCATGTTAATGTTTTGTCAAAAAATTGTACTTAAATAATTTTTATTGTAATACTATTCTTAAAACAATTTTATATACATTTTCTAATCTAAGTGACACTAAATATCAAAAATATTATCCATTTATACGCTTTTGCTAAATCACGGTTCCGAACGTAGTCGGATACCTTAAAGTAATGGCATCTGCTTTTACTAAAACACGTGTAGTTTTTGTTCTAGTGAATGGAAAATAATACACTTGGTATTTTTATAAAGAGCTAATAAGATGACCTATAAATTAAAATAATAAACAAATTGTCAATTTTTGGCAACATTAACAATTTTAGGGTATAGTTGGATACTGTAATTTAGAACCGAAATCCAGTGACGAGGACAGCACCTGAACTGATACCCCACTTTCCAAACTTCCACACTACCCTAACGTGAGGACTTTGAGCCTCGACAGATAGATTCAATGTACATCAGCCAAACTACACGGCGATCTTAAGTGCCACAAGGACTCGAAGTCACAATTAGACAAAAACAAGCCAATCACTTAGCACCATGACCACTTGACTCTAGCTTATTGTAGTGCTGAACATAAATTAGTACAAATATTCCTCGTATATTTTTTTAATTAAGTTTGAGTTCCTGAAATTTTAACTTTATTAATCGTTAAAATGATTTAACCAATAATTTTTTACTAAACATAATACATTGTCCAGTCTTTGTACTTCCCCATTATCTCCCCATTCCCTCCTTTTTAGAATAAATTTACTATTCTTCATATATAAGGTTTAGAAGAGACAAAGGTCCACAAAATTCAATTATTTATTTTTGTACTTTAATATAATCAAATTCAGCTGACCCCAAAAATTTCCCTTTCTTTTTCATTTTTATTTGCATAAACAATAATTTAAATTTTTTTCATTTGTGTGGACCTTTTTTTGTAGATAAAGAACATCATAATTAATGCACAAAAAACTATAAAAAAAACAACTACAAAAAAGAAGCTAAATATTTGAATCTAAAGTTATTAAAGCACGTTATTCGTGGAAAAACTTGTTTCAACTCTGGGTACAGATTTCTAGACATTTTACACGGCAAAGGTTATTATAAACAAATACTTCTTTTGACAAGCCACATGCTCAGCTGGATATCGCCGCTATACGAAAAACACCTACGCTCAACTTCCTGGAGCTGGAAGAGAAGCACACTTTGAATATACTGGGACATTCTTAATTTGGTCAATTATTGTTTATTACCCCTTTTTTTTACATTGTTCCATACTGCTTGCGGGGAAAAGGCCTGAAATTTGGATAAACATTTGAAGGATGATTTAGTGTAATGTTTGAGAAGAAGACAGAAATATTCAGAGCATTTTTTATCAGACAGAAAATCGCTCCAACATTAGTATTACTTTGTACCCTATTTTCAAGTACAGAATGTATTTCATATTTCATCCCTTATACCAGGGGTACTCAACCTTTTTTTCTGCTTGGCCGCATACATATATCAGCTATTTCACGGTAGGCCGCATACATATGTTAGCAATTTCACGCGGGCCGCATCATGAAAGTGTCATTGAATGATTCCTGTTTATTGGTATTTTTTAAATACAACACTTTCGTGACAAATCAAACAATTACTGATCCCCATGTTTGTTTTTCACTACAAAATAGTCAATCATCTAGAAACGATATATTTTCTTCAGATATTTTTCGCTTGCAAGATATGAAAGATAGTTACAAATTAGTCCCACCCATATAAAACTGTCACTACTCCACTGTGTTGTATGTTATCACTAACCGTAACTGTTACAAATAAAAAAAATATCAATTCGCACTCGTACGACATCGACAACAAAGAGCAAAATTGATATATTTAACTTCTGGACACCAAATTTTTAATATATTGTACTTAAATAAGTGAATTTTTCAGAGCAATGGGCACTGACCAAAAGGCTTGGTGGGCCACAGGTTCAGTATCGCTGCCTTATACTGTAATGATAAATAGTTTTTAAACGTTACATATTAAAAACCAACAAATTAAACAATTATGGAAATTTTTAGACGTAGTTTTATGAACATATGCATATCGTCATGTGAACTTATATGAAAACCGAGATTTGGCAAAGTCCTTTCAAGCAAACAAAAGATTTTGGGGATGCCACAAAATTATACATAAAACAATGCAATTAGCCCTTATTCGGTTTTTCAGACACATGATGAAAAAATTTGATGTTCATTAATACGATAATAATATTATATTTTTCAATTTGATTTTGAAAGGAAGCGTAAAAATTCATTTATGAAAGATGTAGTATTTAAATTAAGCAGTGATTTTTATAATAAAAATATATTGATTGATATTAAAAATAATAGTATTGACGTATTATACCATTGACCAATTTCTTCAAATCAAATGACGTCGCCAAATTCAGCGATATGTAGCCAATAGAGGAAAATCCTTCCCTCGAATGTTCCAAAACAGTATTGTTTTGGACAGTATTTGGCGACGACTTTTGAGCTGGCGAAGTTTGTCGTCGGTATAAAGTATATAAATACGAAAATAATTTGGTATCAAATGATTTGAAGTGATTCAGAATTTTTTGTATCATATATTTCAAAGACACTCAATGCAATAGCTTTTTTTTAAGTATTATTCATTTCATGTACTTGAATATCAAAAAATATATTGCGTCCGAAAAAATTCCGAGACTACAAGAAGAAACTTTTGAAAAAAATTGTCTAGTATTTTGTTTAAAACAGATGGTAGAAGTGGCAATCAAATTCGTGCGCGCAACTCAAAATTTATTTTAAAATTGATACAATATACATTCAAAAAATCTGTTTTCACTAGCATAACATAATCTTTGGATTGACTGCATATTCCTCTGTTCATCCCCAGCCGAAAATATTCTTTTCAGAGCAGCTAAGAATTCATTTCATTTCGATTCAACGAAATTTCTACTTCGAAGTAAAAAGGAAAGTAATTCTTGAAATTTTCTACTGTAGGAATTCAATGAATTCTAAAGCAATTCAAAAAACGTCATGAAAGAGAAGATTTTAAAAAGTTCTAGAAATCTCTCTCTATTTAAAAATGTTTCAAAAGATTTTTTTTTTGGTACATAAATTGCAGTTTTCAGAAGCGGTTTCTTTATGAAAATTAAACGAATCACATTTAATTAATTTATCATGGAAGCGTAGCCAGTTAACGGAAGAATGGAAATTCAAAAGAAAAACAGTTGGAATTTCTATAACCCATCTTTCTATCTTCAAATAAAACAAGTTTTCAAGTATTCAAACGTGAAATGAAAAATCTAGGAAATGCCTAGCATTTTCCATTTATCGAATTTTCATCTAAAAAAAGACGTTGTGGCATTCTTTTATTAATAACCAAATTAAATATTTTTGAAACTACAAAATTCCATTGATATAATCCAGTACAAAACATAACTATTTACAAAAAAATACTTATCATTTATAAATATATTTTGTGCATAAAATATTTTTTATAACAAAGTGAACAAGCACGTAATTTTTGAGCTCCTAATAATTATCTTTCCTTTTCTTATCTGGCTATATGTGTTTTTAAAAATATTTCAAAATTACAATTGATAAAACAAATAATAAGAATAAAATATCGATTTCAATACTCCATTAATTTTACTATGCATCTTTAATTACAATCTTATTTCTACTGCCCAACATTCTTTTTCATTCGATTCTTATTTATCATAGTCATAAATAAATTCACAAATAAAGTGAAACTAATGGTTTAACTCTTGTTTGAAAAATCTTACGATATATTTGAGTATGCCTCTTTAAGGTATATATTCTATAAAATTTAACATTTTTCATGCTTTACATACGTTCGTTTTTACAATGTGTGATTCTTATTTATTGCAGCTAATGTCAAAAAGTTAAAAATGAAGTATATTTTGAATTTTTCTTAACTTTTAATAAGACTTTTACAAATTTTATATTAGTTTTTTTCTTTCCTAGCACATAAAATAAATGAATATATATTTTAATAATAATATACGAAGTATATTCAATATATAAGACACTATGAGAAGTAATAAATGGATTAATTTTGAATATATTATGAACTCAACCTATTTTAATTATGTATTCATCTTTGAAGCTTTTTGAGAAAAAAAAGGGTATAATAGAGATTCATTTTCATGTTTTGATTAGTTTGCAGTAGTTTCTTCGGTAGTCACTTTACAGAGGTTAAATTACAAAAACTGCGCTGTTTTTTCATAATTGGTTTTCGGTGGCACAATTATAATGATTACTAACCACTGTATTTATAGATATTCAAGTTCATTCCCACTGGAATATCGAGAAACAAGATTTTTAAATCTACATGTAATAATAATTATTATCTTATATCAGTTCATAAATGGTCATAGGAAAATAGACTAAATCACGAAAGTATGATATGAACAACAGTTGCTGACGTCAAATCGATAAGTAAACAACATTATATTGCTAGTCTTGGCAAACAGGATTTCAAGGAAGATATTCTGCCAAGACTAACTTCCTCAGTCATGGAATGACCTTATAATGTCATTTTAACAAAGATGAATTCCAGCTTCCCAAACCGTCTCCAGATAAGAAGTTCCGGAAATAAGAGCTGAATTATATCTGTCAAGGAACAAAAATACTTTACGCAATTAACGTATTTGGTATCGGAACTCCCTTTTCTCCCTTCCCCAATGAAGAAATATTTAAGACATCTTATATAATGCATGAGATAAAGCATCCTTACATATAATATACAAGCATAACAATGTATACAGTAAACAAGAAATCTGTGGCCCATCTTATAGAGGTTTTGGGGGATTTTCTTTTTTTCTTTTATTTTTTTCAGTTTCAAAATACATTAAAGTGACGAAATTGGCTCTTTTTACATTAGTACAGTGGTTTCCAAACTTTTTTAAGCCACGGACCTCTTTTTTAAAGTCAAAAGTTTCCCAAGGACCCCCAAGAGAAAAGCTACATAAATACATAGTATAAAAATTACAAATTTAAAAAAAAAACATTTTGCTGAAGAATTATTTGTTGAAATTATAATTTTTGTTTAAATTAAAATTTTTTTAAAAATTAATGATTCGAATGAACACAAATTTTGTACAATAACCCATAATGCAGGATGTAAAATTGGCATCTGTTTTTATGACCAGAATTTGTGGAATCCTAGTTCAAACATTGGCTTAAATCCCTCGTTCGTGGATGTTTCAATAGGATCCACTTGTATTAGTATGGATTCATCCGCGTTTGGAGTCTGAGTTAGACCACGCGCAAAAGGGTTCAACACCCAGTCGGGAGTATCCAAGTAAATTATTGCTATTTATTTAAATTTCTATAAAAATAAAAATGGATCAATTTTTTTAAAATTTTATATTAAACCTTGCGTGGACCCTTTGACGTTATTCAGGGACCGCCATATCAGTTTTAATTTTCCACGGACCCTCTGAATAATACCGGGGACCACTTTGGGAACCACTGCATTTGTACAAGGGTGGGCCCACAAATATTTTTTTTGCCACCGCCAAGACAGTCAGTAAACCAAACATAGATAAAATGATCCGTATATCGGGGTTGACATATAATTGTGAGTTAAGTTTTTCTTGCATGAAGATCAAAAGGCGTAATTATGGATGCAAGTTGGCTAACATTAACTAGCAGGCTGTGATAAAAAATTTGAGCAAGCAATTTTATTCCTGAGTTTAAAAAAATTGTAAAAAAAAATGTGATTTGTCTCATTCAACTGATCTAATATTAAATGTACTTGCAACTGTATACAGATGAAATTAGTACAATAAATAAATTGAATAAAACTGCCCCTAATGTAATTAATTAATATTTGTTGATTTTTATAGCACAATTTTTACCTTTTCTGAGATGCAAATTTAACTAATAAGTGCAATCATTTCAAATTGTGCGGCCCTATGGTCATTATATTAAGATCTTGTTTAGCTTTGTTGGCCTACCACACTAACAACTCACACAACATGCCACGAATAGCTGCTACCCCATTGGGCACGCAGTCAGATCTCCCGAGGCTCTCATTGGCCGAGGGAGTTACAAGTAACTTGTAAATTTTCTGAACGCAATAGCTTAATGCTTTCTTTTTTAGTAGCTTTGAAAAAAAGCTGTTGTCTAAATTATTTTAATTTTATTTAATGGCAAGTAAATTATATTTACCTCTCTGTAATTTTTAACTTTATTTATCCTAATTTTAAATTCTTAAATTCTTTTAAAAATGGGCAAGTAATAGTTATCTCATATGCATCTCAAATCACCATGACAGAAGATAAAAGCCCTGACGAGCTAGGTGCTCCGCAACCCAAACCCAGCAACTTTTATCATTAAAATACGATTTTTATGTGTGATTTGAAGTTGATTTTTTTAGATATTTTAGCAAATGTTTGACGCAGTTTAGCCAGATTTGGCACCAGCGCCATCAACCCAAACACTAACTAACATGCAACCCTCTGCAATCCATAGCTTCCACAAGGTGCCCTCCCGCCAAAACAATTGCCTGCCCTTGCATTAGTACAAAATGACAATACTATACCCATGAGCAATTTATTTATTCATAAACTAATAGAATATTTGCCTTTTCTATCTTTTAATTTTAAAATACAAACAGTTCCTTTCAAAGCGTTTTTCTTTATGCTTTTACCACATTGAATAAAACTGTGTAATCTAATAAAATGCAAAAAATATTTTCCACCAGCATTTACACCGAGGCTTCTTTTTGAAGTTAGAATAAACTCAATATAATATATTTTATTACGAACGGTCCAGAACCATATTCCTATATGCATTCATTCAATTGATCGCATTATACTCTGACTGACATTTAATACACAGACAATGTCGGAGCAATTCAAATATAATATTCAACAGTTAAAGCTTATTTACATCGCTTACGCGTTCATGACTAAATGGTACCCAATGGTACATAAATAATAATAAATCTTACTCAAGTGCGCCGCCATATGTTCTCGTTTTTAATTCAATTCTGACAGCCATCTCAAAGGGTTATGACCCCAGTGAGGAGGAACAAGAGTCTATTCGACGCGGCAAGCGCAGACTTGCTTTAAGAATATATCGAACAGATAATATATAACCGATTTTATATTCTAAACTTGAATTAAAAAAACATGATATCCTGCAAATGCAAACAAATGTTATTTTTCCATTCACAGGTGATTATTCAAAAATCAAATTACTATCTCAACGAACAAAAAACTAAATGGACTACTAAATGTACCGATATCGATAAATTAATTACTGACAATTAAAAAAAAGCTTTAAAAATTGACTATGTAAAAATGCAAATAAAGTTGAAAATATATAAAAATAATTATAAAAGATACTTGGAAATCAAGTTTTTAGGCGCAGTATTCAAAACAAAGCTGAAACATTAATTGATTTGTTTTTATATTTTAAATCCAATATCCTTACATATAGAGCTTTCAAAAATTGACAACTTTAAGTGTCTATTTCAAAAGCAAAATAGTACAGTAGTTGTTTGATGTATATATATAACAAAATTTGGATCTTCTTGGATGTGATTTAACATTTAGAAAGAATAATTTAATATAAATATCCATACAACTGCTACTTATTGAATAATCTAACAGTCATCGAATTAATGAACAAATTGAATGAAATGATTGAAAAAAATTTCATCCAAAAATACACAGTGTAACGTTTGAGGCAAATAAAGTCAGCGTGATAATTTATTAATTTAAATATTTAGTTTATTTTGGTCGCAGTTATTAATTACAGTATTTATATTGAAGTTATCAAAAATATTGTTTAGGTTCTAAGAGTCCAAATTCGGTTGTTTGTGAGGGTGGAGGTCACGTCTAGTCAGCGGAAAGTTTTCAACCGTCTTCTCTCTGCCCTTTCTAGGGGGTCTTTTTAAATGATAGCGGTCAGCACCTTTATCCTCGAGTTACATCCAGTTCGTGGGCGGAGTAAGGGGTTCCAAGTGGTGTCAAAGGTTGCCGGGACGATGTCCAAGACAAGACCGCGCAATACTTTAAGGGTGCAGGTGTTCATTGCACGTGGTGATCATATCCACAAAACGTCGCCTATCCGGTACAGTGGTTATTGACGTTAACTGTGGTGCGGTAGGACCTGGGTTCGAAACAGGGAGAAGACATGGATGTTGGTAAATGTATTGTACCTTCGTAGCATGGGGGTACTCTAAATAGCCATCGAGTCCTCGCGTGCAAGTCATAATAGCCTCACATGAGGTTGGTGAAAGGGAAAGAGAAATGGGAAGTCCCTGACCTCCCCCAGGGGGTGGCGTGGAATTTGCGAGCACTCCGAAACGCATCGTGGTTTGAGCGGACACATTCCCCCCCTCCCATCTTAGAAGAGATAAAGGGTGCAGATAAATAAGGAAATAAATACTTTTAAAAATCATAAATATAATTTAAAACAGTATTTTAAGTGGAAAATCTCTTTCACCGGATAATGTTTTTTCTTTTTTACCGAAGTTTTCTGTTTTTACACTCAATTATCGAATTACTACGATAATTACATTTTTCCAATCAAATTTAATTATTTATATTGAATTAAGATATTATAGTGTGAAGGCATTTTAAACATAGCGAAATGAAAAAAAAGAAAAACGTTATCCAATTATTTTCTTAAAACAATTTTATGCGTATATTCTAATTCAACTGACACTAAATATTAAAAAAAACTATTTATTGAAAACTTTTTGAAAATCACGATTCCGAACGCAGTCAGTCACGTTAATTATGTATATATTTGATGCTAAACACATTCTAACTGCTGAAGTGGTTCCAGAGTAAAACGTATAAAAATGTTAAATGAGAAGATAAAACCCACACAACCATATTCTTGACAATTTTGAGTTGAGATAAGTTAATATTGTATCATCTCTTCAAGAACTTAATGAGATCGAGTTAGTGAAGCAATCATATTTAAATTCTAGTTAAGAATGAAGATAGGGTCTACGAATAACCCAATCCTTTTGGCACTGAAAGAATAATTCCTTTGCCAAAAACTAAAACAGAAATGAAATGAACTGGGAAGTGTCAAAGTCAACGCCTCTGTTGAAGAAATAAAAATAAATACTAAACAAAGGGTTGAAAAGGGGAATATAGAACGCAGGATGACGAGAAAAAAATGTAAAAAGAAAAATTAATGGGGGAAATTCTTTCGCGAGTTATGTGGACATATATAAAACCTTAAAAAAAAGTTCTTGGGTCATTTACCGAATTAGATTTACACTTTTCTTTTCGTCAACAGATTTTTCTTTAAAGCCAACAGGAAATAAGAAAATAACAATGTTCTGATTGAATGTTTAACAAAAAAAAAACTTGGCTTCGTTTTAAATTACATTAGAAAAATCTTGTAGTTTTACTTCATTTCGGGTATCATTGGTATTTTGATTTCAGTCCAATTTTGCAAATAATTATAAGATATTTTATCTTTTAAACTAAAAAAAAATTCATATGACATTTTTCGAGAAATAAAAGAACAAATGTCAAAGGAATCTCATACGAATTAATAAACAAAAACATTTAACAAATCAACATCATTTAACAGGTTTTAACTTAAACTTATCCATGTATAATTAATTTTTTAAAAAAATAGCAACGGCAAGTAAAAGAAATAGAAACAGTTCGTAAAAGCTAAACAATTACAATCAGTTATTAAAACATCACACCTCTCAGACATTAAATTCAATGTTACAGCTTCTTTCTACTTTTATATACCTTATATTTTATTTCGATTTAATTTTTTTACAACAGTTTTTACACAACTTTAAAAAAAAGAATACGCCTATATAGTTTTTTACAATTAATCTATTTTAAGGTCTTAATCACAGCAATTGTATACAATAATGATTACATACACATTTATATAAATACAATAATTGCATTTAAATCAATCACATTAACATTTCAATAGAGAAATAACCCATCATTGCTTACCAAATTCTTTGAATCTTTATTTTTGCGGCAGGTACGAAGAAAATCAAAAAAGAAGTACTTTGAATATAGAGAATTGAGGCAAAAATGTGCTTGGGATAACGGAATTCATGAAACATTTTAAACTCTCATACATTTCTTCAGAATACCTATTATCATTACTTCATAGCAATATTACTGAAAAAAAATTACAATTTAAATAGAAATTACTTGAAATAAGTTAATATTAAGTTAAGAAAAGCTAAATGAAGAATCCGTAATATGCTTACAAATACTGTATCAAAAAAATTCGTCTTCTATTAATAAAGTTTTTTGACAGAGCACTCTGTGTTTACTATTTTTTTTTCTAAAGACTAAGATGGAAAACATGAAACGAGGAAATGATGACTGCAACAATGCACCATTACATACCGCAATATGAAAAGTTTCTGTTCCATAAATTTTTTCGTTTATTCATACAAATCAAAAGTTATTTCTCTCAACGTAAAATATAAGTACACCTGCGTAATAATACTAATGCCACAATGAAGTCCCCCCTCAAATGACCATTAAATGCATTATTTGTGGTAAGATTTTTTTATTTTTTTGGATATACACTCACTTGAAATAATAACAATAATGTGCATTACCTTAAATTTTTGGAAATTCGACCTTTTAAAATAACAATATGGTGAGGTCTCACAAAACTTAATTTATGATTTAGCTAACTTAATATAATTGCTGTATTTAGTTCTAAGACCGGAACTGGCAAAAGCTTCTAAGTTTTTAACAAGGATTTTCACATCAAGTAATACAGGGTAGGGTGGCACAGAATAACGGGAAATTTTTGAAATGTGTGGTGACAACCGTGAGAAGATGACAGCACTGCGGGACAGTGACCTTGAGCAAGTAAACACTTTGCCATTTTATTAACCATGGGTCCAGAGGCGTAACGAAGAATATGAGCCCCCTGCAAAGTCAGACTTTAAGTTCCAAGCCGAATCTTACACAGGATTGCAAAATCATAACATGAGCCGTGGGTAGCCTAGTGGTTAGAGCATCGGACTCTAGACCGGAAAGCCTGGGTTCGATGCCCGATGCCACCAAATACCCTCCGAGTACACACGGAGTACGTGCTCGTTAAATCAGTGGGTCCGAGAGTCTTGTGGGCGGTCGCAGCTGAAACCACGAGTGCAGGGGACTGGAGAATATTTCCCTCCCCTTCAGTTCCATGCCTAAATTGTGGAGGTGGAGATCGGTGGTGTCGCCATCTATCGTAAACATCTGTCGTACCTTCGGGAATTTCACCGAGATAAATCGTGGTGACAGTACGATTAAGGCTAAGGTCAACGACAAGCGTACATCTAGCCCCATGCCCCGATGAATTTCGTGGGCTTTGATCTGATTACGTCAGACAGGTGGCATGAGCAACAAAAACAAATCATAACATAACATGCGCTTTGGGCCTCCTAGTATCCTGCATTCCCCCCGCGATGTTGAGGTTCCGGGGGTGTACGTTACGCCACTGCATGGGTTAATGGAACGGAATTAGCCAAAAAAATGTTTCACAAAAACAGTGATAGGAAACTGCGCAGAAGGAGTTTTGGCAATTTAGGATGTCATGGTGCCGTCCCATAAAAAGTAGGATTAATAACTTCGAAGAGTCTAAATATGTCATAAAGAAGAGAAACCAGCACGATAACAAAGTGCTTGTATTCCGTAGAGATGTTGCAGAGGTCACAGCGAATAATCTCAACATCAGATTTCAAGAAAGCATTGGCACAGAAGAACAACATCTAAAGGACGTAATATTAAAAAAAGGACAAATTGCATTAATGTTTCTTAAATGGCAAATTTTAAGTCTTCAATGACTACGAATAAAATGTTTTTCTTCCATCACAATTGGTTTTACTAGATTGTTAAAAAGTTCTTTGTGTGTGTGTGTCACCCTGTACATTCTAAATACACAAACAGAAAAGACGAAAACTAAAACTGAATTTCTTGTTCCAAGTTCTAATGGAATATATATAAACATAAGGAAAATATTTATACAAAAAGTAAATAAATAGTTAAGGCGGTTTTCGGTTAATGTTAAAGAATAGGACCCACAAATTCGGGATATTTTTTCAGATACAAAAATATTTAAACATTAATATTATATATATATATATATATATATATATATATATATATATATATATATATATATATATATTGGCTTCACTATCCTGTAGAGCAGTGGTCGCGCTAAAGTGGTGGACCACGGGCCATTAGTGGTCCGCTAAAGAATTTCGCTGGTTCCCAGAAATGTGTGGAATATAATTACTCATCACGTTAAGTTATGTTTTAAGATGTTTTGAAACATAATTCGATACTTAACAATATGTGAACAGCTATGAAAACGATACTTCATAGAATAACGCCATTCATAGAATATATTTAACTCTTAAAAAATCCTATTAGTGGTCCGCGGGATTTTAAATTATGAATTTACTGGTCCGTGAGTTCAAAAAGTTTGGTGACCGCTGTTGTAGAGAATCACGTATTTTATCATACTATTCATTTTTATCCGAGTTGACACATTTCTTCTTTTATAAAATGTTTTTCGCATTTTTTCTCGTTTACCGTTGAGCTAAATGAGCTATCTATCCCTTTATATGTTGAAAGGGGAAAAACTAATTATTTATGAAATGTTTTGAAATTTTAAAAACACTATATTATAAACAAATGCAGGAATTATAACATCACAAATTTTTATAAAAATTGAGGCATTTTCTCTGTCCGAAAATGTGCTCCGCGATAAGTTCATGCTCTTGCGCATACGGCGAAAACGGCTTTCAGTCTATTCACACAAAACGTATCCCTCCTCCAAGACTTTAAGCAAATTACGCAGTGCGTCACCAATAGCCCCCGAGCAGATTTATAAAGGACATTAAAAAAAACTCACTCACTCCAGACTTTAAGCCAGTGATTCTCAACCACTGTGTCGCGGCATTTTTGAGTGCCACCAAATTCTTGAAGTGTGCCACCAAATTCCTGAAGTGTGCCACCGAATTTTTTTTAAATTATTAATCATACTCAGAGAAAAAAAAGAAAATTCGGAATCGCGAATCATTCGGCCGTTTTATAGAAATAAACTAAGAGTATTCGTGGTATATTTAACTTAGCCTTTCGTGGATAGATGAAAAAAAATTTGATACGGTTTGTAATCCCCATTTGCACGGATACATCTGTAAATGAATTAAGTTTGAATGAAGAGGAAAAACTAATTTCACTCTGTGTAATAATCGAAATCTAATTTCAAAACATTCGGAAGAGTCAAATCAGTTTGGATTAAAATTAGAGGTGACTATCTCATATAATAGCCAAAAAAGCTTTAAAAATAATGTTATTCTCTGCATCTTATTTGCATGAATTCTAATTCTCAGCATGAGTAAATATAAAAATGAAAAAGGGATCGCGACTCTCTTTTCAACGTAGATTGTGAAATGAGAATGGCACTATCATTTTTACGACCCAATATAAGCGAAATTATCAAAAATCACTAAGCTAAAATTTCGCATTAAATTTATTCTAATAATTAATTTGTAACCAATTACTCAACATACATTTTGTTGTCTTTGGCGTACATATTATTTTATGTAAAGAGTGTTTTTTTTCAGGTATAGAAGTTTAAGTTGGCATTACTTTCCAAGATGGCGACCGATTTAACAGCTGTCAAGTGATTTATTCTCAGTTTGGTTTGGCAATTCATCAAAACGATCATCAAGCAAGGCGTAGATTCGTCGAATGGGCCCAAAACGTGATTGCCGTTGTTCCCGATATTCATAAGCGAATTTTGTTTAGCGATGAAGCGCACTTCTGGTTGAATGGCTACGTCAACAAACAAAACTGCCGCATTTGGAGTGAAGCTAATCCACAAGTGTATGTCGAAACACCGTTACATCCAGAAAAACTGACTGTTTGGTGCGCTTTATGGGCTGGTGGAATCCCTCTTCAAAAACGATGAAGGCCACAACGTTACAGTGATCGGTATAGAGCCATGATTACTAACTTTTTCATTCCTGAATCGAACAATCATGATGTCCAGGAGCTGTGGTTCCAACAAGACGGCGCAACATGTCACACAGCTCGTGCCACAATCGATTTATTGAAAGACACGTTTGGTGACCGCCTAATTTCACGTTTTGGACCTGTGAATTGGCCTCCAAGATCTTGTGATTTAACACCGCTAGAATATTTTCTGTGGGGCTATGTAAAGTCATTGGTCTATGCGGATAAGCCCCAAACGCTTGACCATTTGGAAGACAACATTCGCCGTGTTATTGCCGATATACGGCCACAAATGTTGGAAAAAGTCATCGAAAATTGGACGTCCAGATTGGACTACATCCGAGCCAGCCGTGGCAGTCATATGCCAGAAATCATATTTAAAATGTAATGTCACAAGATTATCTTTCGAATAAAAAAAATTCATGTCAATCGAATAATACATCGTTGTTTTATTGCAATTTAAAGTTCTATACCTCTAAAAAAAACACCCTTTATATATATAACATTGAAAATTATTATCATAAACTAATTAACCAAGTAAAAATTACAGATAAGCAAAATTCTTTTAAACGCATTTTATCGTTAGTGTGCCACCAAATTTTGAAATTCTTAAAAGTGTACCGCAACAACAACAACAGAAAAAAAAGGTTGTGCTTTAAGCATTAATAGTCTAATTTTTGTAATGTTGAGTAATAGTTCATATATTTTGATGTATTCATTTTATTACTTTAGGTCAGATTCTTGAAGGAAGCATATTGGGTGAATAATATTAATCTTTCTGTATACAATGAGTAAAACATTTTCTTACATTCTATCAGCCTTCCTCCATCCGAAGGAATTTTTTTAAAAAAACCTACGCATTCTTCTAATATAATGCTAAGTGATGAAAAAAATAGTGAAAAGAAAAAGTGTATGAAGAATGAAAAAGTACGAGATTAAATCCGTGATGAAGTGAGAAGATGAGAAATGACGTACCTTACGATCCCCACGTTAAGGTGTGGCCACAAAAATCGATAAACGTAGTACTACGCACAACAAACCCTGATTTAGTCATTCATGACAAAACTGAATCATTCAGAATTTATATCTGTATAATCGTTTGATCAATACGAGATATTCATTTACTGTTTGATGAAAATCATGAATAATTCATATACATTTTGAATGCGTGTTGTACCATTAATTTTTATTTGATTTTCTTCCCAAATAAAATAGGATTCATATTTAAAAGAGAAAAATAAAGAATAGAATTACTGCATTGCTGTCTCTACTCATTTTAGTACCAAAACATTTGAGAATAATAATGCAATAAATTATCCATTACTTTTACCTAGTTAAAAATTAATAATTCTGATAATTCCGGACAAACGATAATTTTTTTTAATTTTATTTTCATAGATCCACGATATTTTCCTAAATGAATAAAAATTTGTTGTTGGTTTGGTAATATTATTTTGTTATTATAATTCATATTTGCCTACTAATCATAAATACGATAGATGTATATGATGCATATTTTAGTTTTTTTTAAATAAAAACATATATTTTATTGTCATGTGAGTAATTTTATGGAATTCAAGTTTGGAATAGTTAATATTTCCCACAGTATTCAGATAAATAAACGTTTTGAGTACTTTCGGAGTTAAGGAAAAACAATATTATTCCATATTCACTGTAAACTACACCATATTAAACCGATATTTAAAAAAACAAAAGAATAAATAAACAAAAGAAAAATCTTGAAAAGTTAGCAGGTAAGGTTTTCCATGAGTCACTTCCCATTTTTAGATTGAAAAGATTACAAGAAAAGAAAAAACAATGAATGACGAGATATCACACAGCCCCATTTGATAATCTACATGAAAAAGAGTTGTTATGAATTGCATTAGATGATTAACAGCAGTTGAAATTTTCTTTTTCAGTGAATCATTTTCGAACAAAGAAAAAATCTTGGAGAAAAAAATATATTCTTAAATAAGAACACACAGAAAAACATAGGACAGTTAAATTTAAATGTAATTTCTTTGGTTTGTCTCGTACTAACTGCTCATATGTCCCTGTGAACCCATGCATGTAATGGATGGAAGATAAAATTTTGGGAAGAGACTACGAATTCTGCGGAGATATTTTACACTTGCATAAATAAAATAAAAAGTTTACTTTAAGCAAGCGTCTTATCTTTTAATTTTCACGTGATTCCTAAGCATATTTGTAACATTGTAACACATTGTCAGTATCTCCTTTTCATTTATTATGTGAGAAAAACTTCCTCACATTCAGATGTTGTCTATTTAGATTGAAGCAAATAAAGACTAGGCATGTGAAAATCAAACTGATGAGTGACATCTGTCTTGACGAGTTTATGAATGATGATTTGTGAGAATAATTCTTAAAAACTCATGTGCAAATTCATTTCAATACACTATTCGAATTTGTTAGTTATTTTTAACATATGCGTTATACGTATTAAGGAATTCATGTAGTTATTTAAAATGTAACCTTTTTCTGATTTACTGAATCGTTACTTTTTCTTTTAATGACTGTTCCTTATAATTCTACTGGGGTTTTTTTTATTATTGGTATTACTTTTACTCTTATATTTTTTGGAAAAAATTTGAAGGATGTAATAATGTGATGATATCATGAATCTAATATAGCATGTCAATAAATAGAAATATAACAAACCATATCAGTCAAAAAAAAGTTTTAGTTTAAAAAAAATCCTGTTTTTGAACTGTTAGTCTAACAGACTTTAAATTTGGCAAACATATTTCTTATGTTAAGCAGAAGAAAGGGTTTTGCAGAAATTTGATTCCAAATGGAAGAAACGGAGATGTTATAGATAAAAAGAAATTCCCCCTTTTTTTATCAATTAGACTTCCAGACTTAGAATTTGGGAAGCGTGTTTCTTTTAATGAGAGTAGAGATTCGCTAAAAATAGTATTTAAGGAAATTGACTTCGAGGGTGGGAGGTGAGGAAGAAGTCGAGATTACCACACACACACACACACACAACGGAGATCAATAACTATTGCTACAAGCCTCGGCATAGATATGAAAAAGGCTTCAAATGTCTTCTTAGGGTATGGGAGCCCTTATACAGCCTCAACACTTTGCCAAAGTTGATCTGGTGAATCATCGGGTGTATATGACGGAACAGTTATTTTCCAATCATGCACCGGGCGAGGTCGACTAAGGATAGATCGGAAGTTTGGCATCCCAAAGCAATAATGCAATGAAAATTCCGTGTCACTTCTGATTGCGTTCTGTCCTATTGAAATGTGATCGTAAACAAGGGCTGAAGGATTGGATCCTTATCCTCAAAGATATTAATTTCACCGACTGGTCCTTATACCGATAATGAAAGGGGGAAGAAGATGAAAAATGGAATATATATATAGACCAGTGGTGCACATTGGAATTTTTCGAAGGGGGGCGATCCAGGGTTTAAAGTTTACCATTCTCGTATCCTGCTCCAATACGCTGTCCAACATATTCTAATGATTTAGTCGATTGTCGGGAACAAAAAACAATAAAAAATTAATTATTGATTAAATACTTAATATTAATTTATAAAATTAATTATTAATAACAAATAATTCATTAAATTTTACGTACTATATACATAGGATTAAAATCGAAGGAAAAAAATAAAGTTCTTGGGGGGAGGGTTCAGACCCGAGGACCCCCCCTTGTGTGCGCCACTGTATGGAACACATTCCATTTTGTTATATGTTATTATATGGTATTATGTCATAAATGCGCTATTTGATATACAGTTAAATTATTGAGTTGAGTTAAAGTAAACATAGATTTTTCAAAAAGATTTTTAATACGGCAAAATTTTAATAATTTTCAATTTCACAAAAATTTATTAGCAATTTCAAATCAAGCACAGATTGTCAAAATACAAGAATATCCCCAAATGTCACCGTTTATTATAAATATGTTACAAAGAAAATTATTGATTAGGGGGATAGTAGAATTCTATATTTCCTTAGATTTAATTAGTAACGAGATTCCATTACTATTGCTGAATGCAGACAAAGCATTTACTTCTTTTTCATAAATATTTCAAACAACAATTTAAATTCAAACATCTCTCGTGTACTTAAAAAGGAAAATAAATTTTAGAGATGGTTAAAAGTAATAGCAATCAAATTTCGCCAAAAAAGAATTTTAAACTACTATTCAACAGGTTTCTCTATTTAAAAAAATTTCTGTAATTTTTAAATTTAACAATCATAGATTCATGAAAAATTACATATCCTCATCTTAAATTGGTTGACGTAGCAATTCAATATTAAAATCTTTAAAATGTAAGTTAATTTTTTTAAAAAAGCATTCATTAAACGAGATACGCAATCGTAAACTATTTTTATTCTTTTCCTCACAAGTCATTTGAAATTGCTGAGTAATATTTCTAACGTTATTAAGTCTCGTGCCGTTTTAATGACGGAAAGATTAAAAAATAAACGAGTAATATACTTTAATGACGCTCGTCAGAAAGACGCCCAAGATATTTGCTTAATTATTAACGAGGAATGTGTAAAACAACTTATCCGCATATTCCGCCAAATGACTTTCGCCAAATTTTTATGTACTCGTAATTGAATATCATTAAGTTGATATCAACCAAATTCGCCAGACGATTAAACAAAATTTTGAATTTCTAAGCAATTAATTCCTTTTATTATTATTATTATTATTATTATTATTTCTATCTTTAAAAAATTGCTAAGATTTTTTTTAAAAAATGTTTGTGATTTGTAGCAAAAACAGAAATTGAGCTTAAATTATTATCCAGAAAGCAAAAAATCCTTTCACTTCTAAGCATTTTTTATTGCTTTAAAATAGAATTCAAATATTCATCTCAAACGATGTATTTTCCAAGTATAATGTATCGCTTTTGAGAAATTTTTTGTTCTCTGTCGTAATCTATTTTTAAAAAATTTATATCCATCTCAGATTTTAAAAAATCAACTATCCCAATGTAGAATCGAAGCCAGAAAATAATAACTGCAAAGTATTGAGCGTTTAAGTAGGGTTTGCAGTTCCGAGATCCAGAAATCCCAGAATCCCAATGTTTCTTCTAATCCCGAAATCCCGGGATTAAAATAATTAATCCCGAGATTTTTTTCTCTAAATTATACTTTGAAATTTTTTTTCTCATCAAATTTTTCTAAGAGAATTTAATTCTTAGAAAATTTATATTTTTTTATTTATGAAATACGTACGTAGAATTTTGTGTGTGTGCGTGCGTGTGTGTGTTCAATTTTTTTTATTGTATGGATAAATGTATTGAAAAAAATAATCTAACGGAACAAATTTAAACTTTTAGTACTAGACTTTAGAATTCAGTTTACAATGGACTAAATTCACAGACAGCGCTGACAGGTTGGAATCAGGTGATGCACTGGCAAACACTTGCACGCGCAAAACGTTGCCGTGGAAGATTCTTATACTTAACGTTGTTGATATCTTGCGTTTTAACTCTTTATCACCGTACTTTTTTTTTAATATTATAATATTTTTTTATTATTCTAGAACACCTATTAGAGGGGTAGGAAAAAATCTTATTAATATTTTGTATACTTTTGTTTTTATTCTATTTTATTTGTGTTAAGTGTGCACAGACTCTTTATAGTTGGTACTTGTCGTGTTTGTTGTGTACTTATTTATAGTTTTTAGTTATTTTTAGCTAACTTATGAACTAGTAGTATACTTACTCTTGATAAGTATATTTTAGCATAGTTATTAGTATCATATTACTTAACAATATCTGAGGCAAATTATAAATTATTTTCTGTTCTAATAAAATACTCTTTTTTTAACTCTCGGTTACCACTATATAGTCATTTAATCTATTATGCCCTGCTTTAATTCTTCTTTTTAAATACATAATTAAAAAAATTAATAATATTAACATTGTTATTTATTATGAAATCGGAAGTTGGCTTTAAAGTTTTTTTTCATAAATAATCCGATCCTACTCCCGGGATTTGAATAATGTTATCTCGAAAACCCTGGAATGGAAATATAACACGGGATTGACGGGATAAGTTAAAGATCAAACTAAAAGTGCTAAATTAGGGTTTGAGTTCAATAAAGTCTTTTTTAGAGTGACTATTTATTAAGTTAGGTAACACAAAGACAACACATATCGTTAACAAAAATAATGGGCACAGAACATATATGAAAGGTTTTTTCATAGTGACCACAATCTCTCTTTACCTGGCCTCTACCGAAGATGTGTGGTAGCTAGAGGGCGCTTCTGCTGCACTGGACAGTCAGTTGGAGTTATTATGACCACGGCGGTTATATAATGAAGTTCCAATTTAATTTATTATAGCAGTTCATATGTAACAGTTATACAATTGTTATAAGTTACACACTTCATTATTAATTAAATAATTTTAGTCATTTATGCTATTTAAATGGACATATGTTAAAATATATATTAATTTCTTATAACAGCTGCGTAATATTCTACTGTGGTTTGTTTACATCCTACCATATTAGCAGGGGTTATTTTAATAAGTAATTAAAATTATAAAATTATTAAATATCCAAATCAATATTAAAAACTAGTGTGTATGAACTACAATATATAAGCAGTTAACAATAAAAGAAATTTTATGATGAAAAAAATACATGTCTATTTGAAAGAAAATTAGTTGAAATAATATTTCTGACACTGTGTAAATAACTTGATTTAAATTATGACATTTTTAAATATCTAAAATTAATTTTTACAAGGCAATCAAGTGAGATTTTTTAAAAATTGAAGTTTCTAGAATCCCGCCCTTTTACAACTGGTACAACAAAACAACAGAAAAAGGAACGTTTTGCAGCCCAAATCGAAATTCATTCTTTTATTGAGGGAAGGAGGGGAGATCATTCATGCGTTGATCCGGAAGGTGTTCGCTAGAATGCTTTCCGTCCTTTTATACGTTTCCTTCACAAGATGTACTAAAACGTAGAACACACAAAACAGAAAACACTTCTGTAAATTCTTCAATATATCAAAGGAGACATTTTTTTTTAATAAAAAGGGCTGAAAAAAATATATTGGAAGGTGCAGTGAATTCTCATATTATTTTCCACTTTCATAGAAACCAAAACCTAAGAATGTACAAAATTTTGTAGTTTAGATACATAATAATTCCAGAAACAATGGACTAGGTTAGATCAATTTTAGAAGAATGGTTAGAAAATAATACACATGCTCAGCGAAAAAGGATAAAAGATCTTATATCGATAGAGTAATTTATATGTTAAATAATAACGATCTACTGGACATTTCAATGACAGAAACACTTACCGGATTGAATCCTTAAGAAAAATCATATTTCAGGTAGAAGAATGCAATAATAATAGTTACAAAAAAAAGAGAACACATTACAAATGTAAGCAATTTCATATATTGTTTTATTTACCAAATCAAAAAAGTATTGGTTTTTCCTTTTTTTTTCATTTAAGATTCCACATATTTTCACCTTAATTTTTTTTTTACATAATACTCATAGTATAATTTTATAATTTAAGGTATTGTTTTATTTTTTTTACTAATTACACAGCTCATAAAAAACAGTTTGAGGAAAAATACTTGAAAATACTTCCTTTTTATAAAATTTAATAGTAAAATCATTAGCATTTTTCCTTTAAATTCTTCTATTTTCAAATAATACACAATACACAAACAAGATTTTGATATTTCTATAATATTTTTCTTTCAAACGATAACATATAAAAAAGTGCCAAGTTAGCTCACCAAAACATCTTTTGTTTTATTTATTAAAGTCAATTTATCTAGTACCAAGAAGTAATTTTAACATATATCAGAAATGAAATAATGTTCAGGTTCTTTTTAAAACGCTAGCATTTTTGTCGTTTTTTCCCACAGAATGGTTACACGTTTTTAAAAACATTGTATTTTATTTTACCTTCTCATCTGAATTCACAGTTGTTGCTTTTCCCGTCATAGATTATAAACCTGGATATACTTATACTGAAGTACTGAAATGTTTCACAGACTATTAAAAATAAAAAAGTTTTTCAATTATACAAATTCGACAACACAATGTTTTGGGGTTTCAAAAAAAATTAACATTAAAGAAGCTGAGATCCAAATCGAAAACTAACATCCCCTATTGCTGTTTCAAACTTATTTAAGTCAATTACAGGACTTATATAATCCATAGACTGACTTGTAGAGTTACACATACCGTTTTGTAGTTATTTAGGTGGTAAAAATTATCTTGATAAATCAAAGGTGTACACTTTTTTTTTATTTCCAGTAAAAAATGATTATTTGAATATTAATATTTACACTAATGCTCGATAAAATAGAAAACTTATAAGGATATGAAAAGTTTTTTTTTTTCATCGATATTCTCACGAATATAAATTATGCTAATTTTTCCATTTGAAAAGAGAAAAGGTCTCGCAATATCTATCTGACATTGAAAAATAACTTGAAAAAGTTTATCTTTATTATATTAAAATAGAGATTTCTGTCACAGTTTCTGAAAGACATGAATGTAATAGAAGCACATTCATAATATCTTTCTCTACAAAGAAAATTCATGAATTTCTAATGTAACACACATGTGGGCAACTTGAGCAAATTGCTTCACTATTAGGTAACCACTTCCGGAATGATATAGTTATGTCTAAGTTTGGAATGAATCCTTTTTACACCAACTAATGCAATGTCTGGACAAATTTCTCCCCAAGCTACGTTAACATGTTGCACAATAATTATAACGCAATGCATTTTAAAAACTAAATAATTCTTACTTACTCTTTGTTGTAAACAGAACCCAACGTTTCTTTTCAGGCACGTCCCTTAATCCAATACTCCTACGACAGAATTAGAATCGTATTTGTCAGTTACAAATTACGGTAATCCACAACACAATATTCAGAACGGTTAGTTACTGATGACAAGGGTTTTCAAAAAGCGCTCTCAAATACTTTCTGCACGTGAGTCTATCCGTAAATCAACAAACGCGGTTTTACACGCATACGCGGACACAGAGCATAACAAACATTCGCTTGGCACCGTTTCTGCGTTACCAGTCAGCGTGCTCACTATCGTACGGGTCAAAAAAAATAATCATATCAGCCCGGGTTGCTAGAATCAATAGCTTTTTCGCCTTGGCTTGAAGGTACTGTCGCCAAACTGGCCTCTCACTTAATGAAGAACCGCACCTATGAATGTTCGTCAATGTGCAGTTCCGAGTCCCTTTTTCCGAGGCCCCAAAAGGGACGAGCGGGAAAGGAAGAAAGTCTGTCTGGGGAAGAAGGACGAAAAACATTTTTTGGGGAAGGTCAAACGAGAGATAAATCGTTCCGAAATAGGCGTTCTTTCTTTTGTGGCGGGAAGTTCATTGGCACGAATTGTGGAGGGAGGGAGGATGCCTTGAATAATAGTAAAAAAAAAATAATATCATAACAATTGTTTTTCATTTACCAGTTAAAAAGGAGGGGGTGGGGTGGATAGGAAGTAAATGGACACAGTTTTATAACTTTCTTTTTCACTCGTTGCTTATTAAAAAATGTTGGCGGGAAACCTTTTTTTCATTCAAAGTCTTACATAACACGCTGTGAACAGCAAAATAATTAATGAAAACTTTTTAAAATTATGCTTTATGTACAAATTGTGTACTACGGGTACAATAATGTACTTAACAATCACGATTTATGTTTTATCGATATAATTGAATTGAATCACTCGTAAGGAATATTAATTATTATTCCTTTATATGCTACATTCATTCTATTAGACTAACACTAAATGCACAACAAATTAAATTTTTTAATTTTTTTTTAAATTTATAAAAGTATATATTGTGTTTATTTTAAAATAATTGTTATCGTTCATTTAAATTAAAAAAACATACCGCGAAAAAAATAAAACGTTAAATTAAATAGCAAAAAAATCAAATACAAATATAAGAATATAGAAAACAAATTGACGAATATATATAAATATACATTTTAAAAAAATACATAAGGAAATCTATATTGTATGGTCCATTAAGTTGACTATACTGAAACTTAAATGCTTGGGGGGAATTTTGGCAGTTCAGAGACCAGATAACATGTTCCTTGCTAAAATATTCACATAATAACCTCTCTATCTTAATTTTAAAATATAACTTTTAATATTTCTATATTTATTTCATCTTCTCAATACATTATTATAGATATAGTTCAAATTTTTCAATTCCTACTATTATAGTTCCCAATCTCCCTATAAATACATATCTTGTTCAAATTTTCAGTCATCGATAAAATACTTTCTATTCATCCATACAAGTAAAAATACATTTTTTTAAACTTGCAATGGATGACACTTGATGTTAATATAGTTTTTTCTCAAATATTAATTCATTAAATTAACTCAGTTGTGCAACAGCCAATGAGGGTCAAGGACAACTGTGCCCAACTCAGTATACGTGACCTTGGGCCCTGAGGTGCATGAGCAGAGAACCGGTCAGTCAGACGCAAAACCCCTAGTGTTAAGTTCCCAAGCAAGCTTGGTACTCATTTATCGACCCATTGAAGGGACGCAAGGCTGAATCAACCTTGCCCAGTCCGGGGTTTGAACCTCGGACCTGTGGTGTGGAAGCGCGATGCCTTAACCCCTCCGTCACTGGGCTATTAATTCATTAGGTAAACTTAATTAATGAATAAATAGTAACAATTAAAAAATAGTAGTCCAACACCATATATAAAAAGGAAAATCGCTCGATGTTTCCTTGTAGCGCAATGGATAACGCGTTGAACCTCTAATCCAAGGATCGTGGGTTCGTATACTGCCTGGGGTGGCCTAATTTCTGAGAATGTGATTTATGAATGAATAAATAGTAACAAACAAAAATAATAGTTCAAAACCATATATAAAGGAAAATGGGTTTCCATTTTGCCACTTAATAGTGTGATTCCAGTAGCGCACACAGGAATTTTTCAAGGGGGAGTCCGGGGTCGAAAGTTCACCATTCTTGTATCATGCTCCTTCAATTTTCGGGAACAAAACACAGTAAAAACTAATTTTTGAATAAATAATTAGCATTAATTAATAAAATTAATTATTAATAACAAGTAATTAATTAAATTTTACGTACTATATACTTAGAATTACAATGAATTGGAAAAAAATCAAGGGCTTTGGGGGGTCTGGACCCCTAGCCCCCTTGTGTGCGCCACTGTGTGATTCTGTCATATGTATACACATATTTATATTAACTGTAACTATTTAATAAAAAGAAACTAAAATAAAAATTTTCTTTGTTGATCTATAAGTAGGAATTGACTTTTATATATATATATATATATTACTAGTTTTATATGTATTTCAGTATCAACAACGCGGCATTTATTTTTATCTCACTAAACATTGGAATACAAGACACAACTACAAAGAAGGGGGGGTGAACGAAATCTTTGCGACGTAAGAAGATAACTACTTGCAACCACATGAATACATCCTAGATAAATAATAGCTTATGTATTCTTATCGAAGTCAGTGTGTTGTAATCATAGTTACTCACTACTTCCTTTGTTAACTTTCATTTCATTTCGTCAACATCACAAGAAGGAAAAACAAACAAACTTGTGTAAAAAAAAAAAAAAAAAAAAACAACTAAATATTATGCGTCATTCGGAAATATCGAAATTGGAATTTCATTTCTGAAGGAAAATAAAATATGTGATATATCTAGACATCTGTACGCCATTGGCTGGGTTTGATTAATTTGACTTATTGGTGTTTCTTAACATTTTCGCAATAACGAAAATTGTTACTTCCTTTTCTTATGTCATACTAAATAATAATTACATATTCTATACTTAGTAACAGTATTATTGAGTGCGTGTATGTTCCCTTCATATCTTTAACATTATGTCTACGTATCTGTGAAAAAGAAAGAAAAATATAAATAATAATTTTTGTTCCAAGAACAGGGACGTCGGCTAACTGGGCCCAGGGCCTCGGCCCCAATGGGGGTCTCGTCTCGTTCTCGACTCAGCTTTAATAAGAACATGATTCAAATAATTTCAACGATCAAATGTTATTTCCGGTTCTGTTCTTCGAAAAACTGTGACTTTCGGACGATATGTCAACTGGCTACTTATGATGACCGTCGCCCATTTATAAACCTACCACCATTACTCATTCAATCAAAAGGCGGTAGTTGGTCGAGCTGGTTTGTGTGATTGTAAGTCATGCACATTTATTTGTCTTGGGTTATTGTTTGAACGAATATTTGACAACAAATGCTGTGCTGTCTAATTTTAAGACTCATAGGTAGGGCCAACATTTGTGTAGGGGCCCAGGGCCTCAAAAAGTCTTAAGACGTCCCTGTCTAAGAGTTACAAGTGAATGTTTATTAACATCACGCTTATAATAAAATATGAGAGTTATTGGCGCAGGGCCGGCTCTAGCAGTTTTGCCGCCCCGGACAAAAATGGAAAATGCCGCCCCCCTCTCTCCAAAGCAAAAAATTATAATTAAAAAAAGATATATATATATAGATATACAATAGCACACACAGGAATTTTTCAAGGGGGGGGTCCGGGGTCGAAAGTTCACCCTTCTTGTATCATGCTCCTTCTGATTTTGTTGATTTTCGGGAACAAAACACAGTAAAAAATTAATTATTGAATAAATAATTAGCATTAATTAATAAAATTAATCATTAATAACACATACTTCATTAAATTTTACGTACTATATACTTAGAATAATAATCAAGCGGAAAAAAAATATCAAGGGCTTTGGGGGGGGGTCCGGACCCCTAGGACCCCCCTTGTGTGCGCCACTGTATATATATATATATTATTATTATTATTATTATTATTATTTTAAGTCAAATACAAAAAAATCGAAATTAAGGACATAATTACCTATTATTATTTCAAATGAGTAAAATTTAAGAGAAGGAATCACCCATTTCAGCATGCTTATTTCTTCTATTGATAATGGGGATAACAAACGTTTGCTTTAATTTATAGTGAATACACTCAAGGCTAAAATAAAACATGTTCTATGACTCTATCTATATAAAACTTTTATTGCCCATGTCTACTTTTGGATAGCTGACACCGGATATCGCATAGGCGAAAGGAATGTCCGTTGTGAACATATTCCCCGATAGAGAAAGTTAATAGTGAAAGATGTGTAAACTTATCAATTTCATGATTGAATATATACTCCCACTTTGAACTCTTAAAATTGAACACAAAAGAAAATTGCCATTAAACATATAGAATATAAAATAATGAAGTAAGACACGTAAAATGAAATATTAAATTCACACCCAATAATGTTTCGAAAAATATGTACAATTTTTTTAAAAAAAATATGTTAATCAAATTCGACCAAAATGCCGCCCTTAGAATTTGCCGCCCCGGACAGGGGTCTGGTTTGTCCGGCTCTAGAGCCACCTCTGACTGGCGACATCCTCGCAATTTTGAACCTCGATCAAGTGACAAGGACGACATTTGAACTAGTACCCTCTCTCAAACTACCAACCACGCCAACGGAAGGACTTTGAGCTTCTACAAATTTAGCGTGCATCTGCCCCAATATATAGCGGGTCTTCAGCGGCACCAGGGTTCGAATTCCTGACACGCCGGTAATCAGGGACGTCTTAAGACTTTTTGAGATCCTGGGCCCCTACACAATTGTAGGCCCCACCTAGGACCTTAAAAGTAGACAGTACATAGCATACGTTACCAAATACTCGTACAAAAAATAATCCGAAACAAATAAATGTACATGATTTACAGTCGCACAAACCGGATCGACCGACTGCCGACTTTTGGCTGAATGAGTAATGATGGTGCATGGTGATGGTGGCAGGCATAGGCCTATACATGGACGGCAGTCATCACATGTAGCCAGTTTACATGTCATCCGAAATTCCCAGTTTCTCGGAGAATACAACCAGAAAAAAAATTTTGACTGTGGAAATTATTCGAATCGTGATCTTATTAAGGCTAAATCGAGAACGGGACGAGCCCCCCCATTGTGACCGAGGCTTTGGGCCTGACTCCTGCCTTAAGACGTCCCTGTAGGTGTGATATTCCCCCTCGGGTGAACATCTCTTTGATTATCAGCGTGAGCTAGAGGTGTAGGATTAACGGAAGAACTAGATGCATACATTATCTTAATATGACTTTATTAAGATATTTAACTTAATCCTTTAACAAATTAGATTATATATATATATATATATATATATATATATATATATATATGTGTGTGTGTGTGTGTGTGTGTGTGTGTGTGTGAGAGAGAGAGAGAGAATCTACGGTGGCAAAACACACAATATATATATAATACTGAACAGTAGCGCACACAGGAATTTTTCAAGGGGAGGTCCGGGGTCGAAAGTTCACCATTCTTGTATCATGCTCCTTTTGATTTTGTCGATTTTCGGGAACAAAACACAGTAAAAAATTAATTATTGAATAAATAATTAGCCTTAATTAATAAAACTAATCATTAATAACAAATACTTAATTAAATTTTACGTACTATATACTTAGAATTATAATCAATCGGAAAAAAATCAAGGGGTTTGGGGGGTCCGGACCCCAGGCCCCCCCTTGTGTGCGCCACTGATACCGAATTAACCTAACCCGGAACCACTATCAATAACTAACTCACCAAAACTCAATTCCAATACTATCACAGATTCTAATATTAAATAGTCAATCCTACCTTACTGTAGTTTGAAGCAACGATCACAACAATCTTAGATGAAGCCTTGTAATTACTCGAGTGCAATGGTATGCACCTTGACTCAATGGATCTCTATCACGTATAATTTCTACTAGTACCACGTAACGTTTTCCAAAACTTCTTCACGCTTGAACCACGGGTTATGTTTACATTCCTCAAATTGCCATCCCGCTTACTCTAAGCTCTGACATTTAAAAGCTTCCTAATTTGCATCTTTCTTTCACGCTTCACTTCTTGGTTTTGGTTGGAAAAGAGTTGCCATTAATTCAGGCCCCAAAGAACCCAAAGGACATGCTAAAGAAAAAGACGCGTGAGCCCGCCACACCGGTGACAAATTCGTGACTTAAACCACTATGCTACCGCGATTCCAAGTTCAAACGTATTGGAATATAAAATTCTGTTTATATTTTTAACTTTATACGACTATTGTGAGCTCATTGAGTCTGTGTTTCTACATATATTATACTCTTATTTTTTTGGCAACGGACGTATAATTTAAAAAATTCTGAATTCAGATACACAATCATTTACAGGTAAGAGAGATGATCATACAGTCATAATTTTACTTCTCCTGCTTTCGAAGGAATTGGAGCTATATTGAAATCTCGACAGTAAAAAGAGATAGAAATACAAAAATAAGAAATGCAAAAAAAAAAAATCGAACCGAAGGTAAAGATTTTTTTCCTGGAAAGTCAATATTGTACTTATATTATACTTTGTATATTGGCAACTTATACCTTTTGGTTGTTCTTGTGATGTTGTAGCTAAATAAATGTTTTGTACTTAAATTATAAACATATCAATAAATTGTTATAGTTTTAAAAAATATATTCTTAAATAAGTCATCAAGAACTGACTACATATCTCCCTTTAGCATATAATACAGTAGATTTAACGAGCTAATGGGGGGGGGGAGAATCTGAAAAGGACACAACGAACTCTATTCTCTGCCATATGACAACGATAATACAAACTCATGTAGAACATATTATTTATAAAAAATAAATTTCAGTAAAGAGCCGTATTCTTTCTATTATATTTTAATTCTGAAAATCTATTTCATTTTCCTCAATAAATCACTCTAGTAAGCAAATAGTATTTCTATAATAATTCACATGCATTATTCTAAATTTAATTATATCAAAAGTCAATGGTAGGAGAGAGAAATATTCTCACTTTTTTTATTATTAAATTTAAGATCTTGAATAGTAAATAGAAAAGATTTATCTAAATTTGTTTTCTAACTCTAATAATGTGATGTATACGGAATAACTGAAGTCTGAAAATACGTATTTATGCAATTATAATAAGCAGGAATAATTTTAAATAAATTTTCAATGAATATGTGAGTATTCACTGATATCAAAGCATTTAAATTTAGGTATTATATGACATTTGTTTCTTTAGGTGATAATTTTATTATTTTTTGTCAATCTTTTATAATTATTTTTATATTTTATGGTTGTAAAACATAAATTTTCGAACAATTTTTAGTCTGGTTTTAAACACCTTTTTTATCACTTGTTTAAAAAAGTCCATAAATGAATCAAATTTACAATCCAAATATTGATATTTCATTTCTATTCGAATATAATTAACTATTAATTAAATAATAGTTTTATTATTCCTACCTCTTTAAATAAAATTCTCGTGATAAAATTTTTTTAATTATCATTAAAATTGCTTAAAGATTAACTGAGAAATTTTCCTTTTATTCAAGTATAAAAAATATAAAAATTTACTGCAATATGATTATTTTCTTTTAAATAATGGTTATCTGAATTAATAGTTGATTATTTTCAGATACAATTGCAAGTTTAAAATTTTCTCAAACTAATGAGTTGCACAAGAGATATATATAATTGTGATATATATATTAAAATTAATCCGTAAATAATTAAACAGCTTTCCATCAATTAAATAGCCAAGTTTTTTTTATATAATGACAATTTTATTTTTACCAAAACAACTACACAAGGCATGAAGTATTTGCTATGGAAAATTCCATGAAAAAATCGAAGTCAAAATAATTTAGAAATCTCTCTATTTCCGTCAACTTTATAACAGAAAAGTCATTTATTGGTAATTCACAATTTGTACCTACAAATAATTTTTTTATTTTTTATTCTACACTATTTCAAAAAGTGATGCATAATTATAATATTATCTCAATATACAACTCATTAAAAAAATCAGTGTTTCTGATGTAATCGATTTTCGGGCATGTGTTATTGATGGTATTAGAACGACATCCATAAAACTATTATTATTTATCGTGACGAAACAAAACAAATTTCATCTGAGGACTTTTTGTTCTTTTATTTTAAAATTTTTCTTTCTCTTTCAGATTTTAAGAGAACCAGAAACAAATTCAGTGAAAATCTCGAATATTTTTCTCTTCCAAGAAGGAGAACTTTAGAATGATTTTTAAGTTCGGTGAGAAGAAATGTGGACACATGTGCCTTGTAATTTTCTTCCTCAAATATTCTTTCCTTTTCCCCATCATTAAGGTGTTATATTGCAAGAGAAGAAATCTTTGAAAGATGATACAGTTAAACCAAATTATATAAAAGAATTTTAGTTCTTATACAGATCTTTTTTTATAGAAAAAAAAGTCCTCCCCCGCCAAAAAAAAAACTCTTAGTAAACGATTTGGGCTTTACTTGTGTATGGACCTTTTATAATAAGATTAAAAAGTATTATTCTTTTTTAAATTCACAAAAAAAACATATATGCAAATGTTAATTTATCCGTACATAAACATATTTAAACTAAGATAGTTTAAAATTATCTATAATTTATTTAAAATGCACAGATTAGTAGAATAAAGTTAATGAATGATTAAATATAAACTATATCCTGCACAATTTTTTACATAAATATATACAATGTAATCTTATTTCCTAAGACTAAGAGTGAGCTATCGCGTATTAATTATTTCTTACCTATCCTGGTTATACTTCTAGAGTGTTTTTTTTTCAGGTATAGAAGTTTAAGTTGGCATTACTTTCCAAGATGGTGACCGATTTAACAGCTGTCAAGTGATTTATTCTCAGTTTGGTTTGGCAATTCATCATGAATAGACTCACGCCAGAACAACGCTTTCAAATTGTGCAATTTTATTTCGAAAATAATGGTCGATTTTCATAAGCGAATTTTGTTTAGCGATGAAGCGCACTTCTGGTTGAATGGCTACGTCAACAAACAAAACTGCCGCATTTCGAGTGAAGCTAATCCACAAGTGTATGTCGAAACACCGTTACATCCAGAAAAACTGACTGTTTGGTGCGCTTTATGGGCTGGTGGAATCCTTCTTCAAAAACGATGAAGGCCACAACGTTACAGTCAATGGTGATCGGTATAGAGCCATGATTACTAACTTTTTCATTCCTGAATTGAACAATCATGATGTCCAGGAGCTGTGGTTCCAACAAGACGGCGCAACATGTCACACAGCTCGTGCCACAATCGATTTATTGAAAGACACGTTTGGTGACCGCCTAATTTCACGTTTTGGACCTGTGAATTGGCCTCCAAGATCTTGTGATTTAACACCGCTAGACTATTTTTTGTGAGGCTATGTAAAGTCATTGGTCTATGCGGATAAGCCACAAACGCTTGACCATTTGGAAGACAACATTCGCCGTGTTATTGCCGATATACGGCCACAAATGTTGGAAAAAGTCATCGAAAATTGGACGTCCAGATTGGACTACATCCAAGCCAGCCGTGGCAGTCCTATGCCAGGAATCATATTTAAAATGTAATGCCACAAGATTATCTTTCGAATAAAAAAAAAATTCATGTCAATCGAATAATACATCGTTGTTTTATTGCAATTTAAAGTTCTATACCTCTCAAAAAAACACCCTTTACTTATGCTTTGTATTTTAGAATTGTAGCTGTTTAGTATATATTATTAGTGTGCGTGTGTGTGTGCGCGTGTGTAATTTTCCCCTGAATGAGGTAAGCTTAACTTTACTTCAATGTAATAAGTTTCCTGTTCTTTTGGTTTTCAATTTCAGAATTTCGTCTTTCTCTGTTATGTAGGATATTTAATTTGACTATCATTTCTTAAAATTATTATTGTACATGCATCTCAAATTTTCTTCCATGATTTAGAACCGGTCAGGGGGCGGAACTACCGCCGTATTAGTCGTATTTATAATATGGAGCCCCCAATTTTTATGGGCCACAAAATCTGTAAGTGAAAAATCGTTAATGTTAAGAGTCCTCAAAAGAGAGTCCCCAAGGCCTTTAGATACAAGGCATTTAGACTAGCTACGCCAGTGGAACAAGAAAATTTATTGATAGTTAAGAAGTCAATTATTTGGAGGGCGATGTACCTCAGATGGCTAGTCTCTAAATTTCCAAGCCACTTGAGGACTCTGAGTCTGGACATATTTCACGTGCATGCGTCCATCTACACGGCGAATCTTCAGTGGCATCAAGCCTCGAACCCACAACTAAACATAATCAATGTCAACCCCGAGTTCGCAACCATGACCAGTCGGCTGCCGCGACATCGCGCACAACATTAAAATATATGCAATGAATATTATTAGAATTAAAATTGTTTATATGCACGAGTTCTGAAAGACGATTAGAACATGCTTGTCCTAATTTGACTTTTTGTAAAAAAATACAAAAACAAATATATATAGAGAGAGAGAGATTTCATAAAATAAAACATTATAATAAACGATATATCAACATGCATTAAGATCTATCATAATTTGAACGAGCTGCCTACATTTGACAGTAGTTTCAAGTTTCGTATATATATATATATATATATATATATATATATATATATATATATATATATACATACAGTCGGACCCCGATTTTACGAACCCCCATTTAACGAATTTTGCGATTTAACAAATTTTTTCTTTTTCCAGATTAAAATGGAGTCAAAAATCCCAATTTAACAAATAATGCATAAACCCCGAATTAACGAAAAATTTCAACAATCAAAAGAAAATTTTTTTTATTAGTTAGGATTACAAAAAAATTGGACTTCTTTCCAAATGATATCGTTTTTTCCTGGAACAGAAAAAGACTTCCCTTGTCATTGGAAATTTCGGCAGCGAGATTTTGCACAGTCCATTATTAAACTTTACAGGTGTAGATGAGACATGTGAGTGTAACTTACCACGTGAGTTTTGAATATAGAACAGGAAACTCTTTTACCTTATCCCATTCTACAATACAAAGGACATCTTAAGAGATTTGAGATTGCTTTCTTGGGAGAAGCGAGAGGATTGTTATAAATACATATGGTTGTGCAGAAAGTTTTGTTTCTGAAAATTTGTTAAGCATGGCAGATTGTCGGAAACAAAGTGGTAAAGAGTTTTATGTAGAAATTGATGATGAAACTTCCATCAAAACTGTTACATTTTCTAATTCTTAGCATTGTTTGGAAATTGTGAAAACAAACCTCATACAGCAGGATATAAAGGACATATAGTATTTTCATCTGTGCATAAAGTTGAAAAGTAACTCTTTCAAGTCAGGAATCAACAAGATCGTCAAATTTCTTTTAGTCAGTATTTTAAAATTTCCAATTAATTAGTGCGTAATAATTCACAAATAGTATTTTTAGCTGCTGAATAAAAAGTGTCTAATTTCTAACTATGTGGAACATTTTTTGTATAATTGCTTGTTATAGTATTTCCAAAAGGTAAATACAAAAAAAAAGCGTATAAACGTATTTTTTTGGAGCCCGATATTATGAATAACTCCGATTCAACGAATAAAATGTTCGGTCCAGATGAATTCGTTAAATCAGGATTCGACTGTATATATATACCACCCTCCCCTGCTATATACGAAAAAAACATAATGCAACAGCAAATGGAATTCTGCATATGTTATTAACGTAAATATTGATGAAAGAAATATCACAAATAAAACTGCATGCAATAATTCCTTAAGTGCTTATTATATAGGATGATGATTCTGCAATCGAGAGCCGTGAATAGATAGTATGAACTAAAAATAATATCACACTTTGCCTACTTCACTATCTATGAAGCAACTTATTCTTGTTTGTCAGTAAAATATTTATACAGTTTTCTTATCGCAATAAGCCATTTATGCCATTAGAGACTAAAAAAACACAATTTCCTTCATCATTATATTATGAATTTTTACATACACAACGGTTTTTTTTCTCATAAAAACGTCAATATAAAATTATTTTGAGTTTATTTATAATGCAATTATCGTAAAATCCGGCGTATAACGCCCACCTATACTTTCAAGCAGCATTTTTTTAATTTTGAGGTATATTCACCGTATAACGCACACCCCCTGTTTTACGAAGGAACATGCAATGTACGTTAGCAATGCTATTATGTATTAAAGCCAATTATTCGAGGTATTATCCCAGGATTTTGAAAAAATAGTACATTTCTGGAAAAACAACCCTTTAAGGGGACTTGGTACCCTAAAAATCACAAACCTATCGTTTTTTTTATTTTCATTTAATCTTATTCTTTGCATTATTATCTTTCGATTGATATATCACTTGTGCATGTCGGAAAGTTAGAAGTTGACTAAAACTTCATTTGAAAACAAATTAGGCAATTCAGCCACGCCCCCTTTTTAGAAAAAAGCTAAAAAATGCTTTATGATAAAAAAAAATCTATTTTAGAAATAGAAATAATAACTATAAAAAAGAATGTGTAGTATTAAAAGCAGAACATTTCCGAGGCAATACAATAATGTAATTTTTCTTCCTTGTGAAATGTGTGCATGTAAAATTTTTAAATTAAGGCATTTTATATAAATAATTTTATAATTTCAGTTCTTCTTCCTGATATATTTTTCATACAAATGTAATACTTTAATATTATAAGAAGAAAAACAGATAAAATTTCTGTCGTGACAGAAAAAAATTTTTTTTAACATTTTTCTAGAATTTTCATGGGCAATTAGTACTCTCTAAAAGTTGATCATTTATAAAAATGTGTGGGTTGAAACATATGAAAATGCAATTATTTTAAAGAAAAATGTATAACTAATATCTTAAAGTGGTATTTTAAGTTTAATTAAGCTTATAATAATTATTTTTTCAGAATTATAAACTTTAAACCTGTTTTTCTCAGTTTGTGTTTTTCGAAACCTTAGTGCATTCAAAATGCTACTAATTCGACAATTATTTACCAATCACTTCAATTTTTTTCCTGCGTGTTAAAAATAAAGCATGTAATAAAATTAGGGATCCGTTTTTCTATAAACTGAATACTTTTTTTTAAAAAAAATAAAATATAAGACGTTGGCTTTTTCGTTGATTTTTAGCCTGTATATCAACATTTAATTTTTTTTTCAAAAACGAATGAAGTAATTCTAAAATCGATCCCTAAAGTTGTTTAGATCATCCATAAGAGTATTATAAAAAATTTCAGGTCAAAAAATTAATTTTTACAAAAGGAGTAGGATTTTAAAATTTTCCTAATTTTCTTCAAAAAATTAAAATTTTTTAAATTGTGTGAATAATATATGAAAATTTTCATCTGGTAACATTTTCTTGAATAGAAACATTGTATAAAATGCTAAAATATAATTTTTAAATACGTAAATAAAGAAGTTTGCTCAAAGGGTGCCAAGTCCCCTTAAGTTCGTAAGGTATGCCATTTCTTTTAAATAAACAGTATCCTGATCTTTTTAGAAGTCTAAGTACATTTTCTATGCCCATTTCTTTTTTGTTTTTGAAGCTATTGTTTTTATACCCGGCGTATAACACGCATCCGTGAATTTCCATCTTATTTTTTGTGTTAGAAATGCGCGTTATACGCCGGATTTTACAGTATTTAAATTATATAATGAATTAATTAGTTATATATATATTCAATTTCTAATTTAACTTATTTTTAATTCATATAATTTATTTGTTCTTTGCTTAAACAAATTATTATAAAGAATATATAAATATACTCCATCTGTACCTCTCTGAAAAAAAGGCGACGGGGAATTTTGTTTAAAAAATTTTTTGACCTAAACAAACTTGAGTAAAATGATTTAAAAATTCAAGTAAGAAAATGTAGCAGAGGATGTAGTTTTTCAGAATGAATTTGATTTAAATTTTGGTCTCTTTTTTTTCAGGTACAACACAAGATCTATTGGCGACGGACCTCAGAGTTTTGAGCATTCTACCGATTTGAAATTTTTGTCATCTATTAACAATTTGCTCAAGAGCGCAAAGGGTTCTCAAATGTAATAATTATAAATCTGATAAACCGCTTGACCATGATTTAAAGTTAATTCCATCCCAAAGAAATGTTCTAATTTTTTTTTCTTGCTCCGGATATTTTTGTCAATACGTAAATTCTAACTTACTTTTAAATAAATTCATTAACTGACTTTCGCGATCATTATTTTGTTATGTAATCGCATTACTGAATGCATCGTTAAAGGAGTAAAATATTTTTAAATAGACTTTATAAAAAAAATCTTATTTGTTGATTTAAAAATCATTAATTTGAACATCTCAACTTTAACAAAAAAATAAATAACCGAGATTAATCATTGAAAATATGGGGATATTTAAAACATTTATTATTCGGAACATCATATCTAACATACGTTAAGAATTTCTAGAAAATTCTTAAATTTCCTTGATTTGAAATTGGTGATGCACATGATGAGTATACAAATGAACGGAATAAAACAATATTACTGGTCACTGAGGATACTGTATGGACATGGCGTAAAGAAGAATTTTAGGGTCCCACTGCAAAATCAGATTTTGGGGCCCAAGCCAAATCTTACAAAGGATTGCCAAACCATCACACCAAGCTTTGGGCCCCCTAGAATCTTGAGGCTTCCGCAATGGGGAGGTGGATGTTACGCCATTGAGTATGGAGCACTTAGCCCTGTCGGGCTCTACTCTCCTGTCGGGTATTGAGGATCTTAGGATGACGGTACAAGATTTTCGATTGTCAATGTGACGTTTGAGAAAAATAATGGTAGCGTGTGATTTTATAAATTTAAATAATTGGTTTAATTACGTCACAGCTATTAATTACTGTATATACATTGAAGTTATTAAAAGGTTGGTTAGCTCATTATAGTCCAAATTCTGTTGTTTGTAAGGGAGGTGATTACATCTGGCCTCTTCGAAGGTTTCCAATGGACTAGGGATGGCGATCTGAGATCGATTAATCGAAAAATAGATTTCTCGGACAGAAAAAAATCAATTTCTTAAATCGATATATAGCACTGAAACGATTTAGTGAATCAATATTTCATCCCAGAAAACTGACATTCGATTTTTTCTGTTTTGGTAAAAACCATAAAATTGATAAAAAAAACCCCTAAAAAACGAAGAATTTAAACACTATTTATCGCAGGCTATGATCCTACACTTTACTGGTAAGAACAAAAAAACTCTATTTATCATCATGTTCACTCAATAGCCATGATGTGTATGAGTATCGTGGGATCATCTGTTCCCTGTGAGCGCCTTTTTTCGATTGTCGGCAACATCACAAGTGATGAGCGAATTCTCTTGGATCTCAGTAGACTTGATACAGACTTTAGTTTTTAAAAAGCTTAGATATTAAGCAATGGGAACATCTATTTTCTAAACTTTTCAACGTAACCAACACATTTAGAAAATAAATGTTTTCTTTTATACCTGATACTTTGATATGGTAATAGAAATAATTGTAATTGTCGAATTCCCTGAGAACTAAAAAAAATCCCCGATTTTACTGATAAGAGATCGTTTATTTGGTACTTTTCTTGTTTTTCAAAAAATGTAATTATATTTACATTGTAAATGCAGAAAAAAAAAATCGATTTTGTAGAAATCGATCTTTTAGACCTCGATTTTTTTGTGAATCGATTCATCAGGTTACGATTCAAATCGATTTAAAAATCGATCTTTTTCGTACAGAATCGCCATTCCTACAATGGACTTTTCTCTGCCCTCTCTAGGGTCTCGGGATGGTCGACCTCAAATTACATTCAGCTCGTGGGTGGAGTAGGGGGTTCTCACGGTGTCAAAGGTTACCAAAGCGATGACCAAAGAGAAGACCTCGCATTATTTTAAGGGTGCACGTGTGCATAGGGACGCGGTTATCCTCTCCACAGAAAGAAGCTGACTTTTCAGCTGTGTGACGGGAAAACGTTATACACAGTGTAGGTTAAAATATTTGAAAATTGAAAATAATTTTACTGTATTTAATGACAAAATTGAATTTGAAGGTGAGAATATTAAATTTAAAATATATAAAAAGCTTTTTTTAAGCTATAAAAAGTAGCATTCCCAGAGATCAGTGAATTGGGCAAACAATATTACTGAACAATGTATTCCTAACAACGAAATACACTTATCAGGTTTAAAATATTTTTTTTTAGAATAAATAAAAAAGATTTTCAGAATTTTTTTTTATTAAAACAGGTTACAGAAATCTAAAGCGAAGAAAAGCTAAAATTAGTATATTTTTTTCAGAAATACCTAAATTCTTAAGAACAACATATATTTTATTAAGAGAGATACGATATAAATCTTTCAAATTCTCTATAGAAGTTTTCCATATCAGTAACATAACTGATACAGCAAGGACAATCTGGCGAAAAGTAAGAAAAAAGCTTTTTAAAAAAGTATTTATAAAAAAATAAATTATAATTGAGATTCTTAAGTAAAGATATAAAATTTCTAAGCTAAGGAATAAAACGTAAGATCTAAAACAGGGGTCTGCAATCTTTTAGATGTGGCGTACAAACCAATCTACCAACATGATTCAGCATGCCACACAAGACATTTTTTAAACAATTGATTCCATCAGTAATAAATGCAGAATTGGAAAATAGAGGTCAATAATACAGATATTTACATTTTTATTCTATATCAATTTTGCATTATTTAAAGATATTTTTAAAATAAAAACAAGTAATATAAAAAAAAAATTGAGTCAATTTCTACTTAGATCAACAAAGAAAAATTTTATTTGAGCTACTTTTTATGAAACAGTTACAATTAATATAAATTAGTATATACATGTGACAGAATCACATCTAAGTGGTAATTAGTTTTTATTAATTATCATTAAAGTATCGTATTGTCATCCAAAACAATCGTGTATGTAAAATTTCGGTTCAACTGAATGCTTCAAAACGTGAGAAAAAAACCTTTTCAAGTTTTGACACAAGTCGCCAAAAATGATGCCAACGTGACTGTATTTGTAATTCTTTAAATAATTAGTTTTAATCAATTAATTTTTATTAATTATAATTAAATTATTGTATTGTCATCCAAAATAATCGTGCATATAAAATTTCAGCTCAATTGAGTGCTTTAAAATGCATTTTATTAACGATTGAAAATTCCACGAAGATAAATAAATAAATACACTAATGGACAAAAAAATTAGCGTACCAAGAAGGAGTCGTCAAAATGAAACGAAATTTTACTTACGTAATGACTACTTTTATATAAGTAAATGATTAGAAAATCAAAGAAAAAGGATAATTTATTTCAGAGAAAAAGGCAAAAGAACGGTGGATTTAATACTCTGTTGAACCCCTCTAGCGCGAATGAACGATGCGATACGATCGGGCATTGAGGCATACAAGTTCTGTATGATGTCTTGAGACATTTCGTTCCATATTTGCTATAACCTTGCCTCTAGTTCGTTCAAACTCGTGGGATGCCCAACTTGTCGTCCCAAATGATCTCAGATATGCTCGATTGGAGAAAAATCTGGGGAACGGAAGAGCCAAGGAAGGGTAGTAACAGTGTGGAGACAGTCTTGTGACACCCTTGCCGTGTGAGGACGAGCATTTCCTTGTTGAAAATTGGCTCCTGGGAGCCATTGCATGAGTGGCAACACATGTGGTTGCAGGATGTCATGAACGTACCACTGGGCTATCATGGTGCCACGGATCAATACTAGGGGTGACCGTTCATTGTAGGCAATGACACCCCATACCATCACACCAGCTGTGGGAGCGGTGTCGCTGTAAAGCAAAGGCAGGATTGAGGCGTTCACCATGGGGTCTCCACACACTAACACGATTGTCATCACTGCTGAGATTGAATCTGGATTCGTCGCTAAAGACGACCTGGTTCCATTCCGCTGCAGTCCAGTTTCCTCGTGCGCGGCACCACTCCAAACGGAGGCGTCGATCTGTGGGCGTCAAGGGCAGCACACGTAATGGACGCCGCGATCCCAAATGTCCTTCAGCCAGGTGCCTTCGTATGGTTCGAGAAGACACAGGGTCCCCTAATATAAAGGTGCTACCTGCGCCTGGATGCCGGCCGATGAAGCAGTTGGCTGTACACGTGTATTTCTTACTATGTGGCGGTCTTCTCGACGACTGGTCTATCGAGGGCGTCCTGAACCTGGTGTTCATATCAATGACATCTCACGGATTCATTGGTCCCAACACTTTCTCACAACACAATCAGGGCGGCCTAATTGACGAGCTATTCGCCTAGCTGACCACCCAGCTTCCATCATGCCGATGATTACTCTCCCCCCTCTCAAACTGCGACAGCTGCTCATATTATCTTTTAAAACGGCGTAATGGCATGTCTACCTCAGCTCTTCCTTTGTAAATGATTCAGCACACTCAAACAAGCTTTGGTTACCTGTTTTATACTCCACGGAGAACGACGTTAAACGCCCTCTACCGGCTATACGTAATGCGCAATCACGCTGCTTTTCTAATCATTTGCATATCTCCCCGACATGTCCCTTCATACCAAGTTTTATTTTAAGTTCCCGCAATTATTTCTTGGTGTGTTAATTTTTTTGTCCAAGAGTGTATATAGAGAGTGTGAGCTAAGAGTAAGAATTAAATAAGCAGCATGTAAAATATTACTATTTCTTCAACAACGACAGAAAATTAAAGTTGTACATATATTTACTATGTATTTTTTAAAAAAATATTTATTAATATAAGAAATAGACAAAACATATAAAATATAAGTATTTCTCTTCATTAAAGTCATATAAACTTTTAAGGCGAATATAGTGCTTTTACCGCTCTACTTTCATATCGAAAAATCAGGAGTAAAACGTGTGACTTTCAATTCGACACGATTTTGAGCATCCATTTGTCCAGTCCAATTTTTTTTCGTACTCGAAATATTTTTCATATCAGAAAAGATTTTTTAGATATGCAGAACCAAAGACGTAAAGCAGAGTTCATGCAATTTTCTCTCTTCAAAAGATTAAATCACTCCAGCAATGATATTCAATAATTTACAAAATAGTTGTACATTTATCTTTAAAGTTATCTTTCAGATTTTTTCGTAATTACGTGAATGTCCATAATTCTGAAGATCTTTGTCAAATAAGGTCCATTACAAATACATCAACTTTCACCCACTTAAAAATTGTCAAATTTGTAGAGTACTGCAGCGTGCCACATGTGGCACGCATGCCACGGGTTGCCGACCCCTGATCTAAAAAATATAGTTAAGTACACAAAAAAAATGTGACAAAAAAGGGTGAACTAATAAACTTGTAACACCTAAAAATAGTCAATAACTCTTTTTGTGGGTGGATTATTCAACATTTACATGTTCCGTCATAACAATAATAATCTTCCCTACAATTACCCAGATTATCCATTCGAATGGCTAAGCGCTTATATTCTCATGACATGTTAATCATGTTTTGGCGTGATTAAAAAAACAACGGTTTTCCCCAGTGAAACCGCGCCACAAATTACTCTGACAATGTCGATTACATTATTTCTGAAAACTTGTGATTCATTGGATGAATGAAGTCATGTGACACCATGTGAGACTTATCAGCGACATTCAGACAGAATAAGGCCACTTGCTAAAAAGATGGATGGTGTTTTGCCTCTTACATCTGCTGGTGTTTCTTTTCACTCTCATAGTCGATTACATCATGGCATTAGCTAATTCTTTTACAGCAATATTACTAAACAATTTCTAGAGCAAGATTTTTACTACACATGATGGGAAAAAAAGCCTATTTCCAAGAAGTTTCCAGATTCATTTTCAAAAAAACCGAGGCATTCTGAAAACAGATTGTATTAGTCATAGTAACGAGGTTGACAAAGTTGGAGCCTTAAATAACTATGAATTATATTTTGTTGAAATTTCTCTTTCTGTGAAGGACTACGTTTGGAACTATAAATAGCTAGCGTATAAATGAGTTTTTATTTGATAGTTAAAGTCAATTGAATTAGAATATACATATAAAACTGTTTTAAGAATATTATTACAAAAAAATATTTAAATGCATTTTTTGGGAAAAAATAAAGAAAGAATATTAACACCCTTTTATAAGCTTAACTTGTATGTATAACGGACTACCTTTGCATTCTATTTTGACCCACTTTAAAAGGTCAGATTAATTCGAAATTTTGCTCACTTTTGTCCAGGTCTCATGACAATACGATAATTAAAAAAAATTTCCATTGTTCTTATCAGGATCATCAGGACAAACGATTTCGCATTTTCAGATCCCATCCCACATCTGGTGACTAATTCCGGATCCCATTTCCATATTTGGCGACTAAAAGATTAAGTTATAATTTAGTTCGATTAAGTATAAAAGGGTGTTTTTAAGTTTTTTTTAAGCTGTAATTTATTTTTAAAACATTCTCCTTTCATTAAAAAGGTTTCTATGTTAATAATATTGTGAAGATCCCCTTGGATCTCACTTTGAGAACGAGAATGATTTTGAGTCAAAGAAGAACCAGTTGCCATTTTAATGAATAACTTTCTTTATTTGGTTATCTTTCCCAAATAGAATCAAAGACTTTTAATAACAAATAATTTAAAATAGATATATGAGGTTTAAAAGGGACTTTCCTTTATATTAACTTAAATATTTAATGATCCCAGAATTATATTCAATAATATTCCTATTGAACATTTAACTTTAATCTCACTCCTAATATAAAGCTATAATGAGACTTTAATTATAAATCAATATTTACCACACTGAATCTCAACTCTTCCTGAGATTAATTTATCCACCTAGAAATCTTCAATAATAAATCTCTAACTTCACTATTATACCTTCCTGCTTCAATCTCTCTCTCCTACTGCTTTTTACTTTACTATTCCGTTTGACTTAAATACTTTATCTAATCTGCATATAATAAGGAATCCCTGTCCTCTTTTTGGAGCTGATTGGAAATAGGTAGGGGAATTAAATTTCCCTAAAAAAGACGTCTCAGAAGATTAGTGATAAAGTTCCGTATAGATTTGTCACAATATTGCTCCTATATATAGCTAGGATTTCTGCATCGGAGAATTGAATTAAAATTCCTGAAAAATTCACATTGTTTTAAGAGTTACTATCAAGGCAGGACAAAACTTATAAAAGGAGGACTGTCCTTCCCTAAAGATAGGACGATAGGTCTCTTTAACATAAATCAATCATGCTCTATAAAAGGTTCGATAACTTTTATAAACTTTCGAGTACACCTTTTTCAAACTCTTTTCTAAAAATTAGTAACTAGACTACATAAAGAAAAATGTATATCTTTTTAATTAGAAGAAAATATTTTTCTAAGCCATAAAAAAGTTAAAAAAACACTACGAGCGTTGGAAAAAAAATATAACCGGAAAGGGAAAAGTATACAATTAATTTTTACTATTATGTATTTCTTATTCACAATTTGAATTTTTATGAAAAATATCTTTTTTTATAGATAAACAAACTCAAATTTAGTGCCGCAACAGCCAATGAGGGCCAGGGCTTACTGTGCCCATCCCAGTATACATGAGCATTGGGCTCTGAGGTGCATGAGCAGATGTCCCGATGTGGTCAGTCTGAAGCGAGATCCTCAGTGTTTAAGCTTGGTACTAATTTATTGGCCCACTGCAATAGGGATGAAAGGCTGAGTCAACCTTTCCCAGCCCGAGAATAGAGCCTTCATTGACTAAAGTCTACATTTTGTAAAAATTACTGAAGATTATAAATTTGATCAGTTTATAAAAATCGCATAATTCACATATTATAAATATATCAGTGCAACTGATAAAAAATGAAATAAACTATCTCACCTTTAAATATCTAATCTTAAGGTATCTGACTAGTTCGGAACCGTGCTTTTGCAAAAGCGTATAAATGGATAATATTTATGATATTTAGTGTCACTTAGATTAGAAAATGTATATAAAATTGTCTTAAGAATAGTATTACAATAAAAAAATATTTAAGTACAATACTTTGACAAAAAATGAACATAGAACGACCCATTTTCAAAATATTCTCCTTTTGTAAAAAATGCTTCTATTATAATAATCTTTTGCCTGTCTATGGCTCAGACCTCTGTACAGAGGCTCAACTAGAATTTTTTAAACATATAACTTAGAAGTGGGTTTATCCATATTTTACGACAAAAGAGGGGAGAAATTTTAAGAAAAAAACACTGATAATTATTTCAATTGTTGATAACTCTGAAAACACTGTGAATTTTTCAAAAATTCTAGTTCAGACTCTCTGGAGAAGTCTTTACTTTATAGAAGCGAAGTATTATTATTTTAGAAGCATTTTTTATAGAAGAACATTTTGAAAAAAGATTATTCTAAGTTAATTTTTTGGCAAAATATTGTATTTTAATAAATTTTTTTGTCAAAATGTCCTTAAAATTTTTTTATACATGTATTCTAATTTAAGTGATATTAAATATCATGGAAATTATCCATTTATGCGCTTTTTAAAATCACGGTTTCGAACGTAGTCGGATATCTTAATATACATGGCATCTTCAAGTTAATTGGGCAAAAAGAATGATTGACTGAATGTAATTTATGGGGGTTAAAGTATATATTGTTGTAAGATAAAGAAATAGTCCAAGTTTATGATTATCTCAAATGTGTGTGTGTTTGGTATGGCATCTTTTCTTTACTCATCAAATGTCCCATAGGTAAATCAATTGATGTCACCCATTTGACAATATGTTGCCGTCGATATAATTATTTGCAGCGTAGATTTTATTCTTGATTTTAGTTCAGGAATGGACGTAGGAAAGTTTGAAGTGCACATTTGATTTTTTTTACATAGAATAGATTTTTTTCAAAGTACGTGTTTTATAGAAACTAGTGCTTTCCCTCATTCTTTTAAAATAAAAGATTTCATTGCATTGTTTTTTATAAATCTTGTAATTTATAAAGTAAAAAATACCTTACTTATCCAATTCAGCACTGTAGACCGCAATTCCCGTGTAGTAATGTTTGCGATCTCGAGATTGTCTTTATTTCTGTCGAGTGGGGGATCTTTAGTGCATCGTGGTGCTACAAAAGATCCGACGAGTAGAGGGGCAAATACGCGTTAAATCTGTTGAGGCTTAAAGTACTCACGTGTGCATGCTAGGGAAGTTTGGAGAGGTAGACGCCACTTCTAATGTCGTCTTCAACCGTTTTTCAAAATTTTGAGGTTTGTCTCCAATAGCTTTTCATGCACCTTTTACACACCTTTGTATTTTGAAGCCATTTTAAAACCTTGTTTCAACGTGTCTAGTTAAAACTTGCCTTCTCTAGTAAAAAAAAGATTTTCACACAATAAGGTTTTAGTGAGGGGCCCAGGGTTCTAGGGGGCCCAAAGCTTGACTGCCTCCAAGTTCCTACCCTTTGTAAAATTCAACTTGGGGGCCCAAAACCTGACATTGCAGGGAAGGGGGGGCAAATGTTCTCAGTTACGCCACTGGCAGTACCTCTTGAGTAGTTTCGAAGTTTGAGGTTAATAAATAATCAGTGAAATCAATTAAGTTCTGTTTTAAAAAATCTGATTGAAAATTTAAAAAAAAAAACCAAATATATACAACCAACATAACAAACAGTTCATACAAAATACAAACCAGTTCATTCCCATTTAAGAATAAGCTCTCCCTTTTTAAACGTTGTTCGAAATTAAACATCCATTTCTACCTATTTCGATATATTTTACTTACATTGTATTTCCATTCATTGATTTTGCCTATTTCATTCTGTGATTGTAGGGTGGTTTTAAAAATAACAAGCGATGTACGTCGTCGATAAATATTTAAGAATTCGAATTAAACCATCATATTAATAAAAGCAAATTTAAAAACGTTTTGAAAAATATAATCTGTTTCAGTTGTTCAGTAGCGCACACAGGAATTTTTCAGGGGGTTCGAGTTCAAAAGTTCCCAATTTTTGTATCATATTCCTTTTGATTTTGCCAATTTTCGGGGAACAAAACACAGTAAAAAACTAATTATTGAATAAATATTTAGCATTAATTAATAAAATTAATCATTAATAACAAATACTTAATTAAATTTTACGTACTATATACTTAGAATAATAATCAATCGGAAAAATATAAAGTGCTTTGGGGGGTCGGACCCCTAGGACCTCCCCCCTTGTGTACGCCACTGGTTATAAGTAATAACTTTTATGAATAAATATATAGGAGGAAAAGATTATTACGGGCGTAGATATACACAACTTACTTTTCCATTTCAAAATATTGTTTTATCTCAGTAATTCGTTCGTTGCTTAAACAATGAATTACTAAATTTTTTTATTGTACGCGTAAATTATTACTCATTTACAAATCCTAAAACACTTTAAAATTTTACTCTGACCATGCCATTCATACACATAATTTACTTTTCTGTTTCATGAATATGCACAAACACACAGGCGCCAAAAACCAAAAAATATAAATCAAAGCTTTATACAGAGTGTTTTTTTTCCAGGTATAGAAGTGTAAGTTGGCATTACTTTCCAAGATGGCGACCGATTTAACAGCTGTCAAGTGATTTATTCTCAGTTTGGTTTGGCAATTCATCATGAATAGACTCACGCCTGAACAACGCTTTCAAATTATGCAATTTTATTTCGAAAATAATGGTCGATTTTCATAAGCGAATTTTGTTTAGCGATGAAGCGCACTTCTGGTTGAATGGCAACATCAACAAACAAAACTGCCGCATTTGGAGTGAAGCTAATCCATAAGTGTATGTCGAAACACCGTTACATCCAGAAAAACTGACTGTTTGGTGCGCTTTATGGGCTGGTGGAATCCTTCTTCAAAAACGATGAAGGCCACAACGTTACAGTCAATGGTGATCGGTATAGAGCCATGATTACTAACTTTTTCATTCCTGAATTAAACAATCATGATGTCCAGGAGCTGTGGTTCCAACAAGACGGCGCACCATGTCACACAGCTCATGCCACAATCGATTTATTGAAAGACACGTTTGGTGACCGCCTAATTTCACGTTTTGGACCTGTGAATTGGCCTCCAAGATCTTGTGATTTAACACCGCTAGACTATTTTATGTGGGGCTATGTAAAGTCATTGGTCTATGCGGATAAGCCACAAACGCTTGAGCATTTGGAAGACAACATTCGCCATGTTATTGCCGATATACGGCCACAAATGTTGGAAAAAGTCATCGAAAATTGAACGTCCAGATTGGACTACATCCGAGCCAGCGGTGGCAGTGATATGCCAGAAATCATATTTAAAATGTAATGCCACAAGATTATCTTTCGAATAAAAAAAAATTCATGTCAATCGAATAATACATCGTTGTTTTATTGCAATTTAAAGTTCTATACCTCTAAAAAAAACACCCTTTACAACGAATTATGTTTAGCAGCAATTAAAGGAACAATTCTTCCTGGTCATTTTCTACAATTTTTTTTCCCTCATAGTAAATGATTTTATCATATGTAAAAAAAATCTGATTAGGAAATGGATAACATCTGTTTAGAAAAATGCCTCATCAACTTTACATCGACTTAATTACGTAATTATTAAATCACGTGTTTGGTAATTTATTAATAAAATGCTGTACATTTCTACATAAAAATAAATTACGTTTTTCGTTAGTACCATGTTTTTTTTGGTATTACCGATGATTGGCTAATTATTACACCAACTAAAATAGCGTTTTAGAGAGAATGGATTTTTTTTATTGATATATATACAATTAAATTCCAGAATTAAACTTTTATCAATTTAGTTATTTACAATGAATATACAACTAAAATATACAACGGGAATAACAATATTTTAATAAATCTCTTATTATTCGATAATTAATTACAAAGAGTAAAAATATTTAATTGATAGTTTCTTAAGATACAGAATAACAGTACTTTAATACAAAAATAATCGAAACATAATTATTAATAATTACATTATTTTTTTAATAAACAAATTAAAAATAATTAGAAATAATTAAACTAGCATATTACAAAAAAAATAAAGAGTGAAGTAGAGGTAATGTTGGACTTCTAACATATAATGATATTACAGTAGGTAATTAAAATTAACATAAATTTAATAATTTCAACAATTAAAAATACGGATTCTGACTTCAACGATTTAAAGGTATGCATAAATTTGTATATATTGAGATAAATGTCAACATTTTTGTAAAAATGATAATTCAGAATAATATAAAAAAAATAGTTCGAAGATCTGAACACAAAAATGGCAGTCTCATAATTCTCCTAACATTCTGAGAATAATTCGATTTTTATTCGGAATATCTTACTGCACTTATAAATAAAAGATAATGCATTGTTCTACGAATAAAAAATACTTGATTTTTATTCGATTTTACTTATATATATTGCCAAAGTTTTACTTCGATCTTATACAATTTAAATAAATTAAAAAAAGAATCACATATAAATAACATTTTTCTAAGATTAGTTTCATCACTGGTAAAAGCAGGATCGCTGACAAGTAAACAAATATATCACTCATCATAACTTTTCAAAACAAATTTAAAGGATAAATTGTACAAGTTTGTTTATTTGTGTTGCATTAGTGAACGATTTACAATGCTATTATTTCCCCTTAAATGCCATTCGAATCGTTCTTGTCTTCAAAAATCACTGAAAATTTAATTTTTCTTCTTGTTCATCAAAATGTTGGAAGTATTACGTTATCCTTTTAGAAAAGAAATAACTCTATTACGCTAGCAGCGTATCTGGTTCTGCAATTGAATAAGGAAAAATAGCTTTAAAAAATCATAACATTAAAAATAATTCTGGATTCTGAAAACGATAAAATATCCATCCATTTTTAAAATAAAAAAAACGTTTATTCCACACAAAAAAAAAAAAAAAATAGTTACCAAAATACAGAAACAAAACTTTTTCTTGATATTCACATTAGGTTACAGTGAATACGCACAAGTATAGATGCCATGAATTAATCCAAAAATAAACTCTGAAGACGTGACAAGAAGCACTGATTTAGTTAAAACATACGAGAGACATGATTGTTATAATATTGTAGAAGTTGCTTTTTGTCTGTGAGATTTAATAAATGCTCTCGCTAATTTTTTTTGTTTCAGAATTCTGTTTTGTTTAACAAAAATAGCACTTTTTATTCTTTTTTTTTTTTTTTTTTTGAATTCTTCCTTATTTTTTTGTGTCGTAGACTTTCTGAGATCTCCGAAATTAAAAAAAAAAGAATATTTCTAAACAATATCAGATCTCATAACTTTTATTAATTCAGCAGTATTTTTTCGAATATATGCAAATCTAAAAATATATATATATATATATATATTTTATATTGACTTTTTAAATTAATTTATAATATTAATATTAAAACAAATTGCATCGTGAAGTATCTAGCATGTTTTACATCATGGTATTAAAAACCTGACAACTTTTTTATCCAGTCAATTAGACACGTAACCGCTCTTGTTATTACTGCTCTAAGCAACATAAGCGCCTTCTAGCGACCACACATTTTCAGTACAAGCCACGTGAGGAAAGAATGTGGTGGCTATGAAAAATCATTCATGTTCATTTAGCCTAACTTATATACATTATCTCTTAGTTTATTCCTTTCTTGAGATCATGCACAGGTTCTTATATTAAAATTTGTTGATTTAGTCGTGGTAGTTTAAATAGCAAACCGTAGAAACTTGGTTGAAATTAGTAACAACAAAAAATCATTTACTGACAATTATTTTTGTTAACAATAAATGTTTGTGTAACCAAACTTAATAAATACTTGTTACACTAAAGACGTTAATCACATTTAGTTTAATATTTACCGTTCAACGCGCTACAAGTATAATATAACTAAATTAGTAAGAGAATTACTATCGAAAATAATGAAAATATTTTAAAAGTTATTATATAAATTATTTTTACACAAAACTGCACATTTCATGATAATGTTGCGGTTCCTCCAAACGTGTCATCGTTATATCCAAATTATTATTATTTTTAAAATCCAGGATGCTAAACATAAAATTATATAAAAGTTCTTGAGAAATACATTTACGTAGTACACATTCGATTTTTTATGCAATTTATACAAGAATACATCCAATTGTAGCAATTGTATTTGATAAAATGTTTTTTAAAAAGATGGAGTCGTAATGCAACATATGCTATGTTTACGATTATATATAATTAGAAAGTTGGGGAGAAGGAACAGGCGTATTTTTCGAATTGCCCCAGCACTGAACTTTAAACTTCACTTCCTGGCTAGGGGTTGATGTCCTTTATTACCCTGACACTCTAGTACAACGCATCAAAACATAAGTGTTAACACCTCCCCCCCTTTTATAAGGGTTTCGAATCTATACTATAAAAAACTTTATTTATTTATGTTTAAACACAGAAACGTCGCTTTTGATAAAATTTTGTGACAGTAAAATCAAAATAATGCAATTATGTAACAAGTACTAGAACAAATGATACTAGCAAGTAGTTCGATATATATAAGCAGTGAAAATCGATTAACACGAAACCGAAAGGACTGCAATATTTTTTCGTGTTAAGGGATGTTACAAAAGAAGTTAGCATTACCAAAATCTTTACAGATTTCTGTTTACGTCTTCAAATTTTAAGCCTTAAGAAGCTTCATCTTCATTTTAAGCGAAATAGCTGTTTGCTTTCCTCCTGAGCTGTTTGCCACTATACTTACAAATAAATTCTCTTCTAAAATATAAAAAATATTGCCAACCAAACTCAATGATTTTTACTCACACTGCGATTTACTCGTCACCGAATTTTAAAGCCAACTGATGAGAGATGAGATGTTTTTGTACGGCGTTTGTAAGGATGGAGGGTGAAAATATCTTAGACAAACAAAATTAGTTTGTGTCACAGGCTATTACAAGGGTATTTCAAAGCTAAGTTAGTCTCCTTTCTGCAAAACACATGGGAAAACAGCTCTCTTTCACTTCACACCCCTCCTAAATCTCACCTGCATGGTTGCTGTTTTCCGTATTTTGTTAGTTCCCAGAAAGTAAATTGTTTCATGTTAAGCAATTTTCATTTTGTATTAAGAGAAAAAATGCATGAAAATACATGGTAGTTTCTCGGGACCGTTGCATTATTTCGTGTTAACTGATATTTCGTCTTAAGCGTTTTCGCGTTAAACGCATTTTCTGTACTAGCAAGAGAGATAGAAAGCCAAAAAGAAAAAAAAAAGAAAGAATACCTAAAATTCGAAAGATCTTGTACAAAAGCAAAAACTTGAGAAGAAAGTTAAAACAATAATAGTAATGCATAACATTGAAATTAGCTCGCACAAATGGCTTCATATAATAATGATGATGATCAATCCAAGTAGCCAAGTGGTCATGGTCACGAACATATGGCCGGGAAGTCGTGAGGTCGAGTCCTCGTGCCACTGAAGACCCGCCGTACAGAGGAGCTAATGCACGTTAAATTGGTTCTTACCTTTCAGTCCTGACGTTGATGTGGTAGTTAGGAGAAGGTGTTACCAGCTCACGTGTCGTCCTCGTTACTTGACCATGATGCAAAATTACGAAGTCTGTCGCTGTGTTGGAGTGTGACATTAATCACAATCAAATGAAATGTTGAAAACAATTTTATTAAAGATATAATACAAAACTGGGAGGAATACCTGATACCATAATAGTGCTTGTAACACAAAGCTAAAGAAGACAGGAAAACATTTCGCTTGTAAACTTACAACAGAAAATAATTTCTGATGAAGTTTAAGAAGATCGAATATGCAGAAAATATATGAACCATGCAAATACCTCCTCAGGAGAAAAAAAAAAACTGCATCCCAAAGTATAGTGAAAAAAATCCTTCGCAAAATCATGTCTCGCTTACTCCAGGAATTTATTTTAATTAAGATAAAGTAATACATTATTCACATGAAAATAAAAGATTTTCGAATGCAAGCGTGAATTCTCTTACTCTTAAAATACCACTTAGGCCAGGCACATATAACCCAACAAGTGATTAAAAAATGTACCTTTAAAATACTCTTAAGAGTCTCGAGAAATAAGTAAAATAATTTGATTATATAATATTTAATTTGACTTTTACGAAATGAATAAATTTGAATATTATTTTACTCTCTCTCTATATATATACTCTTCACAGCTTCTCAATAAATTAAAATTTCCTTTTGATCGTGAGCACTTGGTGGTGGTGGGGAAACTGAAGTCTCTGTCTAATATATACCCTCCAAATAACTATAATAAGATTTAAGAAAAAAGCGAAAAAATGTATAAATTAAATAAAAACTAGAAAATTGCAGATAACTAATAAAGAGTGATCTAATAAATATGCAATTTTATGAGCTATGAACATAATAAGCTGAATTTATACACAATTGAACACAATGCATTTGATATTGTCAGTTAAATTAAAACCAGAATCTTGGTTATGCATAAAATTGAAATATGATTATTTCACTGAAAAAAAAATGATAGAAATTGTTTAATCTTTTTACCTCGATAAGTGGCATATTGTGTTCCTTTACAGAATCAAATATATCGAAATTATTTTCATCAACTTTATAATGAATCAGTTTTTTCCATTAAATAAATCGCCAAAGGAGATAACATTTTACTTATGGGCCATGTAACGACGCTAAAACGTTCAATGATAGAAAGAAAGAATTAGGGAAGTTTGGTTTCTAGCTACGCGTCACAAGACGCCTCCACACAAAAGAAAAGCTGAATTTGTTAGAATTAAGTCAGCTGGTCTGGAAGGTAATAGAATTAAGATCGGATTTTTTACTTCCATATTCCTCCTTTACTTCTTCCATACATTCTCCTTTATTTCTAAGCGATATTTTCCTAAAAATAATCCGATATTAGAGAAAATGTTTTTTTTTTAAAATAAAGATTTGTTCATACACACAACTTTTTTTTTACACGATTTTGAAATAACACGGTACACGAATTTAACAATTTTTTTTGATAGCAAAATTTTTGTTTTAGCACGAATTTTAAAAAAATCTGGGGATTCGTGCCTTTTGGATGAGGACGATTTGATTGAATTTATGACAGTTTATGATAGTGATAAAGTCGAAGGTAAAATTCAGCTATTAACATCAGATTTAATTAGCGAGGGCTCGAAATTTGCTTCAAGTATGAACTAACACTTTCTTAATTATGATCCAGTTTCAAAGTAATCATAAGTTTTGTGTAGCAGGATATCAAGAATTAGTTAAGCAACTTCAGAAAAAAAAGCCGCTAATAACAGATTTTGTAACTCACACACACACACAACTGTCGTTAATAATGAATGTAATTTTTCCTTTTAAACAAAACCGACAATTATATTAGAAATACACAGTGGCGTAACGGAGAACATTTGGGCCCTCCTGCAAAGTCAGGTTTTGGGCCACCACGTTGAATTTTATAAAGGGTAGGCACTTGCGTCAGTCAGGCTTTGGGCCCGTTAGAACCCTGGGGGTTGCGGGGGTGTATGTTACGCCACTTGAAATATATGACAAATATACTCATGATAGCATTTTTTATCCAGTTCGAAAAAACGTGCACGCTTGTTGTCAAGTAGCGATGAGTAGTTGTTAGTAGTTTTGTTCCTAATTTCGTTTTCATTTTTATATGTTGCATGTACTTACAGATGGAATTTTCATTGTACACTAATTAAATTTTTTTTGTAATAAAAATGAATTGTTTTTGTTTTATCAATATGTAAAATAGTTTTATTATTTCTTGTTTTGTACGGTTTTTATGGGAACATATTTAGAGATTTTTCACCTTACACGGTTTTTTACAGATGTGGAATGTATCCCCAAATTTGCCATAAATCGTACATATACTTTTTACGCGATTTTTTTTTCACGGTTTTCTAAGGAACGTATCTACAGTGTAAAAAGAATTGGGTGTATTTGGAAATTTTTGCAACATTAGCGCGACTCATGGTAACAGATTCTCAAAAAGAAAAATGTTAAAATAATTACAAAATATAGATAATTGTTAAAATTATTATTAAAATCATTCGTCAAATAGAACAATCTTCAAAACTTAAATTAAAAATTAAAAATCCGTAAAATGAAACAATTAAAATTTTTTTTTTACCAACAGTACTGCAAAAAAGTATCGGTACCCAAGGTAGCCAAGTCTTCATGATCACAAACACAATGCGAAAAGTGGGTCCCTGGTTCTCTCCATATGAAAGTACGGTGAGAATATATAGAGAGAACCTAGAACCCGATGCTACCTGCCATTCTATGCAGTGGCGTAACGAAGAACATTTTGGTCCCACCTGCAAAGTCAAGTTTTGGGTCCCCAAGTTAGATTTCCCAAAGCGTAGGTACTTGGTGGCAGCTACGCTTTGGGACCCTTAGAACCCTGCCTCTCCCCACGGTGCGGGGTTGCGGGGGTGTACGTTACGCCACTGCTTCTATGTCTTAGTCCATGTCCCCCAACCTTTTGACCATCGCGGAGCGGTCAATGTTCGATAATCTTACCGCGGCCCGCTGAGGGCATGACGTTGATTATTTATATTTTAGTTGCTTTGATTTAATAATTTTAATCTAATTGTATTTGAATTCCCCTTCAGAATAAAATACAGTTACACCAAAAAATGAATATAAAGTGATTTAACATGGAATATGAAATGATTTCTATGGCAAGTCGCACAAACCCGAGCGAAATGCACCTCAGTAAATAAAATGGGACTACTTTAATGTTCCTGGAGTGGCCCGGTGCCAATTGATCCGAGGACCGGTACCGTTCTACGGACGAGGGTAGGGGATCACTGTCCTAGTCAACAATTCCTAATCAAACATTAAGATAGAGGGGGTTGTTGGTCTGGTTAGGCATCACATTGGTTGGTCGCACACACCGCTATATCATTACAAGAGGCACTCTGATTGCTATGAGGCACAGGGAAGAGGTCTTGGAGCCCTATGCTCGCTTTTCAGGGGTGTAGTTGGCCCAGATTTTATTTAAATGAATGGCAATGGGAGGTACATAGAGCTCATCTGGTCGATGAATTTCTAGAAAGTGAGAACATTCTTCAAATGGGTTGACCAGTTCGATCTCCAAACTTCCTCCGTATAGATCAGTGGTCTTCAAACAACTTTTTTGACTCACGGAACCCTTAGAACTAAAAGGTGTTTTCGAAGAACCCCATTCCACACACATGTGACGGGCACATAGCGATTTCAACTAATTATCTTCTGGGTTTCTTTGGGGCCAGAATGGAAATTATTTCCAACCAACTCGAGAAGTGAAACATGAATATTCAAACTAGGAATCTTATAAATAGTAGAAGTTTAGCGTACGCGTGGTGGCTATGAGAAGTGAATAAACGAGGTCAATGTTTTACCAGTGCTTAAGTTAAAGTTAAGAGGAAATCCCGAGTTCAAGATTTAAGCTATCCGTACCTATGAGATCAACCATTCCACAAGGACAAAAGCCACGTCAGTTAGAATCAAGCGAATTGTTGTTTACCCAAGAGATAGCGGTAAGACTGTTTAATCAAGTTATTAAGAACTGTGTTGTTACTGAAGTTAGAAATAGTCGGTAAAGTTAGGTAATTGGTGTTTGGTAATACGAATGGTGTATCCTTTCACTTCCGATTCACTTGAATTGAATAGTATTATTATTGTACATTGTTTAAGTTAAGATCTTAATAAAGTGATATTAAGATAAACGATATGGCTGCTTCTTCGTTCCTTCTAACAGATCTAGGTCGTGAGGATAATGTAGAAGTGAGGCACCCCCAATCAGGTGTCTTACACACACACTTAGGGAAATCTATCTTAAAATAAATTTAGAATAGATTTTATATAGCCTGCTTCAGGTAGTTTGTGATAAGGCAATTTAAAAAGAGTATTGTAACTGTCATTAAAAATTTTAATATAATTTACTCATTAATAATATTATTTGTGATCCAAGCATCATGTGCTATCATTTTTACACAAACCATCGAGCTAGGACTGCTGAAACTATCTGCAGTCACATTCCAATTCTATATTTAGTTGGCTTTTATATTTTGCTCTTGTAATCACTCAAGTTGAGAAATGCATTTTTCGTAACGGTATAAAAATGTTTATGAATGTGTGAGAAGTCCAGTGTATTTTGCATGAATTTGCAACCCAAAATTAAAACTTTTTGCTTAAATTTAGATTTTCGCGTCGATGTTGATATGTCGATAAATAGTTTCCTCTTCTTCATTATCGGTATATTTTTTTTTCCAAAAATGAAAAAGGCACATTCTCCATTAGAAAACCATTTAGTTTTGCAAAACATTGTAATAACGAGTAAGAAATTACTTTGTATGATCCGGGATAGTGAACAATATATAGAATTTTCACAATCTAGTAAATAGTATACAAAGAAAAATATATAATTTATATTCTCTTTCATTATATTGCAATGAAAGTTTAAAAAGTATTGCAAAATAAACCTATTATGTATAAATAAAATTTTCGGTTTTTTTTTTAATGACTGGCGTGAACTTTAGATATTTGTGATTATACAAACTTCATAGAGAACATATGAATCCATTTTCCAGCATATTTATAATTTTTTTTTCAATTTTTTATTGTGACTCATGACTCAGGGTTCCGTGGAACACAGTTTGAAGACCACTGGTATAGAGCATGCCTGGGACGCTCTGAGGAGGGGTATTGTAACTCGCAACACTCCTTCTAGAATCATCCAAGACTTGAAAACAGAGTTGCTGAACAAGTGGGATTAATTGCCACAGAAACCATAAATTATCTTATTTCCGGTATAAAATCAAGGTGTGAAGCCTGTTTATGTGAGAGAGGGGACCCTACAGCCTATTAACCAATCTGTTTTGTTTTTGTAGTTATATTCTGCAACTGCTGTTTCATACTTTCCTACTTGGATGAGAGTTACGCACAATCATGCGTGTGCATTTTAACCGTTGAATGTTTATTTTTTTGCATTATATTAGCCTTAAGTACATACCGAATTTCATTAAAATCTGTCAAGTAATTCAAGTAATAATCGACAAAATCTAAAAACTCTCTTAATTTTGAACACCAGTGTAGTTTTATGCAAATTTCTGCCGGCCATAAGTCATTACAAACAACAAAAAATCAATTTTATTTTTTAAAAAAAACTTGACTTACTAAATAAAGCGTGTTCAAGTACATGTGCAGCCCATTAAATATTTTCTTTAACTCAGCATAAAATATGAATAATAAAACGTTACTTGAAGTAAATATTCATTTAGTTTGAAATTTACTACCGTAAAATTCGTGTAAAGTGCACCTTACTTCGGAATTTGCGGTTGCCCGTTATACGCCGGAGAGACAGAGAGATATAAAAATGATCGGTTCAAAAATAAAAAAAAATATATGAGCATAAAAAAATTAGATTTCTACATAGATCGCAAGATAGTGTTTTGAAATAAATGGCATACCTAATAAAAAGGATTGCAGTTATAGAACTATACGATTGCATCAAAATCCTGGGATAATACCTTGAATAAATGACTTCGAAGCATAATAGCATTGCATACATACATTTTAGGTTATTTTCATAAAAACGGGGGTCGCGTTGTACGGCGAATATACGTGAAAATTAAAAAATGCAGCTTTAAAGTACCGGTATACACCGGTATGCGTTATACTCCGGATTTTACGATAATATTTTATTAAATGTTTTTCATAATTGATAATTTCTTCGAGCCATGACTGTTATTGATTAACTGAGAGGGTCTCGTGAATTGATAAAAAGAAGTTTTCTTTTCTAAGGTATTATGAATGTTTATTTACATACGTATATGATTTAACTGTTTACTACAAGCTCTCTTTACAGTTTCTCTTTCGTTTCTTTCGGATCGTTATACTATCTCCTTTTTTTTGTTTTTGTTTCTAAAATTCCAGTGAGTTGACATTCATTTTAAATAAAGTTACAGAGAAAAAAAATAACACGTTTACCATGTACGGCGCAACAATTATTAACTTGCGAATCATATTTATAAAAAAATAAGAATGAAAATTTATTAGAAAGTGTTATAAAAAACATAATTTTCATGCTTGTTTCATTCCAGAAAAAATTCGGTAAAAAATTGTTCTTTTCTATTATCCGTAGCGTTAACACAAGCATAAAAATTTAATAGAAGCTATTTAGAATAAAGAATATGTGGAAAAATTAATACGTAATGTAAGAACTTCTTTGAGAAAGTTTTGAGTAACTTATTATAAAACACACTTCATTTATTTTTGAAATAAATTCCAATTTAATTCCCAATTAATGATCCCACAATAAGTTTGCAGAGTTTTATATATATCTGAAGTATATCGAATAACATATTATTTTTAAATAATAGTAAAATATTAGTGACGAGGCATCAGAATGTAATATGTGCGCGTCTAATAGATATTTTTTTTCAAAGATATAATACGAGAAATACGAGTATTCTAAAATAACTTTAAATACTTACAGTGAAAAGTAGCGTGCTTCTTTTAAAACACTTTCAGTACTTCTAAGAGAATTGCTTTCTATATTTTTCACTGCTTATCAACATTTGTCATCATAAATTAAACAAGTATGTCAGACTTTCTTTCTATGACTTCTATTTATAATGTGCAACCACAGACGCGAACAATAACAATGAAATAGAATTTAAAAAACACTTTATTCACGTGTTTTTGACGTAAATGATAAAACTTTTTGGAGTATAATTCAAAAAGGAATAGGTAATTTTCCTTATTTAATAAATGAAAAAATACACTCCCTCTCTCGACTTTTAATTTTTTAAATTTTTTAAACAACGTATGTTTTTTATAACCGATTTTTGAAATGTGTACGAAAGTACATCAATGCAAGAACATACTAAAAATTATTATTTTTTAAATATTTATTTCTGTATGAAGGTTTTTGTCATTTGAATACTAAACCGGATTTTAATTTATAAATTTATTTGTTAATATTTAATATTTAATAGTTTTACAAAATTACAAGGTATCCAACTACTTGCGACAACAAGTTTTTGAAAAAATGGAGATGTGGGGATTTTCTTGTGATTATTAGATTTATTTTGTGTATTTTAAGGGAAAAAATCCTAAAACTGAAAACAGAAAAAAAATTATTATTATTAAAATGGGAAAATACTAGTAAAAATGTACGAAAAATTGCATAAACGGGGCCCGCTCTGTACAACAATTTTATCGACAAATTCTCAATTTTTCAATTTTGATGTGTTACTTTGTTATTCATGTTTGAAATGACCTTCTGGATAAGAGATATTTTAATTTTTTACAAAAACTAGAGCACTTTATCTTAGTGATTATATGAAATTGCTTAACAGTGATTATATTCACATAAAGAATTGTAAATTTTGAAATAAAACAGTTATTGATAAATCTGAAGGTCAAAACACTTCTACTATTAAAGAGAACACACACAAACAATTTCAGCAAATTAATTTCCAAACTTTTTGAGCAATTACTGTCGCTGTTTGAACTTTTCGAAAAAAACAAATTTCGTGTAAAACGTGTTTTAAAGTTTTGACATCTCGTGTTAAGTTATGGCATCTGTTTTTTCTAAAAAATTTGTAGTTTTTGTTCTAGTGAATGGAAAACTAAAAAACTTGGCATTTTTATTAAGCTAATAAGATGACCTATAAAATAAAATCATAAAAAAATGTCTCAATTTTTGAAAAAAAATCTCCGCTTAGGCACGAGCCTAGGGTGCAAAAGATTTAAGGGGGCAAAAAATTGGAGAGCGAAAAAAAAAGAAAAAAATTAATATTACAACGAATGTACCAAGCCACCTACCAAGTTATGTATATGTTGTGTTTGTGAGTGTGCGTGCGTGCGCGCGCGCGGAACTATGTTGAAAACATCTACTATGAAAAATGTAAAGCTTAAAAGTTTCATGTTTGATATTCGCACCGTCAGAACTCAAGTGCCTCTCTCTGGGAAGGAAACTGGACGCCAAAATTACATTGTGGTAACTGATTTACACCAATATGGTGCCACACTATAAATAGTGATACTCGGCTCCCAGTGAATGTACTAGATCTGCAATGGTTATCACTAATCCGCAGCTCCATTAGAAAGAAAAAAATGTTTAATTTTGTACCGCATGTGAATGAAACAGTAGGTAATCACAGAAATTTATCATGAAATTAAAGAGAAAGTTGTTTCTTAAATGTGTTAGAATAGTGAGACATTTAAAAATATGATGTACTAAGATTTCATTATAAGACTTATGGGGGGATATAGAGAATCGCGCTTCCACACTACAGGTACGGGTTCTATTCCCGGGCTGAGCAAGGTCGACTCGGCTTTTTATCCTTACTGCAGTGGGTCGACAGATGAGTACCAAGCTTGCTTGGGGACTTAAACACTGGGGTCTCGCTTCAGACTGACCACCTGATCGGGACATCCGCTCATGCACCTCAGCGCTCAATGGTCACGTGTACTGAGATGGGCACAGTAGGGCCTGGACCTCATGGGCTGTTGCGCCACTGAGCTTGAGTTTATAACAACATTTAAATTCTAGATAAAAAAATTTAATCTCAGATTATCATAAAGTATTTCTTTATTTATTACATTCCCACAAAACTCATACAATATTTAAAAGAAATAATTAACAAACTTCTGACAAATAAGTAATTCCACACAGCAGTGTGGCTATTTATACATTATTATTTATCACGACGTCAAAAAAACCCCAAAAGAAATGCTGGGAATCATCAAAACACTTAAGTTACCTTCTCTGTTTCAAAAATATAAATTACAATACTAGGAATCCCGTGTTTAAGTAATAATAAATAGTTAAGGTATTCGACTACGTTCGAAACCGTGATTTTAAAAAAAGCACATAAATGGATAATTTTCATGATATTTAGTGTCACTTAGATTAGAATACATGCATAAAATTGTTTTAAGGAGATTTTGACAAAAAACAATTATTTAAATATAACATTTTGGCAAAAAATTAACTTAGAATAATCTTTTTTGCAAATGTTCTCCTTTTGTGAAAAAGGGTTCTATTATAATAATATTTTGCCTGTATATAGCTTAGACCTCTCTACAGAGGCTCAACTAGAATAATTTTTGAAAAATTCACATTACTTTCAGAGTTACCACCAATTGAAAAAATTATTGGCGTTTTTTTCTTAAAATTGCTCCCCTCTGTTGTCGTAAAATATGAATAAACCCACTTTTAAGTTATATATTTCAAAAATTCTAGTTGAGCCTCTGTAGAGAGGTCTGAGCTATATACAGGCAAAATATTATTATAATAGAAGCATTTTTCACAAAAGAAATATATTTGGAAAAAAGATTATTCTAAGTTAATTTTTTGCCAAAATGTTACATTTAAATAAATTTTTTTTGTCAAAATGTCTTTAAAACAAATTTATGCATATATTCCAATCTAAGTGACACTAAATATCATGAAAATTATCCATTTATGCGCTTTGCAAAATCACGGTTCCGAACGTAGTCGGATACCTCAACGTGCCAAGTATGGCGATAAGTTAAAGCGGTTAAATACTAGAAGAAGTAAAGCTTTCAAAATTAGCATAATGGTTGTTGTTCATTATACGATTACCTGATAAAAGGGAGTTAAAAAAAACTTCTACTGGTCACTCTTAAGCAGTAAATAATCCAAAAAGTTTCCAGAATATTTCGATTAAGTGCGCATTCTCTTTCTGTCTGAAAATTTTGGATTAATTTATTCAAGAAGGAAGAAGACGAGGGACAAGGACATCAATTATTCTCTACCATTTGGAAAGTGAAAAAAGAAAAGCACACATTTATATTCCGGTTGACGCTTGTATGACACAGCTGAAAAACATATGCTTCCTGTGGAAACACAAGATGGTGAAATTTATGCAGCTTATCAGTCTGAGTTTTGGGTACATTAGGTGAATAAACAATAAGCTTTAACTTTCGAGTACAATCGCAAGCACTGGAAAAACGAGTAGACTTGAATTATGGCGTATCCACAGTGCCCTACTTTTAGTGTAAAGGTGAGACGTTTACCTGATATTTGCACAAGAGAGGAGGCCAGTTTTACGCTTGAAAATCAAAAAAGTAAATAAATTTTGAAAGCAAAGCTACAAGTGAAGTTCATGAACTCAAAGTCTTGATGAATTCTTCTTTTTGAACTGTACAGTGTCGAAGAAAGTAGAATTTGTTGAAATGTGCAGTGAACGCGAAAACGCTTAAGGTATCCGACTACGTTCGGAACCGTGATTTTAAAAAAGCACATAAGTGCATAATTTTCATGATATTTAGTGTCACTTAGATTAAAATACCTGTATAAATTGTTTTAAGGACATTTTGACAAAAAAAATTATATTCGAATACAATATTTTGGCAAAAAATTAGCTTAGAATAATCTTTTTTCAAAATGTTCTCCTTTTATAAAAAATGCTTCTAAAATAATAATATTTTGCTTATATAAAGTAAAGATTTATCCAGAGAGTCTTAAACATTTTTTTTGCAACCCATTGAAATAATTATGGGCGTTTTTTCCTTAAAATTTCTCCCCGCTGTTGTCGTGAAACATGGATAAACCCACTTCTAAGTTATATATTTCAAAAATTCTACTTCAACCTCTATACAGAGGTCTGAGCTATATACAGGCAAAATATTATTTATAATAGAAGCATTTTTCTCAAAAGGAGAATATTTGGAAAATTGGTCATTCTATGTTCATTTTTTTGTCAAAATATTGTACTTAAATAATTTTTTATTGTAATACTATTCTTAAAATAATTTTATATACATTTTCTTCCACTGTCTAAGTGACATTTATATCAGATATCATAAATATTATCCATTTATACTTCGAAATCTAGTTTTTGATGAACGGAAAAATCACGGTTAGACAAAACGAACGTCGTCCCTGACGACGTTGGAACCTTTATAAATTTTAGCCGATTTTAAAAAAAGCGTGTAAATGGATAATTTGTATGATATTTAGTGTCACAAAAAGGAGAATATTTGATTGGTCATTCTATGTTATTTTTTTTTGAATACATATATAAACATATCCCGACAAACTACCATGCATTTTCATGCAATTTTTTCTCTTAACATAAAACGAAAATCGCTTAACACGAAAAGATTTTCCTTCAGGGAGGAGGAAAATATTCAAACTGAGCCGCATTAAATGAAATGTTTAAGAAAGTTTTTGTATTATTGGACTGTTCTACTGTATCATCGGGAGAATTCGTTGCAATAGATAATAATAATGTGTGTACATTCCAATTAGGACAAAGACACTTTGGAGTTTGTTCAGAGCTAAAAAATATCGTTGATGCAGAATTCGAAAATGAAATGAATAATGCAGCTCTTGTTCTCACGTCATCGGAAATGAGGAACTTCATAATAAGTATGCGAAGTTATTTAGACGCACATTCCAGTGGTGAAATGAATAACAAAATGTGTGGACAACATCGAACAATTTATTTTCAATTTGATCCTAAACATGTATTATAAAAAAAATTTTTTAAGTCAGATCAACAAAGAAAAGTTTTATTTTAGCTACTTTTTATTAAATAGTTACAATTAATATAAATATGTATATACATATGACAGAAGCACAGCATTAAGTGGTAACTAATTTTTATTAATTATCATTAAAGTATCGTATTGTCATCCAAAGCAATCGTGTTTATAAAATTTCAGTTCAACTGAATGCTTTAAAACGTGAGAACAAAAATATTTTCAAGTTTAGACACAAGTCGCCAACGTGGCTGTATTTGTAATTCTTTGAATAATTAGTTTTAATCAATTAATTTTTATTAATAATAATTAAATTATTGTATTATCGTCTAAAATAATCATGTATATAAAATTTAAGCTCAATCGAGCGCTGTAAAATGTATTTTATTTACAATTGAAATAAATAAAAAAATATAAATAAATAAATAAATATAGAGAGAGTGTGAGCTTTAACAGTAGGAATTGAAAAAGACAATGCAAAGAAAAGTATCGGATTATTTATCAAACATTCAATAAATGTTTTGTTTTTCAAAAAACGTTGTCTTTTTTTCCGCTTCATCAATTTTTATAGAATACATTCATGCATACATATCTATGTAAATAAAATGTACTCTAATGAACTTAATTTTGTTAAATATATGCTGTTGTTGTTTTTGCAATATTTTTTGACACGAAAAATATTTCCAGTCCTCTCAGTTTCGCGTTAAGTGAATTTCACTATATTTTTATGTGGATATGATTATTGTGAAGTATTTTAATTGCTGTAATGCGGTAATTCTAATTGAAGCAAAAGAAAACAAATATCATAAAAAATGACACCTGACAGAAAAATGTGTGATTTTACGCTATTTGAAAAAGTAAACAATCTCATTTTATTTAATATATACTTCCAGTTTCTATCGAATAGCCATTTTCTTGTTACTATACTTCCAACAAAAATAGTTTTAAAAAATATCGTATTCAAAGGTAATCTCATAGTTGGCCGTTATATTAGTTTAGAAATATGACTATGATAATGAAGAATAATTTTATGTTGATATATTCATTATTTGAAATAAGAATACCTAGATATAATTAACTACAAATTAAATGGTATTAATACATTATTTTTTTGCAAAGGAATCTATATAAATGGAGTACACAAACGTGTTCAATATGTTTCTACAGCATAGACTGAAATCTTTTATTGTAGAATAAAAATGGTATTTAAAAGTAATTCTTTCATTTCATTTCACTATAAATTCAATAAACTTTTTCAATGTTAGAAATTCTTAAAGCTAAATAGAGTGGGAAAATTTAAAAATGATCTTAGATGTAGTTATTTCCAATATTGAGCAACGTGACTCAAAATGCTTGAAGAATAAGCAGAAAAGCGTATACAAGTGGTGAGATGTGACACTCACTTCTAAAAGAAGGACGGATATTAGGCAAAAACGCAACAGATTTGCTGAAACTAAAAAAAGAAACTTAGGTAACTCCCAGAAAATGATAATTTACCAGAAAAATCAATTTAACAATGCATTATATCAGTTATGCAAATAGTTTAAATTCCTTAATAGAATTATTGTTTGATATCATATTTCAAGTTCGAATTGTTAATAAAGAAAGCTGTTTAATTGTCAATGGAATCTCACAACTATATAACTACATTTTTTTATCCTTTTTAGTAAATTTGTACAGTTATGTGGTTGAAACATCAGATTTTATTGTGTTATGTCCCCTCATAACATCACAATATTCATGAAATATTTCAATAGAGAACAAAACATTACTGAACACAAAAACTTTACACCGTTTATAAAATAATATATTCTTTTATTTTCATGGTGGAAATAAGGTGACAAACTGCAGATAAAATATAAGAAGACCTATATCTTCAGAATTCATGATCTCATCCATTGCGACTATTTATTACCACAATAAAGCTACCACTCACAGTAAAAGAGCCATCGCATTTATTCTTAACCAAACGAAATTCCAAGAAAATCGTTCTAAATGCTCTTCATCAAGTCGTAAACATGGAAGGAAGAGGAAGCATTCCCCCCAGCAATCGATAGTCCCTACGAAAGAGCAGAGGAAGTAACTGGAATTCCCAGGGGTTCCTTCGGGGTTATAATTATACTTGACAGAAAGCGACCAACTCGATTTGGGTCGATATGAACACGGGAGCTCGGATGACATTTTAGGAAATGGCATTTTGTTCTATAAAGTTTAAGAATGCGGGAAAAGTTTTGAACTATTAGGGAAAAATCTGAATAAAAGCATTCAAGGATTTAATTAAAATGAGATGCTTTTGTGTACCCTAATAATGACAAACAAGAATACAGTTGGATTAATATTTAAAAGCGAACACTTTGTAACATTTCCCGCTACACAGCTGTAAATCGTCTTCTTTTTGTGGGTAGGATCACCGCATTCAATGAACACCGGCACCCTCAAAATATTGCCCAGTCTTGTCCTCGGCAACCTTTGACACCACGAAAAACAACCCTACTCCGCCCACGAACTGGATGTAACTCGAAGATAAAGACGCCAACCACTATCATCCCGAAGACCCTAAAGAGGGTCGATTGTTTGGAAACTTCGCTGAGAACGGACGCAACCTCCTCCCTCACAAACGACAGAATTTGAACTCTAATGAACTCAACAATATTTTAAATAACTGCATTGTAAAAAGTTATTTAAATGGAATATTTTAAATCGGCTAAAATTAACTCTTGATTAGAATAACAGGGATTTTAAGGTATTTTTTTCACAATGCATAAAAGAGATTATTTTCTCCTTTCATGTATAAAATTGTTTTAAAAATGCAAAAAGGTTATTTTCAATATTTTATAATAATACTTTTTTTTGTCTGTATATAGTTCAGACCTCTGTTCAGAGGCTCAACTATGAATTTCGAAAAATTCACATTATTTTCAGAGTTACATCCATTTCAAATAATTATCGGCGTTTTTTTCTTGAAATTTCTCCCCTATGTTGTCGTAAAACATTGATAAACTCACTTCTAAGTTATATATTTCAAAAATACTTAATGAGCCTTGATACAGAGGTCTGAGCTATAATATACAGGCAAAATATTATTATAATAAAAGCATTTTTCGCAAAAAGAGAACATTTTGAAAAAAGGTTATTCTAAGTTAATTTTTAGCTGAAATATTGTACTTAAATAATTTTTTATTGTAATACTATTCTTAAAACAGTTTTATATACACTTTCTAATCTAAGTGACACTAAATATCATGAAAACTACCCATTTATACGCTTTTGCAAAATCACAGTTCCGAACGTAGTCGGATACCTTAAACCATGGGATATTGCTTGTTGAGTGTAAGTTCTTGCGTTTGACCCGAATCTTCCTCATATAATCTTCCCCTATGTTCTTTGTTTTCGACGACAAACTCACCGTTCTGAAACCTTTGGAGTTACTCACAACAGCTTCTCTTACTCAAAGCAGCAGCAGCATATACTTCTACAAGCAATCGATGCTCCCTGGGTGTAAATTAAAAGTTCCCGTAAATTACACTTATTCGACTCAAAGAATATTTTTCGCACGAAAAATATTCGTTCTGATACAAAATCGTAACAGTGTTTCTAGATGCCCAACCTTACGATATGAAGTTTGATATCTGTAAATTTCAATCCTAACTTACTGGTGATGTCATCTTTTGTTGAAGGGTGGAAACTCCTTTGTACTCCTTATGTCACAAAATCATTTTATTTTTTGTCGTACCATGTTGTCATATTTTCAAGAAACGCACCTCATAAAACTTTACAAATTTATTTTAAAATGCGAGTAATAATACTTTTGATTATCATAGATATAAACATTAAAGCTTTAATATAAGCAACGAAACTTAATATTCAGCGCAATAATATCCCAGACATAATAACCAGTCCCAGACATAATAACCAGTTTCTCACCACCGCGACTTAGTTTTTCCCACGCTCTTCCTTCCTCTCCTCACTTCCCTTGTTCCCCGACTGGAGTTGAATGGAAGTGAACTGCATGACAATTTATATCAAAGGTTCCCAAACTTTTTGTGTCATAGACTCCTTGCCATGATTTTCGGTTTGGGGTAAACTCCTACTTACCTAATATGGAATTTTTGCACAATTATCAACAAATGTTTTTGACAGCTGGTATAGAGCTATTTACTTTAAAATATTTAAATGCCAATCTGTTGTGAAGTATAGTATGAAATACATATTAACTAATTTTAAAATTAAATTTAATACATCAAATAACTGAGCAACAAACAAAAATGCTTTTAATGGGAAGGATGAATCTGGCGCTTTAATAACAAATTTTCAACATTTGGCATGAATCTTGTTGAGTTTATCCCTAAATTAATTTCCTCAATTAGAAATGTCCGCGATTTTTTTAGATTGGTAACAGTGGTGAAACTCTTGCTCACACACTAGGAAAAACGATACAGTATTCCCTTAAGGTATTCGACTACGTACGGAACCGTGATTTTGCAAAAGCATATAAATGGATAATATTTATGATATTTAGTGTCACTTAGATTAGAAAATGTATATAAAATTGTTCTAAGAATATGATTACAATAAAATTTATTTAAGTACAATATTTTGACAAAAAATGAACATAGAATAGGACCCATTTTCAAAATATTCACTTTTTCAGAAAAATGCTTCTATTATAATAATATTTTGCCTGTATATAGCTCAGACCTCTGTACAGAGGCTCAACTAGAATTTTTTGAAATATATAACTTAGAAGTGGGTTTATCCATGTTTTACGACAACAGAGGGGAAAAACTTTAAGAAAAAAACGCCGATAATTATTTCAATTGGTGGTAACTTTGAAAATAATGTGAATTTTTCAGACTTTATGGAGAACTTTACTTGATGTAAGCAAAATATTTTTATTTTAGAAGCATTTTTTATAAAAGGAGAACATTTTGAAAAAGGGTTATTCTAAGTTAATTTTCTGCTAAAATATAGTATTTAAATAAAAAAAAATTTCAAAATGTCCTTAAAACAATTTCATACATGTATTCTAATCTAAGTGACACTAAATATCATAAAAATTATCCATATATGTACTTTTTTAAAATCACGGTTCCGAACGTAGTCGGATACCTTAAATAGTTCAAATAAAAATTTAGCTTTTTTAAAAAATAAATTAAAAGAATACGATAAATTTTTTCAATAAAAGGAAATATAACTAAACTAAAGAACGCCAACTTACAACATCTCATTTCAAACACATTTCATCTTACATAAAACTCATTGTGAAAACATCAATCAATTTTAGTAGTTGCAGTGCAGTAGTCAACAGTACATCTGCATTTTTGTAGCTGCATAAGTCTGTATAGAATTTAGCATGACTTTTCAACAAATAACCTTGATCATATGTAATCATAGTCCTAATCTTATAAACAAACATCAGAGTGGAAGCATATTCTTATGTTTACATAGACCGCGTTTACACAAAAGAACATTTGTTTTTATAAATTCAAGAACATGTACACACATAACCACACTGAAAGTCTTTGTTAGACTATACAACTAATAGATTTAAGTTTGATTTCCGAAACAGTTTTTTTATATCTTTTTCCTAATTTCCCCGTTTTGTTCCATAATTCAGAATTTATCCACTTTAGAAAGATGCAAATATCTAGAGAATACTAGTATCAAATTCAGCTAAGAATATTAATATTCCACGATGTATTCAATTCGTATAGATTAGACAATAAAGAACAAATTGAAAATGAGCAATCTATGTCGAGCTACATTGTAAGTTATAATATATTAATATAAAAAAACTTTTGAGAGCAATTTTTGATATTTTAGAAGTTTAGTCTCTCTCCTATATTTTTCAAAACTAACATGATATATATGAATACATATTCCTTTGAACATGTTTTTGACATTTTTAAAATTTCGTAAGATTTATAATATCGGCAAAAAGTACAAAAATAAAGCAAGGTTATTACGTCTTCTAGTTGACTCACATTCCTTAGATAGAAAATATATGTAATTTTACATCAAGTCTTATATAGATTACATCTTAGACTTAGATCATGAATTTAGCAGATCCTCAGCAAAAATATGAGTTATTAAACGACTCTTCTAATTTCTTCACCTTGAACTACGATGATTTCAATATTAACTTAACTGTCTGAACGTCTTAATATCAGAATGGAACCATCATCAACTTTCTACTTCACTTGACTTTAAATAGTAACCTTCAATAATGTAAATCGCGGCTCCTATACCGAAAGAGGTTTTATAATCATATAACGAGCAGCGATACTCAACCAACAGCCCACCGGGTCTATTTAAGTGGCCCGGTCATGGTTCACTGATTTGAGAAATTCACTTATTTATAAAAATTTGGTGGGAAATTCTTTCTTAAAAAATTAAATAGATCAATTTTGTTTTTTGCTGTCGATGTCGTATGGGTGTAAATTGATATATTTATTTTTTCTTATTAGTGATAATAGACAAAAGTGGAGTAGCGACCATTTTATGAGTAGAACTATTTAAATATCTTTCATATATCTTACTAGCGAAAAATATTCGAAGAAAATAAATTGTTTCAAGGCAATTGAAAAGTTGACTATTTTGTAGTGAAAAACAAGCATGGTTCAGTAATTGTTTGATTTGTCACGCGCGAAAGTGTTTTGTATTTAAAAAGTACCAATAAACACACATTCAATGACACTTTTCCTCGAATATCTCTTTCAAGAGGTGATAAAAAGGCTTTCTTCAATCATTTTTACGACAGCAAAACAGTGTTTTGTCAGTGGTAATGTCACAGCGGTAACAAAGGCATCCTTTGAAATGTTTTATATTATTGGTAATCATATGAAACCGTTTACTGATGCAGAAATTGTGAAAGAGTGATTCTTAAATGCTTCCAATTTAGAAAAATGTAGTGACAAAAATAAAAATATATAAAAAACAATAATTAAAGAAAATAAAATAGAGTACTTGTTTTAGTACGATTAATTTTTTCGAAGTTTAACGCTCCAAAATACAAATATGTGTCTTTCAATTATGAATAATAGTTTGAAGGAACATTTTATTGTTGGTACTTAGAAAAAGCTTTAAAGAACAAAAGAAAAAAACTCACGTTGCTGTGGATAGTGGAGGAGCCATCCACCGTGTCGAGTTCGAACTTGAGTATCTTGTCTTCATCCTCATCCTCTTCTGCTAAAGGGAGCAAGTAAGGCTCGACCGTCGTGCACAGCGGGGGATACTCTTTCATCAGGTGGCGGTGCACCGACAAACACATCCAGAAATGCCTTGAGCAGACTGAAAAAAATATTATAATGAATACATTGCTGCTTCATATTTTAACATATTTAGTTCTACTTAAAATTCGTTTTTTTTTAAATTTTGAATTAAATTGAATTGATTATTTAAATTATACAGTAGTTATAGATATTGTTTAGCTTAAAAATTGTCCTTCATACTATTATCGTTTGTTTTAATTCGATTAATAAACCAGCTTGGTGGCTAACAGGTAGCGTGCCTACTTCGTAAGTCTAAGGTTGGGGCAGTGACGTAACATACACCCCCGAAGCCCCCGCATCGCGGAGAGGTCCATCCCTGCCTGATTGTCTGAAGCCTGACTGCCGCCAAGAGCCCACCCAATTTGTGGGCTCAAAAATTGAATTTTCAGGGAGGCCCAAATGTTCTCCATTACGCCATTATTAGAGGGTTCGATCCAGGCTGGAGTCGATAGATGTGATATGATTATGTGGTATGTAAAAGATCGCTTGAGTATGAATTTGGCTCCGATATTCTCGGCAAAATTAAATCACGGTAATATTTAGCATACGACAAAATAAATTTAAGGGTCAAAATTTGGTATTGAGTGCCACCACTAGAAGGTGCCACTATAAATTGGCTCGCCCATTTGGGGATTTGCTGTGTCTATAAAGATGAAGTTTGCCAATATGAACCCCATTAGAAAACAAAATCAATATATAATTTATGAAACTCTAAATTATCTGTTAATTTATTTGCTAATATTAAATCGTCTTATGTTAAAGTTAAGTTGTGTGTGTGGCATTTTTTGGCTTCAGTTGTTGTCAATTAAGAGAAGAGTTGGAAATCTCTCTCTCTCTATATATACTGACAATGTTAAATTTTCTGTTTTCGATGTACCTTTTCTCAAAATCTGTTAAATGTACATGCTTGAAATCTTTCAAACAATTAAAGTACACCTTTCTTTTTCTACTGAAATGAGCTTTTAGCTAATTTTGAATTTTTTAATAAGTTAGGAAATATTTTATCAAACATTGCGAAATGCAACCCATTTTTTACATAAAAAATTTGTAAAAAAATAAATTTTTGAGTTTTTTACAAAAAGTTCATTTCAGTATATATTAGCCATCATTATAAATATATCATTAACAATTTACAAACCTGTGAACAGTAGTTTCTCAGAAAAGGTACATCGAACATCAATATTTACATTTTGAGATAAATTGATTTTAATGTATACAGTAAAACTTCTAATCGGCTAAAAAAATAAAAATAAATAATACAAGGCTCAATTTAAATTAAAAATACATGCTTTGGTTTATATCAGACGTTCAACTTTTTAGCAGAAACGAAGTATTTTGTTTACATTTTTCGCCATTCAAATGGGCGTGGCCTAGTTTCAGCGATTATTTAAAAATAGGTTTTAAAGGCTTCTAATTACCCTAGAGGTTAAAATAAGGTATTTTTAGAAAGGTTAAAATCTATACAATTTGAAAATGTAAAAATCTCAAATTGTCAAAAAATATGATTTTAGCTTTCCAACACGTCTTAAGTTGGCATCAAAATGATGACTCATGATTCATCACAAAAGGTAACATTATAGTTTTATTTATCTCCTGTGAAATGATTTTAACGCAGAATTCTGCAACATGTTCAACAGTCAGTCACAGACTTCGGCAAAAATTGATGAACTGTATGTTTTTCAGAATTTTCTGATTATTAGTTTGTTTATTGTTCCTACAATTAAAATCGTTTGTTTTTTGTTCCTTTTGATATATGTGCTTCAGTGAATTTTCTGCTGTTATCATACTTCCTTAGAATACAACACTACTTTGGTATTCCTTTAACCTGCGAGAACTCGCTATCGAGATCATCTTTGTCTATCAAATATTTCGTTGATTAACGCGTACATGATGATATACAGCGAATTTAAAGAGAATGGTAAACAAATAATGAAAAATAAGTGCATGCAAAAGTATTTGAATCACCTTTAATTAAAAAGTAGAAGGGAAATTTTTGGTGAAACTCCACTGTAACACTAAAGGTATCCCCTACTTGTGACAACTTTTTTATAAAAAAATAGGTTATACAGATTTTTTGAGATTTTCAGATTTATTTAGTACATTTTAAGAAAAATATGCTAAAATTAAGAAGAGAAAAAGAAATTATTATTATTAAAATGGGCACAAATTGGTAAAAATTGACAAAAAATTACATAAACAAGGCCCATTCTGTGCAAAAAGTTTATGAACAAATTCTTAATTTTTCAATTTTGATGTGTTGCTTTTGCTATTCATTTTTGAAATGACCTTCAGAATAAGAGATATTTTAGTTTTTACAAAAAGTAGAGCATTTTATCTTAGTTATTATATGAATTGCTTTAAAAATCAGTGATTATATTCACATAAGTGTTGTAAATTTTGTAATAAGACAGTGGTTGATAAATCTGAAGTTTAAACAATTCTAACAGAACATACACAAAAAATTTCAGTTCATTATTTTCAAAACTTTTTGAGTAATCGCTGTTTCCCGTTTGAGAATTTTCAAAAAAGTACATTTCGAGTAAAACGTATTTTAAAGTATGACATCTTGCTAATAGTAGTGGCATCTGCTTTTACTAAAACACTTATAGTTTTTGTTCTAGTGAATGGAAAATAAAAAACTTGGTATTTTTATAAAGCTAATAAGATGGCCTATTAAACAAAGTCATAAGCAAAATTTATCAATTTTTGGCAAAATCCACAATTTTAAGGTAGTCGGTTATCTTAAGGTATCCGACTATCCTTAAATCATGACTTTTTTTTCAAAAATTGACACTTTTTTATGATTTTATTTTATAGGCCATCTTATAGGCTTAATAAAAATACCAAGTTTTTTTATTTTCTTTTCACTAGAACAAAAGCTACAAGTGTTTTTGTAAAAGCAAATGCCATAACTTAACACAATATGTCAAACTTTAAAATGCGATCTACTCGAAATGTGTTTTTTTTTCGAAAAGCCCAAACGGGGACAGCGATTGCTCAAAAGTTTTGCAAATTATTTGCTGAAATTTTTTGTGTATTTTTTTGTATAACATTAGAAGTGTTTTGACCTTCATATTTACCAATCACTGTTTTATTTCAAAATGTACAATCCTTTATGGCAGTGCTCCGCAATCTTTTTATCGTCGCGGACCGGTCAACGTTTGTTAATTTTACTGCGGCCCGCTGAGGGGGAGGATGTTGATTGTTTATATTTTAGACTGTTTTGATTTAATAATTTTAATTTAATTGTACTTAATCGTGATTTCTGAATAAATTATAGCTACACCAAAAAATGAATATTAAGTGATTTTCATAAAAAGTAGCCCAAACTTAAGAAAAATGTACCACAGCAAATAAAAGAGAAATAATTTATCTTGGGCGGACCGGTAGTATTCGATCCACGGACCGGGGGTGGCCGAGCACTGCTTTATGTGAATATAATCACTATTTTTTTAAGCAATTTCATATAATCACTAACATAAAGTGCTCTAGTTTTTGTAAAAATTAAAATATGTCTTATCTTGAGGGTCATTTCAAACAGGACTAACAAAGTAACACATCTAAATAGAAAAATTGAGAATTTGTTCATAAAATGTTTGTACAGAGCGGTCCTCGTTTACGTAATTTTTTTGTACATTTTCGCCAGTTTTTTCCCCTTTTAATAATAATAAATTTTTTTTTTCTGTTTTAAATTTTAGGATTTTTTTCTTAAAATATACTAAATAAATCTAAAAATCACAAAAAATTCCAATTTCTCCATTTTTTCCGAAAAAGTTGTCGCAAGTAGTCGGATATCTTAAGTATCAGCAAACATTACAAATGTGAGAAAAAAATCACACGCGTACATCAGCAAATACAGGCCTGTCATGAGTTCTAGCCCAAGTGCCACTGAAGACACGCCACGCAGAGGAGCTGAAGTACGTTGAATCTGTCGAAGCTCAAAGCCCTGATGTTGGCGTGATGGTAATTTGGTGAAGGGGTGCCTGCTCAGATGTCGCTCTCATCCCTTGACCGAGGCTCAAAGTTACGAGTTCTTTGCCAATAGCCCTCGTGTTGCTTTACAGAGCGACGTTAACAAACATTCATTCAATCTCATCATCAAACTTATACATAAGTAAACCTTGCGCGTTCTACAGGGTTTACATGTTGAAATAATCATTGATATTTTTCCTTTTGTTAAATTATATTTAGAATTGATTATATCACGCATTTAATAGCATTTTCAAATAACAAAATAAGAATATTTTTCCGCAGAAAGGCTCAAAAGCATGCAATCCAAATCATAAACCAGGGACGTAGTTACCACAGTATCAATGATACAGGGCTTGGGGGCCCAAAAATGTGTAAATAAAAAATTGCAAAATATTACGGGCCCCTAGAAAGGGTTCCCAACGAGCTTTGATACAGGGCCCACTCAATACTAGCTACACCAGTGTCAAAACTATTATTTATTCTCACTATTTTGGAAAAAAAAGAGTAAAACTAAAAGTATAACATAAGTTATCTCTTTTTTTCCAAATAATATGAATTTGACTTTTTAAGTAATACAGCTTAATTTTTAAAAAAATTATTGCAATTATTCTAAAAACCAGTCATAGTTTCCGTATGAAAAAAGCATAAAATATAAGTAACTATATGAATTAAATAAAATTAGAAATATAATAATCTAAAATAAAAACTTAATCTTATTCTTTTTTTTTCTGAATAACGCATATTTTTTTCACAGACAAGATTAAACTATATCTTTGTGTAGGAAATAGAGGAAAATCTATTCATTGTATTTCGTATTAACTCATTCAAAGTACATTTTATCCTGTGAAAATCCCTTTATTCATGAAAAGTGATACTTTAAGAAAATATGACAGAAACAATTTTGGAACATGAGTTTAATTACGTTAGAAACCACTTTCCCGGCACCTCTTATGCTTGTTACTTATAATTAAACATTTATCAACGCCATAGAATAATGAGAAGTATTTTAATTATTATAATCCATTCAAGACGCTAGAAACTTCTGAATAATTCATTTCCGCTGTGACAACTGTTTACGTTAAGTAAATGGAAATAAATGTTACGCTTGGAGTTCTTTAGTTATAAAATAAATGAAAATATTATTCCTATTCTTATAGGTATTCGAATTAAACAACCACATTCAAAAATTCATAATTTAAAATCTATTTGACATTTAAAATTATTTTATTTCTCCAGGGCATGTATTTTAAATGAATTAACAAAAGTAATTAACAAAATTAATTAATTAATTAACAAAGAATATTTATTATTAACCCATTCATAGGATTCGCGTAGCGAGAACGGAACATTAAATTCTAAAATTTTGTAAACATTTTTCTGGTTATTTTTCATACTTTAATTGTTGATTATAAATTAATTTTATTTTCAATTAACAAGATTTTCACACCTAGATCTAAGGATTTTATTTCCATGTTTTGAAGGAAAAGAAGTGACTAATTTCAAATGTTGTTATAGAGGGCAACACATACTTATCTTCAAACAATTGTTTCTGCTGAACTAGCTACAATCTCAAAAACAAACAGGCTTTAAGGTATCCGAAGACGTTCGGAGAGAACTTTTTTGAAAAATAGTACAATAAAGCGTTTTAAATGCTTTTTCAATACCTACTATTAGCTCACACTCTCTCAAAATTTATTTATTTATCTTCGCGCGCGTGGAATTTTCAATCGTTAATAAAATACATTTTAAAGCGCTCAATTAAGCTGAAATTTTATATACATGATTATTTTGGATGACAAAATACAGTAATTTAATTATAATTAATAAAAATTAATTGATTCAAACTAATTTTTCAGATAATCACAAATACAGCCACGTTGGCATCATTTTTGGCGACTTGTGTCAAAACATGAAAAGGCTTTTTCTCACATTTTAAAGCACTCGTTTGAGCTTCAATTTTCAATACACTATTGTTTGGGGTAAAAATACGATAATTTTATTCTAATTAATTAAAATTAATCGACTAAAACTAGTTATTTAAAGAATTTCAGATACAGCCACGTTGGTTTCATTTTTAGCGACTCACGATTTAAAGCATTCAATTGAACTGAAATTATACAAACACGATTGTTTTGGATGACAATACGATACTTTAATGATAATTAAAAAAAATTAATTACCACTTAATGTTGTGATTCTGTCATATGTATATAGATATTTATATTAATTGTAACCATTTAATAAAAAGTAGTTAAAATAAAATTTTTCTTTGTTGATCCAAGTAGGAATTGACTTAATTTTTTTATATTACTTGTTAGGGATAAATATTAACAAATACTAACATTTAACCCTAACAATATTTAAATTTTATATACATCAGAATTATAAGTGAAATTTTAGAAATAATTTTGAAAAATTTCAAAGCAATTAGAAAAATAATTTTTAATACAAGAATGAAATGATAAATGAGAAAAAAATCAATGTCTTTGTGGTAAAAGCGTGTCGGGTACTTTGTACTACATTTTTACACCAACTCTTCATTTAGGAATAGAACTAGTAAGAAATTATAACAACTGATATCGAGCACCCCACGATTTTACCCTAATGACATTAATATTCTCTTTAATCATTTCAATCTTGTATTAAAAATTATTTTTTACTTCTTAGTTCGATTAACTTTAAAAACGTGTTTTTCACTTTTTTTAAAAGAATAGTTTATTTAATTTTTAGTTCGATTAACTATAAAAGCGCGTTTTTTAGTCTTTTTTAAAATTATAATTTATTTTTCATTTTTTAGTTAGATCTACAATAAAAGCATGTTTTTTTCTGTTTTTTAAACTATCATTTATTCACTGATGAATTAATCTTTTTTGCTTGTTGTATTTGTATTAACCATGAGTGTTTTCACTTTAGGGTTGTACTTTAAGCTTTTAGTCGCTGGTAGAACTCCTCAGTATAGAGGGCGCTGCTTGTAAAAACATGCTTTGTTGACACCAGAGATCTTGTGTACGTGACCGAGTGCAGACGCACTCCATATTCCATTAAATTTATTATTTAATCTTACACTTGTCTTCGATGATTTATTGAATTTAGTGGAGTCTAATGATTGTGATGATATGAGCGTTGATTGATATAAAAGCATTCTACCACTGATTAACTGAACCACTGATGATAGTAACAGTCGCCAAATCTGGAAATGCGAAATCGTTAATCCTGATGATCGTGATCAGTACAATGGAACAAAATTATTAAATTATTGTATTGCCATTAGTCCTTGACAAGTGCGCAAAATTTCGAATTAATCTGACCTTTTTAGAGTGCGTAAAAATTGAGTTCAAAGATTCCATTACATACAAGTGAAACTTATAAAAGCGTGTTAAAATAAATTAGTGTTTTAAAAAACTAAAAAACGCCCTTTATAGTTAATAGAACTAAGTTATAACTTGATCTTTTAGTCGCCAAATCTGGAAATGAGGTATGAAATTAGTCTCCAGATGCGGGATGGGATCAGAAAATGTGGAAAATCGTTATTCCTGACGATCCTGATCAGGGCTATGGAACACAATTATTAAATGATTGTATTGTCATCGATCCTAGACAAATGAGGAAAATTTCGAATTAATCTGACTTTTTAAAGTGGGTAAAAATTGAGTCAAAGTTCAGTTTGGAGCAATTCCGAAAGTGCAAACTTGGGGAGGTCTATAATGGGTTAAAACGTAAAAATACACTCACGGACAAAAAATTAGCGCACCAGGAAATAATTGCGGGATCGTAACGAAACTTGGCATGAAGGTACATGTAGGGGAGCAATGCAAATGGTTAGAAACGCAGCGTGATTGTGCATTACGTATAGCCGGTAGAGGTCATTTAACGTCTAGGGCGTTAACGTCTAGGGCGTTTAACGTCTGGAGTATAAAACGGATAACCAAAGCTTGTTTGAGTGTGCTGAATCGTTTACAAAGGAAGAGCTGAGGTAGACATGCCATTACGCCGTTTTCGAAGACAATATGAGCAGCTGTCGCAGTTTGAGAGGGGAGAATCATCGGTATGATGGAAGCTGGGTGGTCAGCTAGGCGAGTAGCTCGTCAATTGGGCTGCTCTAGTTGTGTTGTGAGGAGGTGTTGGCACCAGTGAATCCAAGAGAGATGTCACTTACACGAATATATCACTTACACGTACACTATATTAAAGTAGTCATTATGTATGAAAAATTTCGTTTCATTTTGATGACTCCTTCTTGGTGCGCTAATTTGTTTGTCCATAAGTGTATTTTATTATGGATAGCTTTTGAATCAACTTGTAAGATTAATATTCGACGGAGAATCCATCAAGAAGTGGTTAAGTAACCGATCTTGGAGCTGCCCATACTATCGGGCTTCAAGAACGATCATACAAGGAGTTGCCACTCCAGATAAATACACTCCATAATTTAGTTTTTTGAGTACGGGTTAGGATTTCATATTGCTCCTAGAGTTAAGTTATAAAGTGTATTTCGTAGAGTGTTAAAGACTAAATAAAATTAGCTATTTTATGATCATATCTGCTTCTTCCTCGAACCGTCTCACATCGTCCATCTTCGGCCCGCTACCAAATGATTGCCTAAAATATAGTTTTTAAAGTTAAATTATTAAGATATGGATTTAATGATAGAAATGTGGGAAAAATTGTAAACGTTAAAAAAAGAAGCATTACTTCCATCTTCAGATCTGAGAAGTATTGGTTACACAGACACTGCCCGAGCACAACTTCTTGCAAACTTTTTTTTATCGGGATTTCAGACATACATTATTTTTGAATCGATATCGATCATGTCTTTATTGTTTTTTAGACACATTGACAACTCTTGTTTAGGTTCGCTTAATCAACAACACTGATCCTAACTAGTCATCGGAAACATTCATTGAAGTTACTTTAAAGAAAAAAAATATCAATAATCAAGTGATTGATTGCATTTACTTTAAACAGATAGCTTTTTTTTCTGCAGACTTACTAAATGTGATCACTCATTTTTAACTATTTTACGAGTTCTTTGTAGAAAAATCGGATTAGATCTCTTTCTAAATTATATAAATATATATATATATATATATATATATATATATATATATATATATATATATATATATATATATATATAATCCAATATAAATTTTTTTTCAATATATAATGATATACATATACATACACATATATATAAATTTATACATATATATACATATACACAAATATATAAACAAAAATATAAAAATAAACATATAGTTATATACCTAAGATAACTAAAAATAGGAAGAAGGCACATAGTATAAAGACAAATTCCTGGCCTTAGGAACCAGGATTGCAGGTTTAAACAAGTTTTGCGGCGCCAACCTTCACCTGTAATTTGTCATACTATGTACCAAGAGGAAAGGAAAGAGTTATATATGTAGAATTTAAATATTAAAAATCATTAAACTAAATAACATAGGAACATAAACATAACCTTCTAATTCGGAGTTAAAACGATGGCAAAGAGTGCAGTAATGTGTTCCCACCAAATAGGGGTGAGAGCAGAACCGCATAAAATTAATTGCGATACGATAATAAGATATATATATATATATATATATATATATATATATATATATATATATATATTTATATATTTAAAAATCATAAAAATAATCATATAAAATTAGCGTAAAATATAAAAGTGAAACTCAAAAAATATATATTAAATTTTTTTTTAATAAGCATGTGGTGCCATCCATTTGATAATTGTAGAATAAATTAGATATTGTCTAAATTTAAAAAACATTACAAAAACATAATAGCAGTAAATAATTACAGTAATACAAATTGTGTATCATAAAAACCATTATAAATATAATTACAAAGAAAGTTAACAGGGTATCCATGTTCAATACAGTGATTAAAAAATTTTAAGATTTAAAAATATTAGCTTTATCGCTAACTAATACATTATTGCGATAAATATAGTTAAAAATAATATTTCTATATATAGATATTGATAAATTAGAATTCCAGTAAGGCACTTTGATGATATTAAAATTAAAGGTATCTCTTTTATCATAAATATTGCTATGTAGTTTCAAATCCTTAATATACAGTGATACATCGAGGTAATTTGTTTTGATTGAATATATATAAATTTCTTCATCTGTTATTATAATTACTCTATAATTATAATAACCGATTGCAAGCATGGGCAAAACATCCATCTTGGTACATGACAACTTCTCTTGAATCCAGTAATGTCCAGTATACCGTATTTTTTTCCATTACCTATAAACGAAAAATTTGATGTTGATGTGTAGCAGGGTGCTTAATTTCGCTGCTCCCCAGAAATTGATCATTTATTAACGCCGAACTGCGAACACTACTCAGAGATTTTTGACCACATCTCGTAATTTTAAACCACAGTCAAATACAAAGAACACTTGAAACCATTCACCAAACTTCCACACCATGCCAAAGTGAGGACTTTTAGCCTTAACAGATTTAACACGATAATTCCTTAGTAGCATCGAGATTCAACGGATTAAATGCCGGCTACGCGTTCTTGACCAGGACCACTTCGCTGGCATGTTCCATACATAAGAGAGGAGAGGATATGTGTAAAACTTTAACTTCTTCACTTAGTAACGGTAACGGTTATGCATTTGCATGGAACCTTAGAGAAAGTTCTATTATCCGCTCAGCAGAATTGGTTAAAAAAAGTGAAAAAAATTGTTGAAGTTACATAAAAATAGATAGCAGTCCACAATGAGTACAGCGCAGCAACGCTGGTGGGGAGTGAGCGGGAACCCACTCTCCCAGTTGATTTTGTTCTACTTTCGCTTTCAAAGGAGAGCGAAGAGAATTGAAATCACGTCTTCATGACAACCAAGCCCATCTTTCGACCAACGGCCGCATCTCGACGGAACGGGAAGAGAAGGGATGAATTTCTTTAATAGAAAGAGGATTAAAGAGAATATTATTGTTAAGTCCGTTACTCGTTACCTTATAAATAACTGCGTCTGGTTATTGAAGGGAAGTTTTAAATAACCGCTTGGAAGAAAGTAAGAAAAAGTAGAGAAATTTAAAACAAGATCATGAGGGTTGAAGTTTCCACACCAAACGCGTGCAAAAAGCTTGCATAGCGGGAGAGGGAAATAATTAGAGTGAGTGAAGTCTTGCAAAAGAAATCAACTAATGATAAAATTTTTGACTGAAAACGATTAAAATAAAAATTTGGATAAAAGAATTTCCTAAGTTGTATCAAGACATTCTCCTCCTTTTATATATGAAAAGTGCTGATACAAATAGTTAATAACTACTCTAGGTCTGTTAGAAGAGTTAGGGATAGAATTATCATAAGCTGGGATTTCCCGGATGGATTCATTTGGTATCTGGGGTATCCGGTTGAAAAACATTTCTGAACTTTTTTTAATGAAATCAAGACGCGGCTTAACATTAAGATCTTTATGCAAGACTTTTTTCCTGACAAACTAAGGTGCGTTTGCTGCTCTACGTAGTTGAATGTTTTGAAAAGTGTACAATCCTTTTGGGGTGAGTAACTGCCGAACCTGAAAATAAGTAAACCCGTTATATAAACTATTTTAAATCCTTTAATTTCAAAATTTTTGCTTAAGGTACTGAATAAGCAATTATACATTTGCATATTTTAATATAGGCTTACTACCCCGCAATCAAAACAAGGGATTTGCCTTTCTGAAAAATAATTCTTTTCTAATCTCTCATTTTGAGAATCATCAGCTTAGAGAAAATATTTCGTCAAACTCTTACTTTCTTGGAAAGCAGAACTTTTGCTTGCTCAAACTGTCTTTGAAAAGTTTTTAAAGAGAGAAATAATTTATTCCGAAATTTGACAGAAGAGATTAAGTTTCTTTTAATGAAATAAAATATTTTACGAACACAAATTTTTAACTTAAATATTAGCTTAAAAAGAATCTAATTTCAACAGAAGAGATTCAATTCGCGCTTCAAATATATTTTTAAGATTTATTTTACAATATTCTTAGAATAATATATGAGAGAGAGAGAGAGAGAAATTCATGTATGTATGTATATTGTCAAGTGTTTCAAGGTCCACCTGTTGGAGTGGCGTAGTAGTTTGGAGAGGAAGTCACTTGACCGAGTTTCACAGTGACGAGGTCCATCATCAATTGTTGCTCTACAGTGCAAAGTTAATAAATACTCATTAACTTTTTTCTTATTGTTGCATTTAAAGAAAAATCGCTTTCAAATGTTGCTGAATGAACCGATTTATAATGCTGTTCAATATTACAATTTTCCCCCCTATCCATGCATTTGCATTACACACTTTTACAACAAATACTTTTATTTTTTTCATTGATAAGCAAGTATTCATTTTTCATTTCTTAACGAAAGTCGTACTTTTTTACTTTTTTTTTATTGGCAATCATTATAACTAGGGATAAGTTCCCAAGAAATCAAATAAAGATGTTTATGAAACAACACCCACTGAGACGTTATGGGACATCTGTCAAATAGAGGTGAAAAAATATAGATGACACTGTCGATAGAATAGAAAAAAGATGTGGCTCTTTAGCTTTCAACTTTAAAAATATTTACGTGGCCAAAGTAGTCTAGTGGACTCGTGGCTAGCATGTCATGAGTTCGAGCCTAGTACCGTTTAAAGACCAACATATGTCGAGGCTCAAACGTCCTCCCGTTGGTGTGGAATTTAGGAGAGGGGGATACCAGCTCAGGTGTCGATCTTGTCACTTGACCAAGGTTCAAAATTACGAGGTCCGTCGCCAATGGCCCTCGTGTAGCTCCATACTGCAAACGAAAATATATAACACTCCCTTACTCACTCAAAAATATTTACTAAAACAGTCCTGGGTACAGAAGATCGACAGGCTCCCTTGACACTGAAGGATCAAAATTTATAACCAGAAAATGTGGTTAAGTTCAGTTTACCCGGGCCTTTCTAGGCCCCGGGCCAAGCGCTCATTGATAAACTGGCACTCGCCTCGGTGCATTCATCAACTTGTTACCTAAAATATATATCCCATCTCCAATTAAAGGGGAAGCCGTGGCAGCCTAGTGCTCAAGATAACGGACTCGAGGCCGGCGTGTCACGAGTTCGGGCCCAGTACCACTAAGATCCGCAATGTAGGGCAGCGATGCACGTTAAATCTGTCAAGAGCAGAAACGTTCTCCCGTTGGTGTGGTAGTTAGAAGAGGGTGGTGCCATCTCAGGTATCGTCCACGTCACTTGACCATGGTTCAAAATTACGAGGTCCGTCGCCAATGGCCCCCTTCGTGTAGCTCCATAGTGTGACGTAAATATATAACACTCACTTACTCAAGCAAAAATATTTACTAAAAATTGTGGCTGGTAGTTCTGGAACGCCAGGTTGGCAACATCTGCCCAGGATCCTCAGCCAAACAGTCATCAGGCATTGCCGAATGATCAAAGTTCAAATGCAACTGGTTTCTTTCATGACTGTCTATCAGAGGCCTGCCGGAATGACAACACATCTTCAGACTCTTGATATTGTAATAAACACGCCATTCAAAGACGTGGAAATCAATAACTAGATTGAAAACACAATGGTGAGAAATGAACACGAAAACATTGTAAAAAGCTTAGACTGCAAGAGAGATCGTGACTCTCATGGAATAAACAACATACAGCTGTGTTGCCAAGCGCAATGAGCAGGCGATACGGACAGGTGCTAGTTAAAAGAGAGCTAGCTCTATGGTTCGACATGCAATGTCTTCTACAGGAAATGGTAACGCAAGAAATTCAGACCAGAACTCAGGGTTTGAAGTCTTATGACAGTACTTCACGTGGTTTATTTTGTGAATATGTAAATGAATGAGAGATTCTTGAACATAAATGATTGTAAATTAATGGACATGAAAACGAGACATATCTTGTAAATAAGCTATGATGCGTCTTTTGCAGCAAATATTAACATAAAACCAGGTTCTAATTTTCGGGAAAAAAAGGTACAGTTGAACCTGTTTTTGTGCGGTAGATAGGGACCGCACAAAAAAATTGCACAAAAATATTCAAAAATTTCATAAATTTTTACGTATAACAAACTAATTCGTGGAAAATTATAAAAACTTTTTTTATGCGGTGGATAGGGACCGCATAAAAAAAAGTCGCATTTATAAAATATGCCAATTATTTACGAAATTTATGTAAGAGTACTTCCATAGCAAATTAAATAATTCAATATTACACATGGAAACATTTTAAAAGCATACTGCTTCTCATTGCATAAACGTATAAGTCTTTAAAATGCACATACATAATTCATCACTACTCATCGTAATCTAAAGTCCTGTAATGAATAAGTTCAAAATCGCGCGCTTTCGTCACTTGAAGGTGAAATTTCAATTCATTTATTTTTGGCAACATAAAGTAAGAGATAAGATTTTATGACGAAGTACGGGTGGTCAGTTGCTCATAAATGTCACAATAACCAGCTATACATGATTGAAGCCTTTTGGAATTTTATACTCCTTTCTTAACTGGTATCTATTCTAAGAAAATGCTTTTCCAGTTTTTGGAAAGCTGATCCCTGCATATTTTTATACGCTCAAAGAATCTGGCTTTTGTCCGTCTTCATAATTTATCAAATTTTTGATAATGTCATTGTCATTGAAAGTTTCGTCTTCAATCAAGCGCGGGCTGCTGGAGCGTTGAGAGAAAGCAACTGAATGCGCATATACTGTTTATAACAAATGAACAGAGCGTCTTGAAGTGTCTACGTTTCAGTGGCGTAACGTACATTCCCGCATCACGGGGCGGGGCAGGACTCTAGGAGCCCAAGGCTTGACTAACGCTAAATACGTATTTACCCAATTTATAAAATATTAAAGGCAAAACCTGACTTTCAGGGGGAAAGGGGGTCCTAATATTCTCCGTTACGCCACTAGTAAACAGATAGAAAACATTACAGTGGTACCAAAGCCATTGAAATTCATATACCGCATAAAAAAATATTGCAAATAAAAATCGCACAAAAATAAAATCGCATAAAAAAGACCGCACAAAAACAGGTTCGACTGTATTTATAAAAGAGAGCTGTAAACACATGCAAACCGCTTTCATTTATATGAAGCATGTACAGAAACATCATGCTATCAGCCTTTAGATAAGCAACGAGTTTCGTTATTTGATCGTGCAGCGTATTGATCCAAGATGTACACTGCTGGACAATTGCTAAGGACGGATCACAAATTCCTATGTAGCATAACATTAAGCGAGACATGAGGCCTAGTAGGATAAAATATAGTTGACACACAGTTCAGACATTAGAATAAAGAATATTTATTGTTCTGGAAAGTACAAATGCTGTGAAACATCTGAAAGAAAAAAATGTTCATTTGATCTGCGTACGGAGAAATGGAACAATGCATCTAAAAGTCAGCAGGTACCTTAAAGAAAGGTATCAGTGCGGGATATGTCCACCGTGGAGTGTGATGCAACATTCCACACGTCGTACCATACTTTGCACAACATTATCCAGCAGCTGTTGAGACAATTTATCCCATTCCTCTGTGAGTGCACGGATGAGGGTGTTCTTCTTTGTCGGAGGATAGTTTTGACCAGCAACTTGCCTCCCCAAAGCATGCCACACATTTTCAATGGGGTTTAGATCTGGAGAACGCGCTGGCCATACGAGACGTTGAATACCCTCGCTGTCTAGACAATCCTGAACAGCGAGTGTTCGCTGACATGTTGCGTTGTCGTCCATAAAAACAAATTTATCACCGATAGCACCACGGAAAAGACGAACATGAGGAAGTAGAGCTTCATCAATGTATCGTTGGCCCGTCATAGTCCCATTCGCAACCACATGTAGGCGCGTGCGGCCATTGATCATGATGCCGGCCCACACCATGATACTGCATGTCGGATATCGGTCCTTTTCCTGGATATTTTCTAGACGATAAGCAGTACCACTCTCGCGCCAGATCAGTTGGCGTCTACAATCCGATGACAGACTGAACCTACTCCTCATCTGAGAATAGTACGCATGCCCAGTCCTGTTCAGTCCAATTGTGATGCTCACGGCACCATTGCAAACGGGCAGTATGGTGCTGTCTGGTCAATGAGACACACACAACAGGTCTGCGTGCGTATAGTCCTCCTCCCCTCAAACGTCTGGCAACAGTTTTTCGGGAGATCTGCTTTCCTGAGGTAGCAAGAAACTGATTTACTACCCGCTGAGCTGTGGTGCGCCTGTTCCTTTTTGCTGATAGGACGATATATTCGTCTTCTGCAGGTCGTGTTAGGTGTACTTCTAACACGACCTCCCCCGTGCCGTCTACTACACATTCCAGTAGTTTTAAATGACTTCCACAGCCGTGAAACAACGCTGTGAGCGATGTCGAACTCCCTGGCAACATCTGTTATTTTTCGCCCTTCTTCGAGCTTTCCAATAATTCGGCCACGCATAAAATCATCTATGTGATGTCGGGAAGACATGCCAAAAATTTTAAGTTCGTCTATTAAATCTTTCCTGTAAAACTTTGACTTGAAACAACAACCGTCCACACGCGTCAAAACCTTTAAAACTCTTATGAACGCTATCACGTGATGAACAGACGTGGAAAAAATTTGCATACTCATACTTCTTCGTACTAATATCCCGCACTTATTCTAATTTTACACATTTTGCTTCCTTTCATTTTGTGGTTGCTATGGATGATAGTGTTATCCGTCCTTAGCAATTGTCCAGCAGTGTATTTTATTTTAACATTAGCTGGCAAAATCAAAACTACACGTGGTTGGTTATGCATTGAAAAACCCCACACAATTTAGATAACATTTCGATCTCGAAATTAAACATAAGCCAAGAAAAGTAAAGTGTATTGTAACGTTTGAAAGAATAACGGTAGCGTATTCTTGGTTAATTAAAATATGGAATCTATTTACGTCACAACTATTGAAAATTATTTACTAAATGATACATTACAGTTATTAAAGTTAATTATAGATTGTTAGAGTCCACTATTTTGTGAGAGGAGGATTTGTTCGCCACCGCTCGTGCAAGTTCAAAGCATCTCTGCCCCTCATCTTCCGGTCGACGAGCTAGATTCCTCGGGGGTCAAAAAGGGGTTGCGTTGCACCTGCAAGCTGCACGTGTGGGTGTCGGATCTACAAAGAAACCGACCAGATGTTGATGTTTGGAGAAGCGACGTTACAAATCTCGCTCCTCTTATAGAACTTTTCCGTTGAGAAAAGTTTAATGGAATGACGATGAGACAACTGACAGATTACCGACACATCCCTTCATCAAGCACCACTATATTTCTGAGCTGCAATTTTAATTACTAAAGAAAACGCTGAACTAAATTTGGAATTACTTATTTCTAGTGAGTGAGTGTTCTTGCTAGGGAACTTACACAAATCCATATTACGAAATAGCAATGTAAGCAATGTAAGAAAACATACTATAACATTAAAAAAAATACAAACACTCCTATCACAATGCCTAGTATCAATTATACTAACAACATATTATATCAAATGCTAGTGTAAGACGTTGCACATAAAATATTCTTCGCCACAATACTTAAATAAAATTATACTAACGACATGTTGATATGATATGCGAAGTGTACAACCTTACACACAAAATATTTTTCACAATATGCCTCTTGCGTAAACTAAATACTCATGTATATTTTAAAACCCTATACACAAAATTAAGCATAGTAATACATTTGCTTTTCATGGCTTTATCTTTTGACACGCATCTCCATTCGATATGATATACAGTACTAGTAAATAAATAAAATTAATACAATTATTAACCTTTAACTAAAAAAAAACATTATAAGCAACAATTATGATTCATGAGCAAGAGAACATTGTTAACAATTCCTAATTATCTATCACCGATCTGCTGAGACTATCTGCATTTTTGTGACTTTTACCCGACCGATATACAATTCTAAAATTATATGGTTGCAAAGCCAAAGCCCATCGCATCAATCTTGGGTTAGAACTAACGTTTCTATTCAACCACACCAACGGGTTGTGATCGGTCATAACTAAAAATGAATTTCCATCTAAGTAATAATGTAACCTTTTAATTGCGAAAACAATACTAGCACATACCTTCTCCGTCGTACAATAACGCTTCTCTACCTCTGAAAATTTCTTACTCAGGTAAAGGATTGGATGCTCCTCACCTTGTTCAGTTAATTGAGTTAAAACTGCTCCCATACCTGCGCGTTGGAAGCGTCCGATTGAACAAAAATGAATTCTCGTTCAAAATTTGGCGCGTACAAGACGGGCTTATCAATTAGTTTCCTTTAGTTCTCGAAATGCGTTTTCACACTCGGTCGTCCACTTAATTTCTCCCTTCTTTGCTCTTCCCTTCAATGCATCCGTCAACGGAGCAGCGATTACCGAGAACAGATTTATATATTTTTGGTAATAACCCGCTATACCTAAGAAAGCACGTATTTGGGTTTTCGTGCGAGGGGTAGGGAACTCTAGAACAGCCTGAACTTTGATCTCGGAAGGGGTGCGAAAACCCTGACCCACAATATGACCCAAAAATTTGACATTTTGTTGCGCAAACTTACACTTTAAAGGTTTTATCGTTAACTTAGCTCTCTTTTTATTCTCTGCAGAGCCCCGTTTCCATATGTTTAATGTGCGACTCCCAAGTATCTGAGAAAATTGCGATATCGTCTAGATACGGGACAACGAAATCCTCTAGTCCGTTAAGTAATTCAGCCATGATTTTACTAAAGAAATATGGAGCATTCTTTAATCCGAAACTCATCCTTAGGGGTCTGTATGTACCAAAGCTAGTACAGAAGGCTGCGTATCGCTGTGCAGTTTTACTCAAAGGTATTTGCCAATATCCCTTAGATAGGTCTAAGACGGTAATAAATTTAGCCGCCGATACTTTTTCTACACGTTCTTCGATATTCGGAAGAGGAAAATATTCCGTTCTAATGATTCCGTTTAATTTCCTGTAATCTATACATGGACGAGGTTCTTTCCCAGCTACCTCAACTAAAATCATAGGGGACATGTAATCCGATTCTCCTACCTCAATGATTCCTAATTTTAACATTCGGTTAATTTCGTTTTTTAAGATTTCATTTTGTCGGTGCGACATTCGATAGAGCTTCGTCCTAACTGGTTGATCGCTAACTAACTGGATTTCGTGTTCAACCAGATTAGTTAAACCGGGATTGTTTGAAAAACATTTAGAGTATTTACTTAATAATTCACGCAGTCGATCCATTTGTTTGTCGTGAAGGTGTTTGTTCAACTCGCTAGCCTGGATTACGTCCTCGAAATCATAAACGAGAGAATTGTTTTCTAAGTATGGGATTTCTAATTCCTGGTCTGCGAGAGAGTTTTTTGTTTCATCATTAATAATTACGTTAACGTGTTCTGGCCTTTTGTAATATGGTTTTAGCATATTTATATGATAGATTTGAGATGTTTCGCGTCTGCCGGGGATTTCGACTAAATAGTTCGTTTCCGAAATTTTATTTAAAATTGTCCCAGGACCTATCCACTGCACTGCTAATTTATTTGCTCTGGATGTAGCTAGCACTAGGACTAAATCTCCATACTTAAATTCACGTTTTACTGCGTTTTTATCATACCAAGTTTTCCGCTTAACTTGCATTTCCTCCATTTTATTTATAGCTACTTCTTGACATCTTTTTAATCTATTTATTAACTTAAAACATATATTCAGTGACGAGATCACCTTCTTTTTCCGGTTCCATCCAATGTTCCATTACTAACGTCTCTGGGGTTTGCAAATTTTTCCCATACACCAACTCGGACGGTGTATACCCTGTACTTTCGTGAGATACAGTTCGTAACGCTAAAAGAATTGATGGAAGGTGTTTGTCCCATTCGGAGCCTGCATCTAAACATAAGACTCGTAAGAGTCGTTTCAACGTTCGATGAAATCGCTCAACAGGGTTACTCTGTGCATGATACACAGAATTATGCCTGACAAGTATTCCGAATCTTTCAAAAACTCGGTAGTCAGAGCACTAGTAAAAGAAGTACCCTGGTCACATTGTATTTCATGGGGAACCCCATCCGACTAAAGATGTTTAACAGCGCATCTGTGACACTAACGGAACTAATATCAGACACCGGAATAGCTTCAGGGAATTTTGATGACATGCAAATGGCCGTGATAAGATATCGATTCCCTTTAGATGTGATCGGGAGAGGCCCACATGCATCAATATTTAGCTTAGTAAAAACCTCCTGAATAACAGGGACCAATTTTAGTGGAGCTTTTTTTTTTATCATTGGGCTTCCCAGCCCTCTGACACTGATCGCAAGTTTTTACAAACTTTTCCATATCTCTATAGCAATTCGGCCAGTAAAAATATCGGTTTAATTTGTTTTTGATTTCGTAATTCCCAGGTGTGCAGATGTTCCCTCATCACACAAGGATTTAATGGGGTCGCGCAACTCTTCCGGCACTACTATTAATTTCACCACGTTACCTAACTTATCTTCACGATTTTTGACCAATAATTCCTTCTCTAGCGAATAAACCTGATTGGTAACCTGCACTTGACTGGCTGCCTGTTCGTATAAGGGTTTAATCTCCTCGCTATTTTTTTGAGCATTGATTAAATTTTCTCGCGTAACTCTTAGCAGCGCTAAAATTCCGGAACATATTCCTGGAGTGCAGGTATTAAAATTTCGTCCTCTGCATCCGAAGAAACAATTATAACCTCATCTTCCCCTCTTTTAGCATCACCACTATCTATTTCCCTTTCTTCTCTAGCCGCTTTGACTTGAGACCTTGTTTGGACAGCATTCAATATTTCGACTGGCAGGAAATTATAGCCTAAATTTCCTTTTATTAGCTCGGCCGTTTTATTTCCAAGCAAATATCGACCGTGTTGATTTAAGTGATTTCCACAAACCGCTGCCTTGGTTTGCACCGTTCCAAAATTTCCGGAAATTTCACGACCGCCAAAGGTAAACAAACTAATTCTGGGCTTAACGGTTGTTTTACCCAAACATTTTCACCAGAGAAAGAAGAAGGATTTATGTATTTTGCACATACTAAATCTATTGTCGCTCCCGTATCTCTAAGAATGTCTATCTCGTGACCATTTACAGAGCCCTTTGTTGTACACTGGCCTCAAAAAGTTAAGAAAATCGGGTTTTGTATCTAATTTGCAAATGAATGAATGTAGAAACAAAAAATTTGGAGGATATGTACATTAAATAGTTTTTTATTGAATGCGTCATAGAAATTTGTATAAGTGTATTGCAAAAACGATTTATAACAAAAAAGCAATCTCTGCGGAAAAGTCCATTCTTGGAGAAAACAGCACATCACAGTGTTATGTGGTAAAATGGCATAAAAACAATACAAAAAATGGGTTCTAATAAGGAATATGTGCACCTCTAACTTGAATGCATTGGCGGCATCGATTTCCCATGCTGTTTATTAAGTTGTCGGACACCGGAATAGGAAGCGAAGACCAGACACAGAGTAAGCCTTGTTTCAGCTCATGCAACGACCTTGAGGAGGATTTAAAGCAGCAACCTCTCTGCCAAGATAGTCCCAAAGATGTGACTTTGATATCGGATTTAGGTCTGGAGATGGAGCTGGCCATTCCATTCGTTCCAAACCGTGATCCTCCAGATACTCCTCAACAATCCGGAGCTTCGGTGAGGTCGTGCATTATCATCCATCAGAATGAAGTCGTTACCAATAGCAGCAGCATATGGGCGGACATATGGATCAAGGGTCTCGGGCGATATCTAAGACCAGTTACGGTTCCTCCATGGAACACATGCAGGTCAGTGTGGCCACCGAGCGAGATCCCTGCCCAAACCAGGATTCCACCACCTCTATAACTGTGTCTTTCAACAGTGTTGGATTGATGGTATCTAGTGCGCTGTTCCCTCCAGATCAGTAGACGCCCTGAATCACTCTCCATTGTAAATCTGGACCGTCTGTGAACAGCACAGAAGCCCATTGTTGCTGCGTCCAAGAAACATGTTCTCTTGCCCAGCATAAGCGGTTCCTTCGCTGTCGTCCGTTGAGGGGAACGCACGGGCAACTGGTGTTCTTGCAGACAGACGTGTCATCTTGAAGATGATTTCGCACCGTGTAGTGGAGATTCTTCTTCCTGATGCTTGAAAGTGGTCTGCAACGAGCTGCGGCACAGTAGTGGTTCTTTCCTTCGTGCCGAAAGAGCTAGAAAACGGTCTTCTGCAGGTGTTGTAGCTCGTGGTCGGCCTGGAACAGGTCTTCTGGACACAGAATCATCGGATTGGTATTGATCCCAAAGTTTGAACAACACTACGAGACATATTTTGAGACGTCTAGCAGCATCAGCCTGCGACCATCCCATTTCCATCCATCCAACTGCCTCGCCACATAACGAATTGTAAACGACGTCTCTGAGACATTTTCTAAACTCTATTGACTATTGTCACCGAAACTGCCATCAACTGTTGAAAATCAACACAACTTACACACAAAAGTACGAAAGCTGGGATATTTGCATATTTTTCTCTCACTCATAAATATACGTTCTTTTCTATAAAATAAAAGTTGTAGCAATCGTTTTTGCATTAATGTTTTTAAAGTTTGTTATTATCATTCATGTAAACTATGCATTTTATTGTTACTGCCATTTTTTTATGGTGAGCTTCCAAAAACATGTTGTTTAACTTTTTGAGGCCAGTGTATATGAATTAAGAAAATCCGGGTTTTCATTGTCCTTCAATATTATTGAGAGTTTCGTCGTTTTGTTTTTTATTAATTTAGGGCAAACGGCTTTTATATGTCCGGGCATATTGCAATGATAACATCTTTGTATCACGCGTTTTTCAAAATTCTCTCTAGTACTCTCCGGAACAGAAGCTCATAACCTGGGGGAAGTTTTCCCAAATCTATTTTCTTTTTCCTTGACCCCCTGAGTATGTCAAACTTTTTATCATTCCTGCCCCACCTATCCATGGGTTTCGAATTTACTTTTCGGACGTCCTCATAATTATCAAAGAGTTCTGCTATTTGAGTAGCTGATTTAAGGTTTGCCCAATTATCTAAAAAAAATGATCTTTCATACTAGCATTGGCGCATGTTTTTTTAATTGATCTACCACCATTAGATCTTTAAGATCTTGAAAGGTATTTATTTCTAAGCCAATCAGCCAACTCATCTAGATAATTCGTAATTTCAAAAGTGAAATCCTTCCAGGTGCTATCGGATTTTTCTGGTGTTGGTACAAATTTTTGCCGAAAGACCTCCGGACTTAACTTGAATCTTTTAAGTAATAATTTCTTTACATAATCGTAATTTTCGGCTTGTTCCTCCGGTTCGCGAGCAATAAATTGCACGATCTCTAGGGGTAACAAACCCAATAATTGCCCCACCCACTCTTTCTTTTCTATTGACGCCCTTTTAGCCTGGCGTTCAAAGATCACTAGATATAAACTAATATCTGACTGCTTAGGATCGAAATCTGGGATCAATTTTTTTAAGTTTAAATTAGAGGTTACAGAACATGCATTTGTAGAATCGTTTGATTCATCGTTTACCCTAAATCCGGATTCTATTTTAAACCTTTCTAAATCAAATTTCAGCTGTAATTCTTTCTCTTTTAATGTGCCTGCTCCTTTACTAACTCCTCCAACTCTTCATCTTTTTTCAGCCCTTTCTAACTCTTCCAATCTCATTTTTCAGCACTTTCTAACTCTTCCAATCTCATTTTTCAGCCCTTTCTAACTCCACCAATCTTTTTTCCGTTTGCAATGATAGTCTCATACAGATTTTTAACAAATTACTCTTCATAACCTTCACTGTTAGTGATTGCAATTTTTATGCTAGGGACAGTCATATTTAAAGTGGCATTTATTCCTAATTCCTCAGCAAGTTGCAACATGTCTTGCTTTTTCCTTTACCAAGGAAAGCCATTTTTAAACAATATCAAATAAATGTCACGCTAAATTTTGCACTATTATTGTTGCTATTCTCTATTAATACAATAACACTGGTCCCATGCATACACAGAAATACACAAAGAAAAAAACTTAACACTAAAAATAATCAAAAAAATCATTCAAGAGACTTAAAACACAATAAATCTTAAGCTAAAATTGAACACAATGCTTGAAATACAATTACAATTCTCTAGAAACAAAATAACACTGTTCCCATGCAAGAAAAAACACTAAGTATTTCAAAATTTGTAAAGAACATTTTAACCAAAATTCCTAATACAATATGCAGTTTGCAACTCAAAAATATAACAGTACTCACCCATTTGAAGTACTCAGCTTGCTGTCAGAAGCAAATTATGTGCACTAGTGGTTTTGAACTCTTCCGTGTGAACAATGGTCCTTTTGAACAATCTTGAATCTTTCACCCTTAACAAAAGTGTGGTCAGTTTGACCAGCCTTGAATTCACTCGTGGCACTGCTTCAAAGATGAATTCAATCGCCGCACTGCTTCCGAAAATCGCTTTCCCTTCGGACACTCTCGCCGTTAACACTATAGATCAGTTTGATTTTTTTGAGCAGGACGCTCTTTTCCTCCGAAGCTGAATTCAATTGCAGCACGGCTTCCGAAAATCGCTTTCCCTTCGGACACTCTCGCCGTTAACACTATAGATCAGTTTGATTTTCTTTGAGCAGGACGCTCTTTTCCTCCGAAGCTGAATTCAATTGCAGCACGGCTTCCGAAAATCGCTTTTCCTTCGACACTGGCCGTTAACACTATAGATCAGTTTGATCTTCTTTGAGCAGGACGCTCCTTCTCCGAAGCTGAATTCAATTGCAGCACGGCTTCCGAAAATCGCTTTTCCTTCGGACACTGGCCGTTAACACTATAGATCAGTTTGATCTTCTTTGAGCAGGACGCTCTCCATCTCCTAAGCTGAATTCAATTGCAGCACGGCTTCCGAAGATGTCTTTTTCTCCCTGCGTTGCGGTCCGTCCCGTAAAAGCCCAAAATTTCCTCCTCTCACGGGTCCTGAATGCTAACTTTTATCCCAAAGCGCTGCCACCAAAACTCTACGCTGTAACGTTTGAAAGAATAACGGTAGCGTATTCTTGGTTAATTTAAATATGGAATTTATTTACGTCACAACTATTGAATATTATTTACAGAATGATACATTACAGTTATTAAAGTTAATTATAGATTGTTAGAGTCCACTATTTTGTGAGAGGAGGATTCGTTCGCCACCGCTCTCATGCAAGTTCAAAGCATCTCTCCCCTCATCTTCCGGTCGACGAGCTAGATTCCTCGGGGTCAAAAAGGGATTGCGTTGCACCTGCAAGCTGCACGTGTGGGTGTCGGGTCTACAAAGAAACCGACCAGATGTTGATGTTTGAGAAGCGACGTTACAGTATACATAGGACAGCCGTATATGAAATTGATAGAAAAAAGTAGGTGTACATATCAGACAGAAAAAATATTAAAAAATTGCAAAAAATAATGTTTTCTTTCCAACAAACTTTGAAGGAAACCTTGTTAGCAGTGAGAACTTTTTTTTTATCAAAACTGAATAGTAATCATTCTGCGTCTGAATTCCTTTTATAAACATAAGTAAAAATTGCTTTCGCGGCTGTAAACAATTTTTTACTTGTAAATAATTTCATACATTTTTAAATATTTCTCACCTGAATAACAAATATTTGTAAAATGCAGTATGCCTAACTTAACTTGAATTTCACTTTCAAATTTTTCATGGCGATTTGTTGGCGCTGCAATCGTCACCCCTCCCCCCTCCCACACACACTTGTACATCCTCTTGCATGAGAAACACTGTACAAAGCAGTTGCATTAAATGTTTATGCCTTAAAACTTGCATTTTTAGTTAATTATAGTCCCAAACGCATTAATAGCGAATCTATTGCGATTTCATATAAATAACTATGTATAATTGAAAATCGTTAAAAATTAATGTACGAGTTTCTGCTAAAATGTTCATTACATATAGATGGTGGAATTAAAATATTTAGTATTCGATTCATCATTCTAATGATAATTTTTAAATAGGGGGAAATATTTACCTTCCTATTAAGAGATTACGATAATAAGTTATATCAAACTAAGTAAAAATATTAGGTAATGGTTCTGCTTGAATAGTTGAGTTCTGTCGCTGCATACCAACATAGCAAGCTGTTGGTAAAAATATTTACTATGCGGCACTAGTCAGACATATTTAGAAGATGTATAATAAGATTTTTGAAATATGATATTTGTTTAGTTTTTTAATATCTCAAAAAATATATTTTTCTTAAAAAATCCCAGAATATAAATATATCTATCCATCTTACCCATAAGTAGAGCAAAAGCAGTCTTCTAAATGTGTCAACAACGTTATAAGGCAGCAAAAGAATTAAATGGAATCGGAAATGTTGATAAATTATTGTTACATTTTGAAATGGCATCAAAATATATTTAAAAAAGGACTGTTGCAGAGAATAAATTAAAATGCAAATACGAAGAATCGAGAAGGTAAAAATTTTAATCAGATTTTTTTTTTTTAATATTACTGATAAAAACAGCCATTAAAGAGGCTTGCATCTCAGAATAAATTACGGAACATTCATGTAAAAGATCAAGAAAATGGTTTGAGGACCAATGAACTAGTACAATAGAACCCGTTTTTGTGAGGTCTTTTTTTATGAGATTTTTTTTGTACGATTTTTTATGCGCGATTTTTTATGTGCTATTTTTTTATGCGGTATATAAACTTCAATGGCTTTGGCGTCACTGTAATGTTTTCTATCTATTTACCAGTGGTGTAACAGAGAATGTGAGGACTCCCCGAAAGTCAGGTTTTGCCTTTAAGGAATCCGACTGCGTTCGGAACCGTGATTTTGCAAAAGCGCATAAATGGATAGTTTTCATGATATTTAGTGTCACTTAGATTAGAATATATGCATAAAATTGTTTAAGGACCTTTTGACAAAAAAAATTATTTAAATACAATATTTTGGCAAAAAATTAACTTAGAATAATCTTTTTTCCAAATGTTCTCCTTTTGTGAAAAATGCTTCTATTATAATAATATTTTGCCTGCGTATACTCAGACCTCTCTACAGAGGCTCAACTAGAATTTTTGAAATATATAACTTAGAAGTGTGTTTATTCATATTTTACGACAACAGAGGGGAGCAATTTTTTTTAAAAAAAACGCCAATAATTATTTAAATTGATGGTAACTCTGAAAATAATATGAATTTTTCATATTATATTAGTTTTTGAAGGAATTGAAAATGTTACTTATAGTGTAAAGCTTCATTTAAATATCATAAACGAAAATGTGTTAATCAAACATTTTTAGGTATAAGAAAAAATGCATGAAATGAGAGAAAAATTATAAGAAATATATCATAATTATTAAAAGGATAAATACCTAGTAATACAGAACAAAAAATTTATTTCTTTATTCTCTGAATTTCTCTAGTTTTTTAATTTTTATTAGTTAAAAAAGAAGCATTTTGAAATTTCATTCTTTCTGAAAATAACTGATAGGATAGACTTTTTAATATCATTGAAGATAAAACTACTCAAAAATTTCTGCATAATTATTAATATAAATAATAAAAATTTATAATAATATAAAGTTCATTTTCAATCTTATTAAGTATTTAATCATTTTTTAAAAACTTGCGCAATATAATTGTATTAGATGATAAGTAGTGTTAAAACATACAATTGCATACATTATTTAACAGAATTAATACATTGTATTAATTAATTTCCATATTACCTCACAGGTTTATTGTAATGTATAAACAGATTAAATTTATATAATTACAGCTTTGCTTGTGAATAATTTTTGAATTACTTAATGGGATAAACAGAAAAAACGTTTTTTAAAAATATTTTAAAAAATTCAGTTTTGTTTCAAGAAAAGAAGACATTTTTTTTTGCTAAACGATTTTAAAAACTTAACCAGTGTATGACGTAAGTAATAAGTAGAGGATACAATGAAAAATCAGCGTAAAACAGCAATATTGAATCTATACTTTCGTGGTGCCATCTGTTATCTAAAGAAGTAACAAAGAACTATACATATTTTTAAAGATAGATGAGAAGTCTAAATAGGAGAGAGAACTGTAATTATAAAATCTAATAAAAAATTAACATAAAGTTAACCAGTTCAAACTACAATAACAATATAATTTGTATTTGTTTATTTGTTTATTATTAATTATATATATAATATCTATTTTTTATTTTATTATTTGTTATTAATTATTTATAATATTATCAATATTTTTTGCATTACTTTTTCTATCTTCCCAAGGGTTATCATAAACAATATCACAAACAAATATATTTTTAAATAATTTAGAATAATTTTTAATGAGATAAATCCGCCTTTTCAGCCATAATTTCTTATTTGTAGTAAATATTTAATTTTCACAGTTTTTAGTTCTGAATAATTAATCGGTAATGGATGCATGAAAAAGGTATTATGAGTCGTTAAGAGAAATTTTCGGTAGGAATTTAAAAATACTAAATGTGTGTTAGAAAAAGAGAGAATAAAATAATTTTTTAAAAAAATCATTTGCAAACCTTTTTAATAAGTGCTTTAAAAAAAAACAGATATGGAAATAAAATCAGTTTTATGGCTTCGCAACTATTTTTAATTCATCAAATTATACAAATTAACGAAATGTTTTTACAGATACACAGATTTTCTATGAGATCTTATAGTGTTTTATTAGAAACATTGTTTATTATATTTTTATTAGAAACTAAAAGTTTCGCGATTCGCTTCCAAATTCCAACCGTTTTCCACGTAGGCACGCGTTTGTAGTGTATTGGGGGAGGAGGAAGGAATAAAGAAGTAAAAATAATCTGGAATAAGTAAATCCTTCGCAAACATTGTCAAGGTCCTTTTATTCCAATCCAAAGTCTTCGGAATAATTTTACAGATAGCAGTGCACAGAAAAGATCGTACTTTGGAAAGACGTATATATACGTCTGGGAAAATAAACACATTGGCTTAGTGAGACGTTTATATACATGGGGGGGTTGCTTAAGAGGTAAAAGTCGTATCGTAGTTTTAGCGTCAAAGTATAGCATTGAATTCAGTACATTGTTATTGTATGGGGGTGGGGCGCGATGAAAATTATGATTGAATATTGGGTCGCGAGTGTTGCAACTTTGAGAAGCACTGCTCTAACTAATTAAGTTTTCCAAAGTTAAGTGTTTTGTTTATGTACATCTCTTAATTTTCAATGTAATGATTTAACAAGAATATATATTGCACGGAAATAACTACAGTAAAATATAATGCGGTAGGTAAAGGGTTAACATTTTTTTGAATACTCAAAATCGTGACAAACTGGAAGTCACACATAATACCCCTGATTTTGTGATGTGGAAGTAGAGAGTGGTGCTAGCACTGGGTTCGCATTAAAATTTTTATTTAACTGTATGAAGGGAAATACTTATATTTTATGTTGTCTATTTCTTTTTTTTTTATTTATTTTTTTTATTGAAAACAATTTTTAAAATCCCCGTGCACCACAAAGTATCACACGGGGCTTACAGAAGTAAGTCTTAAACACACATTCAAGGGAAATAAACAATAAAAAAAAAAAAAAAAGAAGTTAAGAAGGATTACAAACAGTTGCAACAAATTTACAGAAATTACTGAAAGCACTTCTGGTGGAAAGAAATTGGTGAAAATTCGGTGGCCAATTAATGTTGAGTCTCTTGAACGCCAGTCTTATGATCTTTCTCTCTCTGACATACTTGGAACACAGAAGGATCACATGTTCTACATTTTCCTCGCCACCAATATTACAGTCACAGAAAGATGAAGGAGCTAAATTAAATTTGTTCAGGTAGCTTTTGAAATTACCGTGACCAGTGAGAAATTGGGTTAATTTGTAGTTAGTGTAAAAATGATGACATGATAGTCTCTTATTAATGGTGGGAAAAAAATTTCTTTGTTATGCTCCCCTTATTAGAAATGAGATATTCTTGGTTCCAAGACTTCATCATTCTTTCATTCGTGATCTTCTTGTAAAACGATTTAGGAATATTAACGTCAATGTCAATTTTGCGCTTGGTTGCAGCTTTTGCAAGCCAATCGGCTCGCTCATTTCCAAGAACGCCGGTGTGTCCGCGAACAAATGCAAAATCAAATTCTTATTTGAATAATAAATATATTTAAAAATACGTAATATATGTACAATTTTAATTATTTTTTATTTTTGTTTAAGAATTTGTTAATTTATGCCTTATGCTCTTCATTATAATGTTAAGAAATATCTTTAAATGATGTAAAATTCATATATAATAAAACTACAAAAATATGTTATTGATCTCTATTCTCTAACTCTTCATGTATTATCACAGGAATCGAATTGTTTCAAAAATGTCCTACTGTATGACCTACTGAATCATATGGGTAGATTGGTTTGGCACGCCACAGCTAAAAGGCTGCCGACCCCCGGTATACACCCAGCTCACCAATCACACCTTCATTATCATCCAACTATTTCTGAAACGGCAATACTGTATCTTTTACCTTTTTCTACAATTTATTTATGAGATACGACATATTCGTCTTTAACACCCATAAAATCAAAGTACTGATCAAATCTAAGGAATATTGTGGAAGTACTTCATCCAGTGGCGAGTGTCAACTCTGATTCCAAGATTTAATAACATAATTGAAAATAATCCAGCACATCCTTCCCGTTGATACTTAAGTCTTTTATATGCCGTTGTTAATAGAAGGGGATGATTTCAAAAGGGAACTGAAAATGAGACTACACTTAATAAACCGATTATATATAGTTAATGTAATTTACAATGTAATTATATTATATGTTTTTTTTAATTTTGTTACGTGATTAAAATTTCTATATCGTTATATCCTTCCTTCCTCAGTGGCTCAACAGCCCAGGGTGGGCCTTGGCCTTCTCAAGAAGCCTTTTCCAGGCCAGACTTCTTCCTTCCAGTTTTCTCCACTTTCTAGTTCTCAAAACTGGGAGATCTTTTTCTGGGTCATCAATCCATCTAAGATTTGGCCTGCCCTTTCTTTGTCTGCCATTTCATTGAGTATTGAAGACTTTCTTAGTGATGCGGTCTTCGCCCATTCTGACAACGAGACCTGCCCATTTAATTCGCTGTATTTTGATGAAGTTAACAATGTCACATTATTATATGATTGATAGAGCTCTAAATTTGACCTTCGTCATGTTCGATTTTCTTGTATTCCTCCAAAAATAAATCTGAAAATCTTCCTTTCGTAGATACTTATGTTCTCTTCTATTCGGACATGGACTAAGTTTCTTATGCATAAGTGTGGCCGCGGTAGCCGAGTGGTATAGGTATCGGACCGTGGCTTGCCTTGTCACGTGTTCGAGCCCAGTACCACTAAAGACCCGCCGTGTAGGGCAGCGATGCACGTTAAATCTGTCGAGAGCTTAAATGTCCTCCCGTTGGTGTGGTGTGGTAGTTAGGAGAGGGGGGTGCCAGCTCAGGTGTCGTCCACGTCACTTGACCATGGTTCAAAATTACGTGGTCCGTCGCCAAAAGCCCTCGTGTAGCTGAACAGTGCGACGTTAATATTAAATCAAATCAAATCATCTCATGCATAAGTTAATACTATCTTAAAAGATTTTTATAGAATATAATCTTTTTGTGTGTGTGTTTTTCTTTTGATTAAATTTGATTCTAAATATTTTCGTATTCCATTAACCTTTTAGCTACCGCATTATGATTTACTGCAGTTTTCTTCACGCAATATTTTTTTTTAATCCCTACATTGAAAATTTAGGGATATGCATAAAAAAACAATACTCAACTTTGGAAAATTTAATCCGTTAGAGCTAATTAATTAATTAAAAATATTCAACTGTAAAATCAATTAAATACACTGTTTACTTAAAATAAATAGTCAAATCGTTTTCCTAAGGTCTTAATTAACATACAAAAGACTAAGACACTTAACTTTTGGCATTAACTACTTTTTCGGAACAAAAATGACACTCTTCGCAATCCTCTGAAAACGCAATTTCTGCTATAAAACTATTCGCCTTCTCTGCTAAAATACTTTTATCATAGAACCTCTGCTGCCATATATCTTGGAAGAGTGGATTTAAAAGAATATTCCTGCTAAGTATCGCCAGAGTTTTCCAAAAAATGGTTATTCTATGTAATTTTAAAGTGAGTGGTACTTATAAGTACCATCGGCAGATAAAGGGTTAAGACATCTATTAGCCATAGTAATTCTCTTTTGGAATATCGTTATATTTCAAAGTAAACTTATTGCGGATGTTTATTACTGCAAAACAATAATATACTACATATGAAATACAAATAGAAGTATCCAAGTGTGTGTAAATTCTGCACAGTATTATGAGGTCTCACAAAAATTTTTGTACAAAAAAAGAGGTTGGCACACTGAAAAGTTTAAGAGCCCCTGTCATACGGTATGAAGTCCTATAGACCAGAGAGGGTTGAGGATAAAGCATTTAGTCAATGATTTTGAATAAAAACTAAAATAATTGCAAGTGGAGACACTTCAATAAGAAGGAAATTTAATGATTATATCTTTTATTGTTATAGAACGTGATTAACATTATTGCTTTTTCGTCAGGTATCCCTTAATATTTTTCATTTATACTTTGAAATATTCTTAATTCTTGTATATAATCTAAAACTGTACATTTCTATTTTTTCTTTCTTTAAGTATGAAAATACGAGCTGTAAGAGAGAAGTAAATTACTACTTGGAACGTGCGGTAAAAGCCGGTGTATAACTCTTATTTTTTAACAAAAAAATAAAAACAAAATTTACGGTTCCGCTGTATACGCCGGGTTTAAAAATGATACTTTAGAAAAAAAATAGAGAAGATTATAAAAAAATTAGACTTCTACGCATATCGAAATGCTGTCTATTTAAAAGAAATGGCATACCTTAGGAACTAAGAGTTGTAGTCTGGAAATATACTAAAATTTTTCAAAAGCCTGGGAGAATACCTCGAATAAATTACCGTAAAATCCGGCGTATAACGTGTACTTTTAACATAAAAAATAAGATCTAAACTTAAAACCGAGTATAAAAACGATAGCTTTAAAAATAACAAAAAGAGATGAGCATAATATTTTTTTACTTCTACATGTATCGAAATACTGTTTATTTATTAGAAATGACTTGCCTTATGAACTAAAAGAGTTGTAGCGCTAGAAGAAAACTATTTTGTCAAAAGTCTGGTATATAATACCTCAAATAAATTACTTCGAAACATAAGGGCAATGTATACTAATACTTCAGATTTCTTCGTAAAAAAGGAGGTGCGTATTATACGGCAAATAAACCTAAAATTTAAAAAATTAAGCTTGGAAGCATAGGCGCGAGTTATGTATATATATGTATACACACACCAAATTTTACGGTACTTAAAAACAAAAGAGTAAATACACATTTCAGGTTTCTTCGTGAAAAGGGGGGAGCGCTCTCTTTGCCGGATTTAAAGGTATATATTTTTTAATATTTAAAAACAGTCCTTATATAGGATAGCGAAATAGTGTTTAAATTATTTGAATTTTATCACTCCGTTCAACTCAAACGTGATAGATTTCATATGGTTTATATTATGTGTGGACTTCTCCAGTTCTATTATAAAGTAATCAGATGTTTTCGTTTCATTATGAGTCAATAATTATTTGCCATTGTAATAATAAGGCAACTTTTTTGCCAGTAAAAGCTACCGTAAAATCCGGCGTATAACGCGCACTGACGTATAACGCGCACTCATACTTTCAAGCTGCAATTTTAAATTTTTAGGTTTATTCCGCCATACAACGCGCATCTCCCCTTTTTTTTAAAAAGAAACCTAAAATATACATAAGCAATGCTCTTATGTTTTTAAGTCATTTATTTGAGGTATTATCTCTAGCTTTTTTAAAAAAATAGTGTATTTTTAGAACTACAACCCTCAAGTTCTTAAGGAGAATGTCATTTATCTTAAACAAACAGTATTTTGATATATGTAGAAGTCTAATTGTTTTCTATGCCCCTCTTTTTTTAAATTTTTATAGCTCTCATTTTTATACCCGGCGTATAACGTGCACCCGCAAATTTCCATCATATTTTTTGCGTTAAAAGTGCACGTTATACGCCGGATTTTACGGTAATTTATATATAATAATATAAATATGAAGTATTTATGTAGCTTCTTGAAGGCAAAATACATACATTGTAGAATATAATAATGAAAAAATTACGCTGAGGGAAATAAGTTCTACAGGAGAAAATGGCGTCTGGGAAAATTTGAACAAGTCATGGACTTTAGTGGAAGTAATATATATATAACACAATATTTTTCGATTTATATCTCACTTTACTGTTCATATAATGTATGTGTTTTATTTAATATTTAAAGTGAAACATTTTTCAATTAAATATTTTAATTATAAATATTTGACCATCTTTTTTTAGTTATACAACTGAATAAGAAAGAGTATTTGTGGTAACTAGAAAAATTTGCATGTGACAAAAAAATAGGTGTAATTTTTTTTTTTTGGATTCAATGATTTTGATTTATTTAAAGCATTCTTAACTCTACACGCTCTAGATTTATATTATAGGTGTAATTTATTAATTCACCTATTTTCAAAATTTCAGAACTCGCAGAAAATAACTGCTTCATCTGTGATCGAGATTTAGTTCTTATTTTTAGTGTGTATGTGTCTTTGCTTTTTTTAAAAATTTTTGCACAGATCCTTCATAATTCGATAAGCAACAAAAACGTAACGGTGATTTCTTTGAAAACATGACAAAGCAAAAGCAATTTTTATTTAATTTCTACTTTTATATTTTACAAAAAATTGGGTAATTATTTAGATATTTATTTTATCATCTTTCTTTCATGGTGCCTTACAGAATTTCGAATTCCAGATATTTGCATTTCCATCACGTAATTCTAAATAATTGACGAGGATTTATCCAATGAAGAAAAATAACATGGTTACATCAGCAGTATTTTAGCTGTTACCATAGATTTTATTGTTAGAATAAGAGAGCAATCATTAAATAGAATTATCGATAAAAGGAATGTTTATATGAAGTACCCATTTCTTACGTATTTAATCGAAATAGAGCAACAATAAATAATAGGTCATTACTTTTTGGAATATAATGCGAAAATTTCGTGCAGATTTGCAATGGAAGGAAACATAAAAAAAGTAATCGAAGAAAAAATACAATAAAAAATTTAAAAAAACAAGAATAGAGAGAAAAAAATAGAGGAAAAACTTTATAAAGTTGGATCCAAACATTTTGTCATAGTTCAGTAAGAGGAATAATAGTATATGTAACGTAACTTTAATTAATATTTTTGCGGTAAAATTTTTTTAATTAGAAGTTAAAAATTAGAAACATACATTTTAAAGAATTTAACAAATGCTACGAAGGTGAAATACACATGCAACACACAATTTCCATGCATTAGTTCTTTTTTGCACAAAATAACTTTTTTAAGCATGGTTCATAGCAATTCAAATGCATTTAAAATATTAAATAAAAAGTGAACAATAATTTAGAAAAATTAAACAATTAAAGATTATTTACACAACTTGTGTAATCATGTGCCATAAAATTAAATGATGCCTAATGGTATATTAAAAATAACTTTTTATTTTTAATATACCATTAGGTATCATTTAATTATCATTAGATACCATTTAGGTATCATTTAAACGTTCTAAAGAGGGATCATATGCTCTAGCCCAGGGATGGCCAACCCGCGGCTCTCAGGTCGCATGTGGCCCGGCTTGTATAATTTTGAGGCCTGCGAGATACATTACAACTTTACAAAATACAAGTATTTTGTGCAATATTTTTGTTATTTGTGTAGTGTTTTGAAACAAATAAAATTGAGAGAGAGAAATCAAATATGAAATTTATCGAATATAAATCAAGCTCAAACTTAACGGATAAAAACCTGCAACTTCATTTACGATGTGCAAATACGCGCTTTGAGATCAACTTGCAAGGAATAAGTTAAAAAAAAATTGAGAAACAAATAATATCCCACTAATTAAATAAATTAAACGTTATTTGATCGTTCCATTATTATATATGTTTGTATACATGAAAAATAATGGAAACTATAACAACACGTCATTCTGTTTTAAATTTTCACTCCAATAATTGTTTGTAATGGGTCCAAATTTAATATAAAGATATATACTTTTATGTGCGTCCCGCGGGATTATAATGTCTTTCTGAAGTGGCCGCAAGATCATTTGGGTTTGTCACCCTTGCTCTAGTCCAGCGGTACTCAAGCTTTTTATAAGCCAGACCACATACACATGACAGCTATTTCACGCGAGCCGCAACGTGAGGATTAATGAAGGTGGGAGGTGGTGGGGTAGCGGACGCTATAAGATCAAAGACATTTAAAATGCAGAAATTGATCAAAATATTAATAGTTTTTTTTTTGGATTTCATTTTAAAACTATATTGAACTCCGTCAAACTGAACTCACAGAAAAAAAAGGGTTTAATAATTTAAGGGTTTAAGGGGTAATTTCGATTTCCTTTCACCAATGATCTCAAGTCCCCCACCCCGCAAATACTTTGTTACTGAAAAAAAGGAGGCATATTGAAAGATTTGTGCTTAGTGGTATAGTAACGAGTAAAATTATAATTTTTAAATATAGCGTTTTCATGACAAATTAAACAAGTTGTCGATCCAAGTTTTCTACGAAACAGTCAAGCTCCCAATCGTCTTGAAATAACAAATAATCTTTGGATATTTTTCGCTCGGAAGACTTGAAGGTTAATTAAAAATCAGTTTCACCCATAAAAAAGTCGCTATTCTACTGTTATTTGTTAACACTAACGGTTACACACACACACACACAACACATATATATATATATATTATAAAAAAAAAAAAAAATTATCTCGCACCACACCTCGATAGCAAAATCGGTACATGTGATTGCTTGATTGATAGAATTTCTCGCTAAGTTTTTAATGCATTGTTCTTAAAAAATTGAATTTGCTGGAGAAACGGGACATGACTGGGCCACAGGTTGAGTATCGCTGCTCTAGCCCCTGGTACAAATCCTTACCGTCCACCTCCGAGGTTTATGATCCCGATGGAGAGAAATAAAAGCTGATTGGCATGCACCAAACACAGATTTACGCCAAGGCGATATACTCGTATACGACGTCTTTAGACAAGTACCGACTGCGCCCGGATCCAGAGCTTCGAACACAATAGGGGCCTTTCGTTCTTGATTCAGCCTTAATAAGATAATGATTGGATAATTTCAACTGTCAAATGTTTTTTCCTGTTGCATTCTCCGAAAAACTGGTAATTTCGGAGGTATGTCAACTGGCTACATGTGATGACCGTCGTCCATATATAGACCTAGGCCAGTGGTTCTCAAACTTTCACTACTGGCGCCCCCCTTTTCAATCACAGTTTTTATCGCGCCCCCTTTATACATTAATAATGTACTGAATGCAATAATAATGCTACCACTAAAGACCCGCCGTGTAGGGCAGCGATGCACGTTAAATCTGTCGAGAGCTGAAACGTCCTCCCGTTGGTGTGGTGTGGTAGTTAGGAGAGGGGGTGCCAGCTCAGGTGTCGTCCACGTCACTTGACCATGGTTCAAAATTACGTGGTCCGTCGCCAAAAGCCCTCGTGTAGCTGAACAGTGCGACGTTAATATTAAATCAATCAATCAAGCAAGCAATAATAATGCACTTTGAAGCTAAAGCTACAATACGATCATAATTATAAACCGTACAAATTAACAAGATAAGTATTAAATTTTGTATACCTTACTTTTAAGTAATATATATATATATATATATATATATATATATATATATATATATATATATATATATATTTGCTTTTTAGTTCGATTCACTATAAAAGCGTGTTTTTTAGTTTGTTTTAAAACTATAATTTATTTTATAGTTATTTTTACTATACATTATAAAAATCACAAAAATTCCAGTGAATAATTTAATTAAGAGAAAATATACTTACCCCTACTTTCAAGGACTTTTCAATTTTTCTTAGAAAATTTGAGAAAAATCCAATAAAACTAAAAAAATGTTCCAAATAAATAATGCCCTTAATAAAGGACATAAATCACAGACACTTTTCGCTAACAACACAGGAACGTTATTTTCCAGCTAAACTCAAATCAACTCAAACGTTTCATGTCTCACGCTTTTCTGATATTTACTTTCGCTATATATATATATATATATATATATATATATATATATATATATATATATATATATATATTGATTAATATGCATTATTTCAGTAGGTTCTTCAAATGCTTGATCAGTTTTAACTTCCTTAAATAGGGATCACAGATGCCCATTTTTTTTAATATTCTGCTTATTTACATTTATAAACCATAATAAGTCGTACAACACAGCAATCAAAACTACAAAATTGTTCATGGGGAAAGTGTAGCATGTTCTAAAAATAATTGTGTAAAACGTTTTTCATTATGCATTATATGTTTCAGAATACTCATGCTTATCCATATATCATAAAACTCTTTCACATGGAAAAAAGATGAAACAGAAATATATTATATATATTTACAACTTCCCTAAAAAAAGGCGGAGATAACCATACCAGTAAGTTCGAAGGTCAGCTAAAGTAATATTTTAGGTTAAAAAAACGTAATAAAAAATCTCTCATCGTTTGATATCGTTAAAAGAAACGGGGGAAAAAATCTCTCATCGTTCTCATATTGACCGCAAAACAAACAAAATATTTGTTTAATTTGGTTATAGGATCAAAGATGGCTAATGAGCGTTTGAAGTGGAATCTTTTATTTTTGATGATCACCGGATGATACAAATAAATTATATCAGTGTAAATGTGTATTTTTTATTATGTCAGAGAGCATCTTGTTTTACTTCATTCCAAAAAATTATTTTTTAAACCTTTTATTTCCAATATGCTCGCGCCCCCCTCGCAGGGTTACTGCGCCCCACAGTTTGAGAAACACTGAGCTAGGCTCTTTCAGTCAAAAGGTGGCAGTCGGTCGCGTCAGTTTGTGCAGTTGTAAGTTATGCACCTTTATTTGTTTCGGGTTATTGTTTGTACAAGTATTTAACAACGTATGCTATATATTGTCTACTTTTAAGGGTTATATGTGGGACCCAGGGCCTCAAGACGTCCCTGTAAGTAGTGATGCATCTATTATCTTGGGTTTGGCTTCTTAAAATATGCAGGAGAAGTAAGGACACTTACGTATTATACCGCAGACCAATTTCACCAATTCAAAAGACGTTGCCATTTAGAAAAATGTCAACAAATATTTTGATCGTTATAACTGTGATGAATCATGAATGAGAAAGTTTTCCACAATAGAGCTGAGTATCACAAAATTTGACGACGTCTTATGATTTTGTAAACCGTATAATATGGAAGTATCGAAGTAAGAAAGGATTTTCTGATTTAACAATTTTATGCAATGAATAAGAGTGTTTGATTTTTTATTAATCTCACATTCAGGACAAACACGAGAGCTATTGGCCACGAACCTTGTACGTTGAGCGAATCGGCAACGAACCGTGTTTGAGCTACGGTTAAGTAATGAGGACTGACTGAAAATATTTAGTTGACACTTCACTCTCAAAAATTCCACACTATATCCGCGTGAGGACTTCGTGACACTTGAATCTCGACAGTTCATCAGACACGGCTAGTCTAATGAATAAGAATTGGTCCAAAAATGAAATTGTAGAGATTTTACTAGTGAACTTCCTGTAAAACAATAAAATAATGAAATACGAATGGCATATTACACAAATAAAATGTTAGCTTTATTTTATTTTGAGCTGATACCAAAGTGGAGCTTATAAATATGCAAAGAAATATTTATGTTCGTTACGTAATTAATTGAAAGATTTTCAGAGAGATTGAATAACAAATAATTTATATCAAGAATTATTCAAACTTTTTATTAATTTCATACAATTTAGTGCGAATATCTGTTGTAATAATAAAAAAATGCGAGAAAATAAGTAATAACGTCTAAAGAACCGATGAGCTAGAAGTTTTTTTTTTGTTGTCATTTTATGTTATTCGGATCAAACATTCACAATCGGGAGTTCGAAAATTCCATTGACATCCAAGAAAGGAAATCGCAACTCATTTCCATTCAATCCCATATTGAATAAAATATCAAGTTCAAATCTTTCAATTTAGTTTTCGCTGGCAGTGTGGCGTGGGTGGTTTGTCACTGGCCTTCTGCACCAAAGGTTGCGGGTTCAACCCCAGCCCAAGTCAGTGGATTTTCATGATGTAGAAAATCGACAGCGGCCATGTCGCATGTAAAAGATCCCTAGAGTGTCTGTTTGGCTTGAATGCTCTCGGCAAAATTAAATCTTAGTACAGGTTCGCATCGTCAAAACTCAGGTGCTTTCCTCTGTGGAGGAAACTGGGCGTCAAACCTGCTCCCGGTAATTGTACTTGATCTGCAATGGTAAAACACCAAATCCGCAGACCATTAGAAATTAGTTATAGCTGTACTAGACATCCATAATGGGGATTCTTATTAGAGAAAAATCTAGCTGTTCTGAGGACAAAGATTTTATCCGAGTAGGTATTTTATTTAACTTTTTCAAATTACGCTTTGTTGAAATCCAGTCAAATGTAAATCGAAATTAATTTACAGAACAAATAACCTCAAAGTTGATTTTTCCTCTCAGTTACATTGACCATATTAAAATGCTTGTAACCTTTTTGAATAGAATTATTCATTAAATGATTAGATAAGTTTAGTAATTTTTATAAAGAACTTATACTTATCTAAGCAGGAGTTATTTTAACACATTTTCGCAGATACTTAAATTAAAAATACCAAATACAATTAATTCTAAGGGATCACTAAATTAAAACGGATGATAAATTATTAAAGTAAACCAGGATAATTTGCTTGTAAACATTTCGGATAGTCAAGATAATTTGTTTCTGCTGTCGCATCTGCTAGACAAAACTCCCCACCCCCCACTAAATTTCTAATTTTTTTTGCGAGTCGAAAATCATCTAATTGGATCAAGACGTCGCCAAAATTTTGAACATAAATCTTATAATTCAATATATTATCTAAAATTAATTAAGATACTTTACTAAATAATATAAAATCTAATTAAATAACGAAAACTTTTTTTTGAACAATGGCGAATAAGCTTAACGTGGGAGAAGTACAGTTTTTCCACATAGCTCGTGTTAACCAAAGATTTAAAATGGATTGGAAAAAAATAGTATTATTAATAAGAATAGAATTGAAAAAAATATATAAAATTGTAGAAATGTTTACCCAGTATATCAAAATTTGTTGTCCTTTAAATGGCCCAAGAAAAATGCTGAATTAAAAAACAATTTGAAGATATCGAGACGAAAAGGGAAATTTCACAATTATCTTTAAAGTTTGTATAATTTGATTATTTTTAGACATTTTTTGAATTCCTGATTTATATAAATCGAAATATCAAACATTAAATTAAAAATATTTAATTTTCATATAAGTTTTCTTTGTTTCAGGACAGGGGTGGCGAACCCTCCCTCCCCCTCTTTTATGGATCAACGTGCCATTTTTTATAAAGAAGTGTTTAATGAGGCATAGACATGCCGTGTCAAATAATTTTAACTTGTGATTATTGGAAAAATAATAAAATTAAATGCTAGGAACATACAAAATTCTATTTCCTACGAAAAAATACCTTTTGCACTGTATAGTTGTAAATGTTTTAGTTATGCGTATAATCCACAAATCAAAGTAACATTCGTGTGAGTTCAGTTGTTGCAGATAGAATGACAAATAACTCGTATTAGGATTGTAAGATATTACTTTTAGTAGAATGCATGCTCAGTTGGAATCATCTGCCTATCGGTTTTTAAGGTATCCGACTACGTTCGGAACCGTGATTTTAAAAAAGCGCATCAATGGACAATTTTCATGATATTTAGTGTCACTCAGATTAGAATACATGCATAAAATTGTTTTAAGGACATTTTGATAATAAAAAAAACACTTATTTAAAAATAATATTTTGGCAAAAAATTAACTTAGAATAATCTTTTTTCCAAATGTTCTCCTTTTGTGAAAACTGGTTCTATTATAATAATATTTTGCCTGTATATAGCTCAGACCTCTCTACAGAGGCTCAACTAGAAGTTTTGAAAAATTCACATTATTTTCAGAGTTACCACAAATTGAAATAATTATTCGCGTTTTTTTTCGTAAAATTGCTCCCCTCTGTTGTCGTAAAATATGAATAAACCCACTTCTAGTTATATATTTCAAAAATTCTAGTTGAGCCTCTGAGCAGAGGCCTGAGCTATATACAGGCAAAATATTATTCTAATAGAAGCATTTTTCACAAAAGGAGAACATTTGGAAAAAAAGATTATTATAAGTTAATTTTTTGCCAAAATATGGTATTTAAAGAAATTTTTTTTTGTCAAAATGACCTTAAAATAATTTTATGCATATATTCTAATCTAAGTGACACTAAATATCATGAAAATTATCCATTTATGCGCTTTTGAAAATCACGGTTCCGAACGTAGTCCAAGCGTAAGCAATTAATTATTTTTCTGTGGTTCACTTTTTTGACAAGAGGATTTGCGATTTGTTTCAAAATACCATTTTACAGACGATGTTCTGCATGCCACTATTTCAGAACATAAAACACACACCACTTTGTCGCCTTTACTAAGAATAATGCCATATTTCTAGATTTACCAAATTTGAAATTCTCTGTGCTACACATAATATCTTGCCCTTTTTATTCTTTTGCTGAACTAGCCATGTTAAATAACACATAAAAATCGTAAATATAACTCAAATAAATTTTAAAATACAGTTGTGTCAATGAAATTGACTAAGCTATGCGTAGACAAACTTTGCATCATAAGCAATTGTAGTCCATGACGAAGGAGTGTGCTGCCAGCCGTTCCGTAACAGATCACTCGCGTTTGTTCGTAATACTTCAGAGTGAACTTTGTAATTTTGAAATAAAATGCAAACCATTTTGATCACTGGCATGCCCAAAATATTGTGTCGCGTGCAATGAATCGCTCATCCCTGTTCTAGGAGATCTTTAGTAGGAATTTTTAACTTTAAAATCTATTTTTAAAAATTAAGTTCCTTCCTGGTGTAAGTAAGATGAAGCCGCGACATAAACACAAACATATTTTCCACATTATCTCGATATATGTATAAAGAAGAAAAGGGACTCACTCACTCATCACGATATCTCTGAAACTATTAGACCTACAGACTTGAAATTAGGCAGGTATGTCCTTTCATGAAGTAGACGTTTTGTAAAAGTAGATCCCCAAGGGGATTGCGAGGGATTAAGAAGACTTGGTACCCTAAAAATCACAAACCCATCGTTTTTTTTATTTTCATTTAATCTTATTCTTTGCATTATTATCTTTCGATTGATATATCACTTGTGTATGTCGGAAAGTTAGAAGTTGACTAAAACTTCATTTGAAAACAAATTAGGCAATTCAGCCACACCCTTTTTTTTAGAAAAAAAAAAAAAGCTAAAAAATGCGTTATGATAAAAAAAAAAAATCTATTTTATAAATAGAAATAATAACTATAAAAAGAATGTGTAGTATTAAAAGCAGAATATTTCCGAGGCAATACAATAATGAAATTTTTCTTCCTTGTGAAATGTGTGCATGTAAAATTTTTAAATTAAGGCATTTTATATTAATAATTTTATAATTTCAGTTCTTATTCCTGATATGTTTTTCATACAAATGCAATACTTTAATATTATAAGAAGAAAAACAGCTAAAATTTCTGTCGTGACAGAAAAAAAAAAAATTTTTTTAAAGTTTTTCTTGAGTTTTCTTGTGCAATTAGTACTCTCTAAAAGTTGATCATTTATAAAAATGTGTAGGTTGAAAACATATGAAAATGCAATTATTTTAAAGAAAAACGTATAACTAATATCTTAAAGTGGTATTTTAAGTTTATTTAAGCTTATAATAATTATTTTTTCAGAATTATAAACTTTAAAGTGGTTTTTCTCAGTTTGTTTTTCGAAACCTTAGTGCATTCAAAATGCTACTCCTTCGACAATTATTTACCAATCACTTCAATTTTTTTCCTGCGTGTAAAAACAAAGCATGTAATAAAATTAGGGATCCGTTTTGCTATATATAAACTGAATACTTTTTTTAAAAAAAAAATAAAATGTAAGACATGTTGGCTTTTTCGTTGATTTTTAGCCTGTATATCAACATTTTATTTTTTTTTCTCAAAACGAATGAAGTTATTCTAAAATCGATCCCTTAAGTTGTTAAGAACATCCATAAGAATATTATAAAAAAATTTCAGGTCAAAAGTTAATTTTTACAAAAGGAGTAGGATTTTTAAAATTTTCCCAATTTTCTTCAAAAAATTTAAATTTTTAAAATTGTGTGAATAATATATGAAAATTTTCATCTGGTAACATTTTCTTGAATAGAAACATTGTATAAAATGTTAAAATATAATTTTTAAATACGTAAATAAAGAAGTTTGCTCAAAGGGTGCCAAGTCCCATTAAAGGGGTGTGTTATAGATAAATATTCCATTTTTTTTAACTATTATACCTATAGATTTCAAGTTTAGCATGCATATTCCTTTCATGAAGTACAGATCCGCTAAGAAACGGTTTTACGAAAATCGACCCCTAAGGAGGGTTGCGAAGGATTAAGTGCCGTTATCAAATATTCAGGTTCTTTCACTATTACACTTACAGATCTGAAATTTTGCTGGTATGTTCTTTTCATAGAGCAGAGAACCCCTGCAAATGAGATTTTGATGAAAATTAATCCCCAAAGAGGTTGCGAGAAATTTAAGTGGCGTTATAGACAATTATTCCCGTTTCCGAACTATAAGACCTATAGACTTGAAATTTTGTAGGCATGCTCCTTTCACTGAGTAGAGCTACGTTACAAAAGAGTTTTTGCAAAAACAGATCCTCTAGGGGTATTTAGGGGGGGGGGGTTAGTGGGAGTTTTTGATAAATATTCCACTTTCGAACTATTAGATCTACAGACTTGAAATTCAACAGGCATATTCTTTTCATGGAGTAGAGACCTGCTAAGTAGAGGTTTTGCGAAAATTGACAACCAAAGGGTTTTAAGAGGATGTTTTATATTTAAAAAAATTCCCTTTTTTGAACTATAAACCTACAACCCTGAAATTTGGAAATCACGTTACTTTTTCTGAGCAACAATCAGCTTAGAAGTAGATTTTCAAAAGTCGACCCACGAGGGAGTTAAGGCGGCGTTAAAATTTAAAAAAATTCTTTTTTGAGCTATTAGACTTCGGTAAGTATGAATTTAATTCTGAAATTCCTTAAGTATGAATTTAATTTTTTTTAAGCAGAGATATGCTAAAAAAGGTTTTTTTTTATTTTTGTTTAATTTCCAATTTACTTAAAATTAACTCTTTAAAAACTTCTTTATCCTTCAATTTATATTGTTTTATTTTTTAATTCATCCGGGTATACCAACTAGTATCTTATGTCCATACATATCTACCTTGTATCCTTGGCGGATTTAATGTGCTTCAGCCTTTCTACACGATGGGTTTCCAGGATTCAAAGCCACAGCTCAATTCATACAACGACGGCCTCAAGTTCAAGACCATCGAAATTTTTATTAATTTTGTTTACACTGTTTATTAAAATCTATTAAAATTGATTACAATATTTGAATAATTTCATCATCGTAATCATTCATTCAAATTGTTTATTCATTAGGAAATAAATTCATTAAAAGAATCTACACGCAAATACAATGAATCGATCATTCACACATCTCGAGCTTTCTAAAATTAACTTTTAAATTTATTACAATGTTTGTTAAAACTAGATAAAACTTGTTTATTGTTTTTAAATTCATTGAATCCTTTCTAACGAGCATTTTTTGATACAATAAATCCCTATTAAATGCCAGAAGAAAGTGATTTTTTAAACTAGCAGCTGTGTTCATTTATTCAAGAATAGCTGGACGCGTTCCAACACTTTTATAATGGATAGGTAGATTTTGATTCCCCAGTACCTATTATTGGAAACGAAATCGTAACATCTAATCTATTCACCTCGGTAGAGATGATCAAAACATTTTACTTGTACCTTTTATCCCGGCTCGAGCTACTCATTTTTGACAGCATAATGTGCCTATATTCGTACGATTACTTTTCAAAATTAATCACGTTATAAAAAATATAAAAAATTACAAAGTGAACAACGATTAGTTAAATAGCAAATGTAATATGAAATGTATATATATGCTTGAGCTGTCATAAAATATCAAAATAATAAATATGTGAGTATTTTCAAATGTATGTACAAATTTTGTCAAAATGTTTATCTATAAGTGCTTCCTTAATATTTTTCCTCAGTTTTTTTTTATATAAATACATACAATACTGGAATTTATTTGAATGTAGATAAGTTTTCTTTGATTATCATGCTTGTTGCTATTTGCTACGATATAAATGTAAGTGATATATTCATTATAGGCCGGATGCAGCCCATAAGTTGACAAATTTAAGCGATGCTATACATCAAGTAAAATTTTCCATAAATTAAGTGCATTTTATCTTTATTTTCTTTGTAAAATTATTTTAGTATAATTCATTTTATCAAATTTCATAACACGTGTGAATGATCCTAAACTCTTCTCTCTATATACTTATTTATATAGTTATATAATTTATAATAATCTCTACGAGAGAGGTCAAATAACTTGAATCTTAAAGATAAAATAATCATATAGATTTTAGAAACTTAAAAAGATGGACGCCGCAATATTATACACACAATACTAAGGACACCTATTAAATTTATATAAAAATGGAGTTTAAGCAGTTTTAAGACTAACTAAACTTCCGTCTTTTTTTATTATAATTTTTAAGTGGAATTCTATGGGGAAAAAATCGATACAAGTTCCAAATCCATTAAAAATAAAATGATAACTTACCTAAAATGCTTGGATCAAAAAAAGAACAAAAATTCTTAAAAATATATTTATTAAACGTTTTATTTTTATTTAAGGTATCCGACAACGTTCGGAACCGTGATTTTAAAAAAGCGCATAAATGGATAATTTTCATGATATTTAGTATCACACTCAGATTAGAATACATGCATAAAATTGTTTTAAGGACATTTTGACAAAAAAAATTATTTAAATATAATATTTTAGTAAAAAATTAACTTAGAATAATCGTTTTTCCAAATGTTCTCCTTTTGTGAAAAATGGTTCGATTATAATAATATTTTGCCTGTATATAGCTCAGACCTCTCTACACAGGCTCAACCATAATTTTTGAAAAATTCACATTATTTTCAGAGTTACTACCAATTGAAATAATTATTCGCGTTTTTTTCTTAAAATTGCTCCCCATCTGTTGTCGTAAAATACGAATAAACCCACTTCTAAGTTATATATTACCGGATACCTTAAAGATGTAACTGAAATGATGATAACACGGGAATTTAACCTGATTTTCTGTATCAATATCATCATTATTCTTTCGACAGAAAATAATGCACCCGAAAATCCGGTACATATAACGCGCACCTGTACTTTCAAGCTGCATTTTTTAATTTTTAGGTATAATCGATGTACAACGCGCACCCTTTTTACAAAGGATCCTTAAATGTACAAGAGCAATGCGCTTATGTTTTGAAGTTATTTATTCGAGGTATTATCACAAGATTTTCAATTAATAGTTTGCTTCTAGAACTACAACCCTTTGAATACATAAAGAATATCATTTCTTTTGAATAAACAGTTTTCCGATCTATGTACAAGTCAACTTGTTTCTTTTTTTTATTTTTAAAACAATTATTTTTATAATCGTCGTATAACGTTCACACGTAAATTTTTGTCTTATTTTTTGAGATGAAAGTGCGTTCTCCGAATTTCACGGTACCTAAATCAGTACCATATTGTTGTTGCCAACTGATTTTGTTCTTTACAATAAATAAAGCTTGGTTGGATTCTAAGTTTATTTTAATTCACAACAGTGAATATGACGAGATCGACACTTTAACAGGTAACCTATTATTCACAACAGTCATAAGTGAAGCATCAAACTATTACTCCATCAAAGAGTATAAATCTTTTGGTTGATTAAGTCACAAAAGATTTATATCAAACTCGGAACCGTGATTTTTAAAAAAGCCAATAAATGGATAATTTTCATGATATTTAGTGTCGCTTAGATTAGAATACATACGTAAAATTGTTTTAAGGACATTTTGACAAAAAGAAATTGTTTAAATACAATATTTCGGCAAAAAATTATCTTAGAATAACCTTTTTTCAGAATGTTCTCCTTTTGTGAGAAATGCTTCTATTATAATAATATTTTGCCTATATAAAGCTCAGATCTCTGTACAGAGGCTCAACTATAATTTTTGAAAAATTCACATTATTTTCAGAGTTACAACCAATTGAAATAATTATCAGCGTTTTTTTTTTCTTAAAATTTCTTTCCTCTGTTGTAAAACATGGATAAAACCCACATCTAAGTTAAATATTTCAAAAATTTTAGTTGAGCTTCTGTACAGAGGTTTGAGCTATATACAGGCAAAATATTATTATAATTGAATCATTTTTCACAAAAGCAGAATATTTTGAAAATTGGTCGCTCTAAGTTCATTTTTTGTCAAAATATTGTGCTTAAATAATTTTTTATTGTAATAATATTCTTAAAACAATTTTATAAACATTTTCTAACCTAAGTGATACTAAATATCATAAATATTATCCATTTATACGTTCTAGCAAAATCCCGGTTCCGAACGTAGTCGGATACCTTAAGGAGTAATAACGTGATTTCTTTATAATTAAAACTTTATTGTCCACAACGAGTTTCCGGTATGAAATTAACTTTAAAATGCTTCCAAAATTAATGGCATTTCTTTTGTTGTTATACTTTTCTAGCAAAGCATGAATAAAATATGTTTTAGCTTCATTAATATCAAGACAATTCGTTTTTTTTCTTGGATTTTTTTAGGCTAGGGTTTCTCAAACTGCGAAGCACTCTCCCCTAGAGGGATGTGACGTCATTATATGGGAGGCGCGGGCATATTGAAAAGTCGAAAATAAAAAATTTAAAATATGTATTAAAATTTACTGAAAGAAAACAAAATACATTTGACATTGCATATTTACACTGATATTATATACTTATAAATGTTTTTGATAGTTAAATTATCAATACATGCATAACAAGTTTAATAATCACTAGTGCCTCCCATGAACTTATCATAAACAAAATTTAATGCTTATCTTGATAATTTGTATGGTTTATAATTAAAGTCGTATTATAGCTTTAGCATCAAAGTACATTTCTATTGCATTCAATGCATTGTTATTGTAGAGTAATGATTGAAAATTGGGACGCAAATATTGAAAGTTTGAGAAGCACTGCTTTAGGCACCAAATCGATAATCAACTTCTAATAAAGAATATACTGATCAACGGTATTTATAATCTTCGATCTGTTTAATGGAATCTATGATCTGTTTCATGGAAGCCTATTTTTCCACACACCTTAGAAAGCTGAGATTTTTAGAAAAATTGTTGCATGTCATACATTTTTTTAAATAACATTTAAATTTATTGTTGGTGCAATTTATTTTTGTTATTATGTGGCATTGCAAAAAAAAAATAATAATTACCTTTTTTGCACATAAAAAAAATCATCTAAAAATACTCCGGTCTTAAAATTTTTCACAGCCTATTTCCTTTATATCAGGAGTGTAAATGACTAAGTTTTCAAGGTCGGCAAATATTGACTTGGGCCATAACACGCGTTTCTGCTGTGCAATCATCATTAGAAAAAACAGGTAACAATTGCGAACGGTTTACCGGTTCTTGTTGTTAGTGTTGCAGGTTTTTAGAGACACAACCAACAAAGACGTTACGATGTTATCAAAGACCTTATAGCCAATGGGTTGGATTCATGTGACATCATAATCACGTGACAATGATAACCACGTGTTTTTAGCCAACTAGTTCAAAATCTTATGTGACGTCATAGTCACACGATAAAAACAATCATATGTTTCCAGCTAATCAATTTATGCGCTTCGTTGTTGCCAGTTTTTGATCTTTTCAAAAACTGTCTCTTAAAAAATACAAATTTTTGACAACAATAATGTACATAGGTACACAAAATGCATTTTATTTAACAGTATATGCATAAAACAAGATTTTTTTTTAATTTTAAAATCTTTTGAAGAAATTTATTTTTTATAACATTTGAACATTTTTAACCAATTGTAAAATTTGAAATTTTACCCAAGTTTATAACAAAAATAGAACAACAAGTACAATTAGTTTGATGTCTGTTTTGAATTCAATAGAGAACACGTGTTTATCTTCATCATGTGACCGTCATAAATTGAGCCCGATGGATGTGCTCAAAAGTAGTCGTATAGACGGGATGCGTAAAGCTGGTCGATTATACCGAGTCCCAACACCGTACGGAGAGAAGTGATGTTAGCAGCTGGTTGATGCAAGATCTCATTGGCGGGTTGAAGGCTGTAGTAGGCCAAAGTGCATGATCAACTGATTTTGTCGTACGTACCATAATGATATTAATGCCATTCCAGTAGCTCCTTCCACCTTCAATGCGGTTCTATCCACAAATTATCCAAAAATTAAACGCTCCATATATCATTCATTTCTTGGAATTAACGAAAAATATGCTTTTATAACCGCAACAATCTCATTTTGCGAAATGAAAACGAAAACCCAAATTATTTTTAGGTTGAATAACAGCTAAAAGTCATCACAAGGCAAGATCAGGAGAGTGGGAAGTATGTTCTATCACTGTAATGTTTTTGATCAAGCGATTCAACTGTCAACATTGCTGAACGAGAAAATGAATTATCGTGGGGAAGCACGAGTCCTATAACGTTTTCACTTTTAGAAGAACTTGTGGAAGTCATTTCGCCGTATACTGGTTAGATGTAATTTTTTTCAGTTTAATGATTTTGACCAGTCCTGTACGTCAAAAATTCAAACTTTACTTCTTTGACGTATTGAAACGCCATGAAACGATATGCACTTAACATAACCAGCTATGATTTTAGAAATAATGTGGCATCCCTACAATAATTATGTAATTTTAAGGGTTTTATTATTAATCCTGACATTCTCCACTTTTCTTTTCTTTTGGGGGGAGGGGTGTATGTTAAATTACGGGAGACTGTATTCCACAATAATTTTTCGATGTAATATTTCATCAAATATATATATATATATATATATATATATATATATATATATATATATATATATATATATATATAATTTTATATATAGCGACAAATCCAATGTTAAGCTTATTCTGTATCAGTAGGTAGATACAGTGATTACCATCAATTGTCATTTTTCACACGGTCGACGCACATTTAAGTTTCGCATTCGTACACAGTTAATTAAGGTCATCCTGTGTTTTCATTTAAAGAGAACTTTGACCTTTACGATATTCGACACAAACTCTGGAAACAGTAGCAAGAAATACGCTCCATTTCCATATGCTAATTTTAAACATCGAATGCATTCTTCTTGATTTGGTCCTACTTTAAAATCATTTTTTTAAAAAAAAAACATAAGACGATAAGATTCTCGTGTCAACAATTTTTTTCTTTTTAAACATTTATTCTGCGATAATTAATTAATTGCAATGGTCTAAATTCCTTCCTGTCTTCTACTGAATTCAAAAACCGACAATACAAGAATTGTATTTTCTAAAATTTGAAATTTGATAGTAGCGCATAGATGTTCAAATATTAAAATTTTTATACAAATTCTGGTTATGCTTATTATTTCGATGAAGTGGATGTTTCTCACATTTTTAATTATATATATGAAGCAAAAATTGTTATATAAGCAGAATAATTAAAAACTATATCTAATATATTACTTTCGATGTTATTTTTTTTTAAAAAAAATTCGGGGCTAAAATTCTTTTTTGCAACACATTGCATAGAATATTTCTCATTTTTATATCATTTTATTTAGATTCTACTGCAACAGATACATATATTTGTCTTATTTGTATACGAATACGAAGTATGTATTATTTATCTATACACTAAGAGAAAAAAATATGGAAATTTACTAATAAAAGTTATTAGAACCTCATTTTCGTGATACCCAACAGCAATTTTCGTGCTATTAGTCATTACAAATGTCCTTTGCAAAGGGCGAGTATAAATCAATATCACGTTAAGTATTAACTGAGAATCTCATTGCCTTGAAAATACATTTTCTTTCGAACAGTTCATCGAAGAATTTAAGAGTAAAACTGCTAAACTTTCATCGTAACATAATATAGGTTATTTTTATAGTGAACAATTCTTAAACCATGAGATGCAAAAGAGTTTCTTTAAAAAAAGTATTTTTTTTAAACAGTAGTTTTTTAAAAGACTATTAAAATAAAAAAAGTCACTTTTTCATTTTTGAATAAAAAATTATTACTTCCTCAATTTATTTAAAAAAAATTATACTTATATACTGATTACCTGTTGACCAATTAACTGGCGGAGATTCTGTAGAAATGGCGCCAAGATTTCGAAGAACTTGTCCAACTTTTTAAAAAATATATTGCGCTTGAACATGTACAGTAGGTTTTTTTTCCATTATTGGTTAAGAAATATTACGGCATTTGGCGACAGCTTTTGATTTGAGAAAATGTTCGACGGGTGAACCAAAAATTCTGTTGATTTAAATATATGGTAAACCAAAAGTCTCGCCTTGATTTTGATTATAAAAAAGTTTATTACAAAATAACCATTTAATATAAAAAAATAACTTTTGAATCATTGAATTGGTCAGTGTCAGTATGTTTTGTTTGTTTCTGTGTGTGCAGTATATGGCACGAATGCTACTTGAGTGACTCGGGGCAATATTTGTAATTAAGATATTTTTTGCCGAAATAGCGTCGGTTAAAGAAAACGCACAATGTGAGCTTTAGTACTGGGCAACCGTAGCCCTAACGTTTAAAGAAATGGGCAGCGTTAAAAAACTTCCTAGAAGCGGCAGGCCTAGTGTAAGTGAAACAACTGTTGAACACATTCAGCCATCGTTTCATCGGAAAACTAAATCAACTTTTCAAACACCCCATTAACTTTAAATATCGCAAACAAGTTTGCTAAGAAGTCTTCAGAAAATCCTTATAAAGTGCAAGACATGTTAACGAACACTTGAAGGGAATTGGAATGCCACTTATAAACATTCTCCGAGCTTTCAAGAGGGTCTACGTTGAAATTTACTGAGGTAAATGGTTTTATAAAAAATATTCATACTGATGCTAACAATAGATATTGAAAAGTTCTGGAGTGACGGGGCTCCTGTCGAATTCAGGGACACCTCTTCGGGGGCCCGGGTCCAAGACTAGAAACTTCTTTTTTTTTACATTTTCATGCATTGTCATCAATTTCTGAGCTATGGTGCAAATTTCAAGTCTTTAACTTTTAGGAAGTTAGTTTAAAATCAATTATACAAAATTCCACCCGGGCAGACAGACAAGAATGCTACTTAATAAAAAGATGGTAAGATGGGGCTCCTATTTGACCCCAGAGCCACGAAATTGAATACGTAGACGCAACTCGACCCATGCTATCGACAAATGGTCTTTGTTCGTGTAAATTCGTGTAAGTTCCGGAGTTACGGGGCCCGGATTCGAGACTAAAATTTCTTTTTTCACATTTTCATACATTGTCATCCACTTCTGAACTATGGTTCAAGTTTCTAGCTCATCAGGAAGCTAGTGTAAAATAAATTACAAAATTCTACCCGACAGACACGAGAAAGCGAATTAATAAAAACATGGTAAAAAACATGACTTATCATAATGGTTTGAGCGCAATAAATATTTATTATCAAGCTAGACCTTTTTTTAATGTTCACTTTGTATTTAAAAAATAAATAAAATAAAGATCTAAAAGAATAATTATTTTTCAAAATGAAGAATTTACAATGATAAACAGATTATTAAGCTCAGGTTTTTAAAATTTACATTTAAATACGCAGATGTAAAAAAACAGTTTCTTTCTCTAGTACATAATTACATTTTTTTCTCTTTGAACTACCAAGTAAATATTTTAAAATTTTATTTTACTTTTGAGAATTTTTTTATAGTCAAGCATTTTAATATAATTATTATTTTTAACCATTTTTTATTTTAATTAACTTTATAACTTAGATCAGAACAAATGGTATTTTGTTTGGAAATTTAAACATAGATCCAAATAACTGTACTTGTTTGGTTAAGCTAGGTTCATTACATCCCCTTTTTTTTACTGAGAGGAATTTGTCTAAAAAAATCATCTTGCTATTAAAATAAACAGAAACTAATTTCACAATGAATGAAAAATTGTTTCAAATTTTCTCATATAATTTCTTAGCATTTTCAAAAAAAAAAAAATATAAATAAATAAATAATTCAAGACATATGAATCCTCAAATTGTCCATCCACAAATTGCGTAAAAAGAATAATTAAACTTTTTTGTCAATTAAATTTAAAGTCATGATTACTTAAAATTATTTTTATCTATTAAAAATATATATAGTTTCGACTATTTATTCTCTAACTCTGAACAAATTTGTATTGAATTTATCTTTTAACGTTAGATTTTTCATAAATTTTTCTTAAAAAGTCTAAATGTAGCGTTTGTTTGTTCATCATTATAACACAAAATATTCCTTCACCATATTTCATTATACCTTTGTCCGGTTACTCAAAAACTTTATTATTTTTTTAATCTCACAAAATTTTGTTATAGTTTTACGTAAAAATGTGAGGCATTTTTAAAAGATTACTGATCAATTGAGAAAGGTCGCACAAGAACTTGGAAAATCACAAAAGTATAAAGAAATAGTCCTCGAAACATAAATGAATCAATTTATTTTTAAAGTTATTATTATATATAAGGGCGTCAAATTATAACTTGGACCTAGAGTGCCATCGAACCTAAATCCGTTACTGATCAATTGCAGTTGTAAAGTTTAAATTCTCTCAGTTTAGTCTTTTTTTATTGAGGAATTAGTATTTTAAGAAATGTTTAGAATTTACTTATTACCCTCATTTTAGCTATTTAACGCCAAATATTAACTGCATTCCAGAGATTAATATCCAAAAATTTTTTACAAGTGGTAACCTATTTGATACCATACTAAAAAGAGTTTGTTGAAATTCGTCTAAGACCGCCAATGGCATAGAGTTAATACGCAGGTACTAAGTTTTTAATTACTTTGTCATTTATGCCTTTGATTTTTCTTGAATTAACTGAAATGTTTTGCTAAAAAAATTGGCTGCACAGTAAAAATTGTGTATAATTATTTACTTTTACTACAATTTAAAAATAATATTTTTATTTTTAGAATTTATAATAAATCTGTATATAAAAAAAGATTATTAAATATTTATTTTCTTTTGGTACGCAAATTTGATACCGGTTTAATAACTACCAAATTGTTTTAAATTTTAGCCAAGTTGGGCCATAGCAATACAATATGATTGCAATCGTTTGGTACTGCGTTTTCTGTAGTATTTACGTATATGATCGTTATTTCTATTGGATTATTTTTTTGTGGTAACCCTATTAATTTTAACCATCAATTGGATAATTTTAAAAAATTGTCATTTCTATATTGGACGCTGTTGCAGTATTCATGTTCTATTTTGTTGTTACTAATGCCACCTGATCGGCAAAGGTCATATCAAGACCCATGAAATTCATCATGGCAAAGGGTTAAGTGACACCTGTCGTTAGCCGTATCTTTGAGCATCATACAGGTTACAGAATGATATAGCTCGGTTTCACCCCGATTTTGAGGGAGAATACTCTGGGGGTGGTATATATATATATATACGTACTGAAAAAAACAAAAAAAACCCCGATCTGATAAAAACATTTTGGTATTTCATTTTAATTTTAACCTTCAAAAATGTAACAAAAATAATGCTGAATTATTTCTCGCAAAAAGGGAAGAAAACGAATTTTTTTCTTTAAAAAAGTGGCGTAATGCGAAATGGAAAGTCTCTTCCTCCTCAGATTCGGACCTGGGAAGTACCGTTCTATAAAGGAGCGCTTTAAACATCTGAGCTACACTTACTCCGGGGAAGAGTATTGAATTGAGCTTTGAAATAAAGGTAGATTTTTTTCAATGCGCCGTTTCGTTATTCAATAAAGTAAAAGATTTTTTTTTCGGGCTTCATTTTTAAGTTAATGCTTTCAAACTTCATATATGGATTGAAAGCAACGGACATTTTTTTACAACACATTTTTTTTAACCGTAATTTTTACGATATTTTATCAATCTTTGTACAGATTGCGTATAATATTGTTCGACACGCGGAAAAAAGAAAAACATGAACATTGTTTTAGTGTAAAATATTTTTTTCATTAACCTGAATGAAATTTTAAGAGGAACAACTTATAATTCGCATTCAAAAAAAGGAACCGATGTCCCAATTTAACTACAAAAACTTTACTTTTTTTTAAAAAAATATTTAATGAAAACCATTTATAGTGCAATTAGTTTTAATCGTTAAGAATGTGTTATTCAAAGAGAGAGAAATTCTGACTGAATGTTTTTTATTTAAAAAAAATAGCAAACCATTCCATAAATTAAAAAAAAAGAAGGTAATTTCTAAATTTATTTTGAAATAGTTTTAAACATTTCTTTACGTAAGTATTTTTTAAAAAATATTTCATTTGTTTTTTATCTGCAATATTTTTATAAGCAACTTGTAGATAAAACTTCAAATTTCAGAACGTGATTAATATCTTTAAAATAAAAAAAAATTCGGACTTCATTTGATAAAGACTGATAATAAATATATACATATATATATATATATATATATATATATATATATATATATATATATATATATATAATATTTATTATATTAATAATTTTATTATAATTTTTATTTTTAAAAACCTGAAAAAAAAGTTCAGAATTTTCGTCTGAAAATAAATGATCTTTCCGATTCTCTGCAGATGGCGCCACGTGCATAATAAATGCGTTTTAAGGTTTTTAATTAATATCTTTTTAACTAATTAGAATATCGGAATATAAATGGTCAAAACGGATTCCTCGGATCATTCCCGAAATTTTGATACCTTCTGCTAGTTTCTGCATCTTGTGGTTCTTGAGATCATTGGGAGTCATTCCTACCTACATAGATACGTTTGTTTACCTCCGGATTTTAATAGTGTAGATACTTTTTAAAGCGCTCAATTGAGCTGAAATTTTATATACATGATTATTTGGGATGACAATGCAACAATTTAATTAGAATTAATAAAAATTAATTGATTAAAACTAATTATTCAAAGAATTACATATACAGCCACGTTGCCATCATTTTTGGCGACTTGTGTCAAATCATGAAAAGGTTTTTTTCTCACATTTTAAAGCGCTCGTTTGAGCAGCAATTTTCTATACACTATTTTTTTTGGTAAAAATACGATAATTTAATTATAATTAAAATTAATTGACTGAAACTAATTATTTAAGGAATTACAGATACAGCTAAGTTGATTTCATTTTTAGTGACTTGTGTCAAAATATGAAAAGGTTTTTTACTCATGTTTTAAAGCATTCAGTTGAACTGAAAATTTATATATACGATTGCTTTGAATGATTAATAAAAATTAATTGCCACTTAATGTTGAGATTCTGTCATATGTATATATACATGTTTATATTAATTGTAACTATTTAATAAAAAGTAGCTAAAATAAAAATTTTCTTTGTTGATCTATGTAGGAATTGACTTAAATAAAAATTTTTATATTACTTATTTTATTCTTAGTGTGCCGCCAAATTTGAAAATTGTTAAAAATGTATCACAACAAAAAAGAGGTTTAGCATCACTGAAATAACATGACAATAAAAGGGTTATAACTTAAAAAAAGATTAACATCTGGTTGTATTCAATTTTCTTTAAAAGGTACGAAAGCGTTACATATTATAATATTGAAATGTTAATATAATAAAATAGTTTTATTATGTCTTAAAATATGTTCATTTTGGAATCTATCAATTATTTTTTTATCTATAATTCGACAATTTTGTGTCTAAAAAGAAAATCATACGTTAATATATCATATTGTTGTATTTAATTGTTCATACTATTTGGCTTGGGTATTCTCGGCAAAATTAAATCCTAGTACAGGTTCACATCGTCAGAGCTCAGGTGTCTCCCTCTAGAGAGGAAACTGGGCGTCAAAATTACCTGCGGCGCTTAGTATCCGCCTGTACATTGCCGCACTAAAAGAGATACCAGCTTCCGTGGAATGTACTAGGTCTGCAATGGTGAAATACCAATCCGCAGCCCATTAGAAATAATAATAATAATAAAACTATTATGGGCTTTAACCAAATGATTATCCATAGTTTACAAATAAATTTTTTCGTGATTCACTAAAAAAGACTTATTTTTTTCTCCTTTTGTTGCAATTTCAAACAACTATAATAAAGAACGAAATATTAGTGATAATTTTAAGCCAAGCGATATAAAATTTCACTTACTTTTTCTTCTCTTCCTGATCTCTGGAAACCTTATTTCACCGAGATTTGAATAAGAAATACCACGGAAATAACCTCAAAGGAAGACCTTGATTTTTCTTTCATTTCCGACAGTTTCAGATATATGAAAATGAAATTTTATGCGAAAACGTAAATAGCTGTAGCAAACAAAGTAAAGAAATGTTCGAAATAAATCATTTAGAATGTTTTCGTTTGCCACTTTTCTCGAGTAATTCGACCTCGAAATGTTAAGTATCTAATTACATGAAAAACATCCGATAATTAATCCATTAAAATCTAATTAGAAATCTTTAAATGTTCTAGGTTTGGATTTTATTGCTTTTCCCTCTCTAATGTTGATATTCAAATATAGAAAATTCATGCATAAAGCAATAAAATATAATTGGAAAAGTAATTTGTAAATAATAGTTCTAGTTGCAAAAATAAAAAAAAAACAGAAATATATTGTGCAATTTATTTGAATTTCTTTAAGGCCATTATATTAATTCGATAAGCTCTGAACACATTAAAAAGACTTATAAAGATCTTTTAAAACTTGTAATATTAATCAGAGAGATAATTTGTGCTGTGACCATTGTAAAGAATGAAAAACCATTCATAAGCACGAATGATCTATTTCTGGTTTAATATTATTTATTTCTTGTACATAGACACACTTCTAGCTCTCTCACTCTTGTAGGAATTAAAATCCGCCCATAAAAATTATTTTGGCTGCCTGTGCATCATTTGGATGCCATCTTGAATAATTTCTGACACACACAAAAAAACAAAGATGCTAAGAATTATGAATTTTGAGTGTGAAAAAAATAAACATACATAGAGATTGGAAAATTGGGCAAGTAATAATACTTACTATATAAAATAATTGTTAAAAAATGATCAAACTATACATAAATAATGATTTATTTCTTTTTTGAAAATACTCTCTATCACATATTACTTTTCATTGACTGTCATTGCTTGAATTCTTAAAATTACTCATTCATTTTAAAGGAAAATTACATAATTTATAAAATATCTCAAAGCTCTCTCTCTTCTTAAAATACCTTAAAACTATTAGAAAGTAAGTTTTTTTTACTATATTTATCTACTCGTGTAAAATTTTTAAAAGTCAGGAGACAGTTTCTTTATATAATTGAGATTCCATATAAATTTATTTACAAAACTATTACTATTTTCTTCTCTCATTGAAACTGAAAAAAATTAAATTTAAGAAAAAACCTGAAATTATTATTTTAATGTAATTTAACCACATGAAAACTGAATTCTACTCAATATCAGAAAAATCTAAAAACGGAATCTTAACTAATGAAAATCAATATATTTCGAAAGAAGAAAAAAAAGGGAAGCCAATAAAGATGCAGAAATATGTCAAAAATAATGAAACGCAAGAAATCACGAATAAAATAATATGTAAGCTAAATATTTTACAGAGGCTGTATTTTCAATAGTGAATACAGAAATTCAATTTATTTCTCAGCTTCATATACAAGCAAGCTGAAAAAAGAGTTTATTTTCAAAGGGTAGTGGGATATATATATATATATATATATATATATATATATATATATATATATATATATACACTCAGGAACATTGAAAATAGCGACCCAAGAAGAAAGCATCGGATTGAAATGAAATTTAATACACATAATGACACAGATGAGAGATTCACTTGATCTCAAAAACAAGACAATTAAATGAATACAGTGTGTGCAATGGCACAAATACTGGGCAACTTCAATAGCGAGTTGGACCACCTCCAGCTGCAATACATGGCGCCACACGGTCCGGAATTGAGTTGATTATACATCTTATGTTGTCCTGAGGCAGATGGGACAACAAATCTTGAGTGAGTGAGTGAGTTAATATTAACGTCGCACTGTTCAGCTACACGAGGGCTTTTGGCGACGGACCACGTAATTTTGAACCATGGTCAAGTGACGTGGACGACACCTGAGCTGGCACCCCCCTCTCCTAACTACCACACCACACCAACGGAAGGACGTTTCAGCTCTCGACAGATTTAACGTGCATCGCTGCCCTACACGGTGGATCTTTTAGTGGTACTGGGATCGAACTCATGACATGCCTGCCATGGTTGGATACCTTAACCACGTGCAAATCTTGAACAGCCAACTCTAAATCATGTACAGAGTGACACAAATCACGTGCTCTACAGGGGACAAATCAGGGAAGCGGACTGGCCATGGAAGAGTCTGAAAATGACGTAGGAAGTTTTGAGCAACTCTTGCTGTATGCGGACGAGTATTATCTTGCTGGAAAATTGCCCCTGGGAGACCATTTAGGAAAGGTCCTACATGGGGTCGAAAAATATCATCAACGTAACGTTGGCCCGTTAAGGTTCCACGCATCACAATTAAAGTGGACCAGCTATCATAGGCTATGGCACCCCCAGACCTTTACTCCAGCTGTGCGGGCAGTGTGACATAGAACAGTGTTTAGGAATTGTACCGTTCACCAGGGCGCCTCCACACCCTTACACGGTTATCATCTGTCCCAAAAACAAACCAGGATTCATCACTAAACACAACCTTCTGCCAGGCTGTGACGTTCCACATTAATCTGGCTTGGCACCACTGTAGACGCTGCTGCCGAGGTTCCGGTGTTAAAGGGAGTGCACGGAAAGGGCGTTTGGATTTAAGATTTGCTTCTGCAGGGTGTCTGGAAATTGTTTGTGGAACAATTGCTATGCCTACGGCTGCTCGTATCGTTGAACAAGTCTCTGTGGGGTCCACAAGTGCTTGCCGCACGATCCTTCGATCTTCTCTCCTCGTGGTCTTCCTGGTCGCTCCAGACCCGGTTTTCCGCGCGTGGGTACCTTCTCGTGTCCCCTGCTCCCAACAATTTCTAACTGCACACTCGAAACGATCCACTTGGCCAGCAACACGGTGTGTCGACCAGCCTGCAGTTTTCAACCTGATGATCAGGCCTCTCTCAAACTCGCTTAACTGTGAGAAATGTCTTCTAGAACGTTTACCTGGCATGTTTCGCTTACCAAAGTCTTCCTACAATCGACGGGTAATCGTCACGCTTATGAATCTTCGGTGCCTTCGGTGCAAATACTGGGCATATGGCTCGCGAAGCGAGCCTCCATCCCATATCCGGTTAGTAGATGTTGAACGGACTGTTGGATTATCATGCTAGCGTGTAGCTAGGAGCTGATTGGTCGAGCCAATCGTTGAGGATATTTCCTGGGTGTTGCGGAAATCTGTTTTCATGGCAGAGAGCTGAGTGGGTGCTCTCGTATTGGATTCTCGTATTTATGAATCTTCGAATTTGCGCTGGCTGATATAGCACCCTCTTCCTGATTGTAGCGCCACCTCGGCGTGTATGAGCATGCGTGTTGGCACAAAACTTGGATCATTTGCATATCACATTACGCTGTACTTATTTGCAAAATTTCGCGATTGTACTTTGCTTCCTTCTTGGGTCGCTATTTTCAATGTTCCTGAGTGTATATTTCTCTTTTCCTCGTTTATATATATATATATATATATATATATATATATATATATATATATATATATATATATATATATATGTGGCAAATATATGATGAAACATTTGAATTAAAATGAACACCCAAAAGAGGAAACAAGGGGTCCAAACTCTTCATTTAGTGTCAGTTGGTTACGGGCTGATTTTCCCACAAAAAACCGTATTGAAGATTTGAGAATTCACCATTTTGTTTTTCGCTCTCGACTTTCAAAGTAACAACTCAACCCGCCTCCCGAATATAAAGCAATTTTTATTTTCTCATAAGTTTTGGACTATTTTTTGACTCCGGCGAACTTTATCTTCTGCGAAGAACCACGTGAACGAACGACGCACTGGCTCCTGATCGACGCTGAAAATAGGACTCGTTTTGTCATGTTTCGCAATTTTGAAGTAGAGATGACTTTGCTGAATATTGAAATAAAATATAATATGATAAACAGCTGCAAGAATTACTCAATATATGAAAACGTTGATATATATATATATATATATATATAGTGGTTATATATATATATATATATATATATATATATATAACAGTAAGGTTTATAATATAATCTTGACTATATTCTAACGAGTATAGAAACAAAAACGGTAAATAGTGTGCTTCAATAATAGTTATTTATGTAAATTTTATGCTATCCATTAAAGGTAAAATATAGATATCCATAAGCAGATTCACGGTAGCAATCATGAATATTACATTAATGGAGCTATCAAGAAAGATGGAAATCAAGCGTGCTTGAATATTAATACGGCTATGTTTAAACAATCTAAAAATGTTTTATGAAAGCCTAAATGTTATCATTAATAGACACACAATTCATATAACGATTCCATATATAGTTCGAAATCCGAGGAATTATTCGGAAACTGTAGTCACCCATCTGAAAAAAAAGGTGTTTGGTTGCCCCGTTTGAAATGCTTTTGTTGCATATATATTTATACCATTATCTTTGTTTTTATAAAATTTAATTTTACTGAGATGGCAATAGAAAAATTGATGAAATTCAAGTACGAGAGAACGAAAAGAAAGAAAAAATGACGTAGAATGCTCGAGCAAGTTTTCTTCTCTTTTAATTATTTAAAATATAGGAACCATTCATAAAGGATACTTCAATTTATCTCATACATTAATAGCGTTAGATTGTGCTACACATTCCTCTCTTTCTTGTTCAGGCTAGTTTTCAAAATACTACCAAATTGAAGATTTGGTTCGTGAGAGTGCAGATTCACACACGTTGATATCTGTCAAATAACATTAATATTACCTTAGCACTAGTCATGTTGATATCAATGATAGGGTAGGTTTAAGTAAGGTACTCTTCAAACTGGCAGAGGTGGCCCTCTCGGTCGGGGATTACTTACGTGAACTAAAATGAGACTTCCGGTATACATCTGAAATGGCCACTCACAAGTTTATATTACCACGATGTCCCTGGCAATTATGAGCTCCCATTTCTTGATCTCCGGCATTCGTCTTGTGACTTCGTTCTTGAATAAGGCAAAACACCATGCCATTTCTACTGAATCGTATCCCAAGGGTTCGATGAACATTCTGGAGGCCGTGGTAGCCGAGTGGTCAAGGTATCGATTCGTGGCTGGCTAGTTACGAGTTCGAGCCCAGTACCACTAAAGACCCGCTGTGTAGGGCAGTGATGTAAGTTAAATCTGTCGAGAACTGAAACGTCCTCCCGTCGATGTGATGTGGTAGTTAGGAGAGGGGGGTGCCAGCTCAAGTGTCGTCCACGTCACTTGACCATGGTTCAAAATTACGTGGTCCGTCGCCAAAAGCTCTCGTGTAGCTGAACAGTGCGACGTTAATATTCACTCACTCACTCGATGAACATCCTACGCTCATAATCTTGCTTTCCGAACTATCCAGATTAGAGGTATCAAACTCGCGGCTCGGCTAGTATATTGGTATATAATAATAAAACTCAAACTCAGTGGCGCACCAGCTCATGAGGGTTAGGGCCTACTGTGCCCATCCCAGTATTCGTGAATATTGGGTGCTGAGGTGCATGAACAGATGTCCCGAACAGATGGTCAGTCTGAAGTTCCCAAGCAAGCTTGGTATTCATTTATCGACCCACTGCAGTAGGGATGAAAGGCTGAGTCGACCTTGCCTTGCCTGGGAATAGAACCCGGACCTGTGGTGGGGAAGCGTGATACGCTACCACTCGATCTCTCTCTCTCTCACGGTTATAATAATATATAAAATATCAAAACTTCTCTCGAAATATGAAATATAGTAGCAGCAAAGAGATGTCAAATGTCAGGGCGTAAATATTAAATATTTCTTATTCTTGAATGTATGTTTATTACAATGCACATTATTCGAAATAAATTTACGTTTCTATGAATATTTATTTTCTTTGCGGCCCACCTTAAATTAAACCTTATTTCAGCGTTTAAATTTAACACCTTTGATCTAGATAATCTGATCCCAATTTCCTCTAGTTGATCTGCAATAATATCGTGAGAGATAAACAGCTCCTTGACTACAGCCTTCAAATATTTGTGAATTGTGGGAAGCTGTTGAAAGATTGGGGGTCTAGATAATTTTTCAACGCTTAGTATCTTATCGACGAGTATATACCCAAAAGAATCACAGTCATCATCAGAATGAAAGGCGCAAGAAGACGGGTATTTTTTATTCAATTGTTCCTCATTACATATCCTATGTATGCATGTAAACATGTGTATATACACGTACACTCACATAGGACATATATATCTCACGGGGAACAAATTCAAGAAAATAAAATGCTGATAAAGAGTGTAATTATGTTTTGCAACTGGGATCACTAAGCGTCATACTCATCAAAAGCAAGAAACAGAGCTTTATTTACATAGCAAATGAAGCATTCGGATTTTTAAAAATTATTCATTAATGGTGTTTTAAGGTAATTTAAATGTGTGTTCATACTCCTCTTGATTTATGCAGAGAGTTGTAATAGTTAACTTGCAGATAAATGGTGTTTTTTAGAGGTATAGAACTTTAAATTGCAATAAAACAACGATGTATTATTCGATTGACATGAATTTTTTTTATTCGAAAGATAATCTTGTGGCATTACATTTTAAATATGAGTTCTGGCATAGGACTGCCACGGCTGGCTCGGCTGTAGTCCAATCTGGACGTCCAATTTTCGATGACTTTTTCCAACATTTGTGGCCGTATATCGGCAATAACACGGCGAATGTTGTCTTCCAAATGGTCAAGCGTTTGTGGCTTATCCGCATAGACCAATGACTTTACATAGCCCCACAGAAAATAGTCTAGCGGTGTTAAATCACAAGATCTTGGAGGCCAATTCACAGGTCCAAAACGGAAATTAGGCGGTCACCAAACGTGTCTTTCAATAAATCGATTGTGGCACGAGCTGTGTGACATGTTGCGCCGTCTTGTTGGAACCACGGCTCCTGGATATCATGATTGTTCAATTCAGGAATGAAAAAGTTAGTAATCATGGCTGTATACCGATCACCATTGACTGTAACGTTGTGGCCTTCATCGTTTTTGAAGAAGGATTCCACCAGCCCATAAAGCGCACCAAACAGTCAGTTTTTCTGCATGTAACGGTGTTTCGACATACACTTGTAGATCAGCTTCACTCCAAATGCGGCAGTTTTGTTTGTTGACGTAGCCATTCAACCAGAAGTGCGCTTCATCGCTAAACAAAATTCGCTTATGAAAATCGGGAACAACGGCAATCACGTTTTGGGCCCATTCGACGAATCTACGTTGCTTGATGATCGTTTTGATGAATTGCCAAACCAAACTGAGAATAAATCACTTGACAGCTGTTAAATCGGTCGCCATCTTGGAAAGTAATGCCAACTTAAACTTCTATACCTGGAAAAAAACACTCTTTATATCAGGTGTATTTAGAAAGAAATATCACACATACGATGAAATTTAGCTTTTGTATCACGCCTTTGAAACTTAGAATTTTTTTTAAAGGTATTCATTTGTATTATTTATTGTAACAAATATAATACAGTTTTTGGTTATTTCTTACAGTAAGACGAACAAATATAATCTTGTAAATTCTCATATATGTGTACAGACGTGCAATTCCTTTTTGTAGCTTTTGTGTGCATATCTTAGATGACCTAAGAGTCAAAAATAGAAATTGTAATTTCTAATTGTGTATTCGGATTTTTATGACTTTTTCACATGACTTTCGACCCAGTCCTAATTGTTTTAAATCATCTTCCTCATTTTCAGACCTTAAGTATTAAGCTCACGATACAAAAACATATAAAGAAATCACCTGCTGTGCTTAGCTCTTCGTGTAAAAACACGGAAACATAAAAAAAAGTTATCGTTCACGATTTACTTGGAGATTCACGTTCCAGTTTCTGAGAGTTGGCTTGACAACAGACACTTGACAGTTCGAACACGTGGTGTAATCATTTGCATGGGAGGGATTGCCTACTCAATCTCACGGTATTACATCAAAATGGCTCAGGTTTTTAAGAAAGCCGGTTTGGCAACAACTTTTTGAGGTGCTTCCAGACTACCCTTTGTTTGGCTCATTCGATTCCCTAACGCGACCGTGAAGAAAGACATTCTAAGGTGGAACGTTCGAAGCTCTCTCCGACTTGTTTCTTATTTGTTTGTTTTTTCTTCTTTTTTTAATTCTATCCAGAAGATGGTGTCTTTGTTTCTCCGAAGTTTTGCTGGGCGTCATTATTCTCGGACGTGACTCTTATTTGAAGAATTTGGCTCTCGCGTACTTTTTTTTAATTCAAGGGATCTTTTGTGTGGAGGCTTTGTTTTTTAGTGTTACTTTCTTTATGTCTCGCTATATTAGAAAGTTTTAAAACTTTTTCTTTATTGTGAATAATTATAGCTGAAAGATTAGAGCAGTATATAGTGTTTGTTTTCTACGTTTCGCTTGTTGGTGAAATCAGATTTAGCAGCCACGCGACTGTCGGAAGATTCTTCAAATCAAGGACAATGAAACGAAGGTTAAAGAAAGCGTTATTGCAAAATAAACAAAGCTCCTACGCATGGTATCAACAACCCTTATTACAAACCTTATTACTCTTTACTCAGAAACTTGGGTTACAATTCCGCTTTGAAGAATTCATCAATCCTTCATTGCAAAATATTTGAATTCGCTAAGTTATTTTATTCATCAATACAATAATTTTAAAGGTAAGAAAAAAATTAAAGAAATGCCGATAAAAACCGTACAAGATAATTAATTTTTAACGACGAATCAAGATTTAAATTATAAGCTTAAAGTCTGATGTAAAAATAAGACTTATTAGACCGCATAGGAATCTAAATACTTACTAATGCTAATTAAAAATAGTTTTATTCCCATGGTGTTCTACCTCAAAATTGGGGCGGAAACGAGCAAACTCATGCTGTCACCTGTTGGGGCTCAAAGCTAAGGATAATGACAGGCGTAAAACTCTAGCCCTTAGCCGCGATGAATTTCGTGGACCTTTATCTGATGTTCTATCGATCAGGTGGCATAAGCAACAATAACAAAGATAGTTTTATGATTGAATTAATAAAAATTATTAATTTGATTTAAATACTCATACAAATATTCACATTGAGCTAAGTAAAATGTTATATTGAAAGTAAATAAATAAAAGCTGTGCAGATTTTTCAAGTAAAATTTGATAAAGCGCACATCAAAGGATTTAAGCCATATGACTCCTTTTTAAAAAGTCAAATGATTTCATGTACATGAAATTATGATTTTACAATATGCAACAAAAATATTTTAAGCAAGAGTTGCTTTATTATTATTTCTTTCTAGGCTATAGTAAAAAAGAAGAGAAAATAGTTGATGTTAATGAAACAAAAATGAAATAAAAGTGGACTTAAGGGGTGTTGGAAAGCTAAAATCTTATTGTTTTGACAATTTGAGATTTTTACATTTTCAAATTGTATAGATTTTAACCTCTCTAAAAATACCTTATTTGAACCTCTGGGGTATTTAGAAGCCTTTAAAATGTATTTTTAAATATTCGTTGAATTTGGGCCACGCCCATTTTAATGGCGAAAATTGTAAACAAATTACTTTGTTTTTGTTTAAAAGTGTAACGATTGATATAAACCAAAACATGTATCTTTTATTTTAAACTGAGCATTTTATTTTTTTATTTCCCAGCCGATTAGAAGTCTCACTGTATACATTAAAATCAATTTATCTCAAAATGTAAATTTTAATGTGCGATGTACCTTTTCTGAGAAACTACTGTTCACAGGTATGTAAATTTTGTATGAATTATTTATAATGATGTCTAATATATACTAAAATGAGCTTTTTTAAAACACTGTAAAATTTAATTTTTACAAATTTTTAAAGTAAAAAATGGGTCAAATTTCGCAATGTTTGATAAAATATTTCATAATTTCTTAAAAAATTCAAAATTAGCTAAAAGCTCATTTTAGTATAATAAGAGAGGTATACTTTAATAGTATGAAAATTTCAAGCATGCACATAAAACAGATTTTGAGAAAAGGTTCATCGAAAACAGCCAATTTAACATTGTCAGTAGAGAGAGAGGTTTCCAACTCCCCTTAAAAAATTTTTTTGCTTCAAATTGGAAAGCTGAGAAGAGAATAATCTCATTATTGAAAACTTTCTTACATTCTTGATTTTATAGTACATTGATTTCGTAGAATTAGTTCGTTTAAAACTAATTTGATTTTTAAAAAATGGCAAAAACGACGACGTGTGATAATTTTTTCTGCTTTTACATATGTCTGCCACTTTTTACAATGCTTTTATGCATAGCTGTAAATGAGAATTGCATTAAATTTTTCTACAAAATTTCATAAATTTAAATAATATAATATAAATTGCGTAAAATGTTATGAAAAGACCAAAAAAATTCGATTAATGCTTCTAAAATAATAAATGCTTAGTCATGCATTTCAAAAATATTTGAATCAAGTTAGAAATGTATTTATAACGCATTATGCAGTGTTCATAATGAATTAATACTATTAAACAAGCCTTTTTTGTAAAGAAAAAAATGTTAAGCAGTATTACATGAATAAAAGAAATAATAAAACTAAATTATTATCCTTTGCTTTATTTTAATATAGATATATACAGTGGGCTACAAAAGAGTTCGAAAACTATAAAACGAAAACTATATTTTCTATAAAATTTAATGTTTTCAACTAATAAAAATTAATATATCAGTATTGTAATTTTTTGTGATATATGCAACTTGTTTTCATGGAATACATAACCAATTTTTAAAACATAATATAATTATTACTTTTACAAAGTAATAATGAAAAAACTACTAAAAAAATTACGCCGCAAAAAAAATATCAACATAGCTTTAAATATTGTTTTTTTCCCCTTAATTTAACACTTAATAGGACATATTTGAGCGTCAATAATAACTTTTAAACGTCTTAGAATAGATTTCTCTCCTCGGTTTTTTGTAATTTCTTCATTGATGTTTCTCCATTCTCCTGGGATTATTGTTTTTACTTCACATTTTGTTTTTTATGTGTCATATTTTCATTTTTTTAAAATCAAATTCTCACGAATTATGTTATACTAGGCTTAAATCAGGTGATTTAGGAGGGTGTTTTTTTTTCAGAATTTGTGGACAGTTATACGAGACACCAGCGACGTACATTGAGAACAGTGCGCTTGGTGTCATTATCTTGTTAAGAAAGGAAGTCACTTACCATATCCAAATTCGCGGTCGGATAATGTCAAATTATTCTTAAAAATATTTAAATCTAATTCATAATTCACAATATCATCAAAAAATACCAAATTATCTAACCCTGAAGCTGATTTGCACCCAAACGCAAGAATGCCTCCACTTCCGTGCTTCATTGTTCCAACTAGATACTTGAGATTAAGTTTAAGAAAACTCAGTATTGACAGCAAATTGGTTGGCGTGAGAGAAAATTCAACATTTTTTGTTCCGATGGGAGTATAATAGTTTGTGAAAGAAAAAATTGAGGAACATAATCCCAAGGATTTTGTTGGAACAAGAACATATTCATCTCCAAGATTCAGCGTGCCACACCAGTCAGAACCTGGATTATACTTATTTCTGAGTTAGAGCCCTGAATTATAATCGTTGTTAGAAGATATTGAGGATTTCTCTTTGGTGAGTTTCAGAGGTTGTATGTCATTTCAAGTAAATACATGTCATTTATTACTATTAATTTTGTCTTGTCGGCGTAACGCGTACTTACACTTAACACTTAACAAAAGTGAGTTAATTAACAAAATTTCGAGTCTTATTAATGTCTTCTCAATCTCTATTGCGTACGGGAACCTCAACGAGCATCAAGATCTTTACTTCAACCAACTCGAGGAGGAGGTATCGCGATAGACTTTCGAAAGTTTAAGAAACACCGGGAGAAATACTTAACTCTGGATATTGACTGTCTAGAGAAGTCTTGGGAATAAAATAAATATCTAGTTCCTGTTCCGATTAATTTACTAATAATGAAAACTTTACCATATCCCTCGTATTTTTACGAGTAATTTTTTGTCATATTTTTAAGTTGAAAATAACACACACAAAAATAAGTAATATAAAAAAAATTAAGTCAATTCCCACTTAGATTAACAAAGAAAATTTTTATTTTAGCTACTTTTTATTAAATATAAATATAAATATGTATATACATATAGTGAATATAAATATGTATATACATATGACAGAATCACAACATTAAGTGGTAATTCATTTTTATTAATTATCATTAAAGTATCATATTGCCATCCAAAAAAATCGTGTACCTAAAATTTCAGTTCAACTGAATGCTTTAAAACGTGAGAAAAAGAAATCTTTTTAAAGTTTTGACCCAAATCGCCAAAAATGAAACCAACGTGGTTGTATTCGTAATTCTTTGAATAATTAGTTTTAATCAATTAATTTTTATTAATTATAATTAAATTACTGTATTGTCAGCCAAAATAATCATGTATATAAAATTTCAGCTCAATTGAGTGCTAAAAATGTATTTTATTAACGATCGAAAATTCCACCAAGATAAATAAATAAATCTATAGAGAGTGTGAGCTAAAAGTAGGAATTGAAAAATTGAGTTAAATTTATGCATTATATAGAGAAAATATACGTAGCTGACCACGGGAATGTTACCATATTACACAAAAATTGCAGTTAATTTCAACGGCAAAATTATTTTTTGATTTAATTGTACGTACATGTAACAATGACTTAATTCCGACACGTGTTGCACAATGCTCCCTTGGCTGACACTGAGCAAATCAGATAGAAAAGTACTGAATCTTCAGAAATGTTGCCAACTATCTTATTTTAATCTTATTAAATTGTATTTATTTTGGAAGACCTTTAAGACACAAATGCAACAGCTTTCATGCAACACAGATTTTTAAGTCATTTTTTTTGGAATTGTTTTCAACAATGTTTCGATGCATCACGATAAAATTCCTTAAAATTTATTTCAATTTGATTGGAATTTGGAATTTTTTAAAATTTCGAATTGCAGCATGTTTTTACCTTGATGCATCAGATGAACGGAATTAAACTTATTTGTAAATATGAAGATGCAGCAAGTGAAAAATCATTTAAAGAAGAGTATATATAATGCATAGTTTCCAATATATTACATGCATATATATAAAAATAAATCCACAAGTCACCAAAAAAGAAAAGCGTTTAAAAATTTATCATAAAATAAAGACAAATATTAGAAAATATAAAAATATTACTGCAAATCATGTTGTTACGGGTTCTATTAATGTTTTCTACTCATTCTGTAGGGGAAAATGTTCTATTTTAGTTAGCCTGTAGAGAAAACTTGATTTTATGCAAATGTAACTATTATTTAAGTGCCTATCGTTTAGTATGTGAATTAATGGCTAAGCGTTGATCGTTAAGATGAAATCCAAGTGTTAACAAACACTCGTGCATCTTAAGATAAAAAGGCGACGGAGACTCGGGATTAGGTAACCAACCTTAGAGTTGACTATACTATCAGGCTTCAAGAAGGATCACACGAGGAGTTTCCCCTCCAGATAAGTAGATAATCTAGTTATCCAATTACGGGTTAGGATTTCATGTCGCTCCCAGAATTAAGTTTTAAAAGTGTATTTCGTAAAGTGCAATAAATTAACTATTTATTGATCATGCCTGCTTCTTCGTTGAACCCTCTCACACCTGCGACCTTCGAGTCGCGGCAATGTGAATTATAATTGTTGATCGTGTTGAACATTTAAAAAGTGATTGTTATTGAGGAAAAGCTGAAGAGAGAGAGAGAGGGGATGAGATATATATTACACAAAAGTAATATACACTTTTTTGCAAAAAATTCGAAGCACCGTGAAGGAATGAAATTGAACGTTTCATTCTGAGTGTTTTCATTTCATGCGAATGTTTTTAATGAAATTAAATATTTGTAAAGCTCATACACAGATAAAAAGATGATAAAAATATCAAGGTTTTTGGGCCCATCCACGGCTCCCGATTGCAGCTTGAATGGTCAAATCTGGTTCCTGGCCCCTGGCGGTTCCATCAATTACTGACTTGCAGCTCATTTTGATTAAATAATTTTCATTACAAAGCCTGTCTGAAAAACACTTCAATATTCACATAGTATTATTAATGTTAACGAAGTTTATCGAAGTTCTAAATCTTATTTTATGTTGTAGGTACTTTAATACTACATTTAAAAAATTGCGGGTTTTATGTTTTTTTAAAAAAAATCCCGAAATATAACAAGATGCCATATAATCAAATAGGTGAATCAAAAAATTCACAATATAGCACTAAAAACAATAGTAAAAGAAAGCATATTAAAAGCTAATCATGATCAACAGTGCAATACGTTTAACGCGAAAACTCTTAAAGCGAAATATCGGATAACACGAAATAATACAACGGTTCCGACAAACTGCTATGTACTCTCTCTCTCTCTCTCTCTTACTTGCATTTTTTTCCATCTTAACACGAAAACATTTCCCTTTTGGGAATGAACAAAATACGGAAAACACCAGAGGTTTCAGAGAGGTGGAAATGAAAGAGAGGTGGTTTCGAATTAGTTTTCTGCATTATTGGACTGCCTTACTGTATCATCTGAAGAATTCGCTGTATTACATGATAATACTGTGTATACAGCCCCAATCATGACAGGCAAAGACATTTTAGAGTTTGTTCAAAGCTCAAAAAATATCATTGATACTGATTCTGACCTTGAAAATGAAATGAATAACGCATCTCCTGTTCCCAAGTCAACCGAAATGAGGAACATCATTAAAAAAGTATGAGCAGTTATTTAGATGAACATTCCATAGGTGAAATGAATAACAAAATGGACAACATAGAACAATTTTTGGGAAATTTAATAATGAAAAAGATAATACAAAGAAAAAAATCAGATTATTTTCCAAAAAAATCAATACATTTTTTATTTTTTGAAGCCTTGAAAATTGTGTATTAAATTTAATTTTGAATATTTTGGGGTTTCATTGATCTTCATTAAATACATGCATATCTTTGAAAATAAAATGTACTCTAATAAACTCAATTTTTCTGAATATGTGATTTTTATTTATTTATTTATTTTTGCAATATCTTTTAACGCCAGAGTAGTGTAACGTACACCTACGGATTGCGTGGGGGGAGGCAGGAATTCTTGGGGGCCCAAAGCCTGATTGACTACAAGTACGTATTTAGGCTTGGGGACCAAAATCTGACTTTGCAAGGGGACCTAGTCTTCTCTGTTCCGCCACTGTTTAACACGAGATTCTTTTAACACGAAAAAATATCTCAGTCCCCTCAGTTTCGTGTTAAACGATTTTCACTGCATATTTTGAAAAAATATTAAATTTTTTTTTTAAATATCGGAGAAAAATGTAATTTCACTGTAGCCTTAGTCATTTCTTACTCATTTGGGTTACTGCATTTAAATAGAAGCGCTGTGGCTTAGGATTGATAATAAAAATTAAAATAACATAGGTTTTATATGAATCCATAAGAGTTAATATAGACGGGTTCTTAATTTTTCAAAGAATTTTCTTGCACCTTCATTAAACTAAAAAATTTCATATATTAAAAATAATCTTTTATGTATCAATCAATTTCTTCAAAACAACATTTCACTCTTTCAAGTGTTTTAACGTATTAATATGCAACTATCACACACACAAAATGCAAAGAAACGCCCTCGAATTTATTTACTATTCAAAACCCGTGCGACCTTTTACAAAAGCAGGATATTTGAATCATCGACAGCCTTATATTTATATAAATTCACTTCTTCCAGTTTTGTTATGTATAATCACTGTTGTGAGGTACGGTAACCATAACAACGTCGATCACTCATTCCTGTTTGAAAGATGACTGTAATAGGTTTGGTTCAAAGACCTACTACACTAGCCCTTTGGGTCAGTCGCTCGCTCTCCTTTTGTTAACGCATTTTCCATATTTTTTAAATAAATTTTTTATTTAATATCCGACAAAACAAAAATCTTCTTTATATCATAATAGATTTCCGAGAATATCTGCTTAAAGTATAATGCATAGTTTTCGAAAAAATCCTTTTTCTTTCTTTCTTTCTTTTTTTTTTTTTTGTGCATCAATATTGTGAAAACTAAAATTTTCAACTGATATTCTTTTTGAACTCACGCAAAGAAGCAACATGTGGACTTTTAACCGAAATCAAATTTTTCTGTAGAAAAACTTTAGTATTTTTTTCAGTTCCTACTCTATTAGTTCTCTCTCTCCCTATATATATACACTCAGGAACATTGAAAATAGCGACCCTAGAAGGAAGCTAAGTACAATCGCGAAACTTTGTAAATAAGTGCAGCATAATGTGATATGCAAATGATTCAAGTTTTGTGCCAATACGCATGGCGCTACAATCAGGAAGAGGGTGCTATATAAGCCAGCGCAAATTCGAAGATTCATAAACGTGACGATTACCCGCCGATTGTAGGAAGACTTTGGTAAGCGAAACATGCCAGGTAACCGTGCTAGAAGACATTTCTCACAGTTAAGCGAGTTTGAGAGAGGCCTGATCATCGGGATGAAAACTGCAGGCTGGTCGACGTGCCGTGTTGCTGGCCAAGGGGATCGTTAGGAGTGTGCCGTTAGAAATTATTGGGAGCAGTGGACACGAGAAGGTACCCACGTGCGGAAAACCGGGTCTGGAGCGACCAGGAATCCACGAGGAGAGAGGATCGAAGGATCGTGCGGCAAGCACTTGTGGATCCCACAGTGACTCGTTCGACGATACGAGCAGACGTAGGCGTAGCAATTGTTCCACAAACAATTTCCAGACACCCTTATATCCAAGCGCCCTTTCCGTGCACTCCCTTTAACACCGGAACATCGGCAACTGTGTCTACAGTGGTGCCAAGCCAGATCAATAAGGAATGCCACAGATTGGCAAAAGGTTGTGTTTAGTGATGAATCCCGGTTTGTTTTGGGGACAGATGATAACCGTGTACGGGTGTGGAGGCGCTCTGGTGAGCGGTACAATTCCCCCCACACTGTTCTACGTCACACTGCCCGTACAGCTGGTGTAATGGTCTGGGGGGCCATAGCCAATGATAGCCGGTCCACTTTAATTGTGATGCGTGGAACCTTAACGGGCCAACGTTATTTGATGATATTCTTCGACCTCATGTAGGACCTTTCCTAAATGGTCTCCCAGGGGCAATTTTCCAGCAAGATAATGCTCGCCTGCATAAGCAAGAGTTGCTCAAGACTTCCTACGTCATTTTCAGACTCTTCCATGGCCGGCCCGCTCCCCCGATTTGCCCCCTGTAGAGCACGTGTGGGATCAGCTAAAACGGCAGATGCCATCGTGTCACTCTGTACATGATTTAGAGTTGGCTGTTCAAGATTTGTGAGCCCATCTGCCTCAGGACAACATAAGGTGCCCAATCAACTCAATGCCGGACCGTGTGGCGGCATGTATTGCAGCTGGAGGTGGTCCAACGCGCTATTGAAATTGCCCAGTATTTGTGTCGTTGCATACCCTGTATTCGTTTAATTGTCTTGTTTTTGAGATTAAGTGAATCTCTCATCTGTGTCATTATGTGTATTTAATTTCATTTCAATCGGATGCTTTCTTCTTGGGTCGCTATTTTCAATGTTCATGAGTGTATATATCTTGTTCAAATTTTCAGTCGTTAATAAAATACTTTCTATTCATCCATGCAAGTCCAAATACATTTTTTAAACTTGTAGTGGATGATACTTGATGTTCATACAGTTTGTTTCATTTATTAATTTATTAAATTAAAAAATGAATGAATAGTAACAAACAAAAATAATAGTACAATAGAATATATAGATGGAGCAATCGTTCGTTGTGTCCCTGTGGATAACATGTTGTATTTCTAATCCAAAGGTCGTGGGTTCGAATCCCACCTGGGATGGTCTAATTTTCGAGAATGTGATTTCTTTTTTATTTTTATTTTATTAGAATAATTAAATTTAATTAATGAATAAATAGTAACAAACAAAAAAATTGTTTGTGATTCAACCATACGTATATACATATTTATATAAATTGTAACTATTAATAAAAAGTAACTAAAATAAAATTTTCTTTGTTGAGATAAGTAGGAATTGACTTAAAATTTTGTTTTATTTTACTTGTGTGTGTTTAAAGTCATCTTCAAAATAATACTATCCTCGAGAGTGCTACACACTAATGACTTTCTATTAAATCACATGTTGAACATTTATGAGTTGATGATATATTCATATGCGCTAGCGTATATAGGCTTCTTTCCTGGCAGGGGCTATATTTTTCATGAAAATGTAAACGAAAGCCGAAGACGTAATCTTTATGCTAAAAATTAAAAATTTGTTGGTCTATGGAATGGGGTTTGATTCCCCAAACCTCACCCTTGTGTACGTCACTGTTAATATGATGTGACTTAAATATATTTTTACGTTCATATTTTGCTTTATGTTAAAACGCCGAACTCAAATTTAGAACTCATTCCATACTTATAAAGATGTTTTTAAAATTCTCTAAAATCCGCATCGTTGTAATACATATATCTATTTATCACACCCATTTTGTTTTCTTAAAATTTAGAACAATAAGTAAATACACATTTTCATTATTTTACAATACAGACAAAAAGTTTATTCAATATACACAATACAAGAGACACAAAATAAGGAATATATTAAGAGTAAGCTACTGGACTCTTGCCGGGCGTACGATTTGAAGCATTTATCAAAGGTCCTTGCAGTCAATGTCTTAGAAAACGTTATCACAGCTGTTTTATTGTTGAGGGATTTTTTGAGCGATATATTTAGAAAATGCTGTTTTTCCAAGCAGTAATTGATATACTTCCCCCATTATATTTAGTGCTTTCGGAACATGGAAGTCACTGGCAGTCTCTAGTTGAAATGGCTGGCTATTTTCATTATTTTTAATTGAGGCATACGCCGTAGCCGTTGGGATCAATAGTCGTGATTTTTAAGTGAATGTCTTATTTAATAGATAGTATATTCAACAGCAGTTCTAGGCTGAGATATGCAATCATCTAGCTTTCAGTTTCTGAGTCACTACTAAGGAGTACGAATGCAATATGCCGAATCAATTCTTTTTCTGCAGGAATATTCTGAGTTCGTGTTGAACTTCTCAACACTAAGTGGAGGCATCCTTAACCCTTATAAGGCAATTTTTTCATTCCTACTATTAGCTCACTCTCTCCCAATATATAAAGGGTGTCTTTTTAGAGGTATAGAACTTTAAATTGCAATAAAACAACGATGTATTATTCGATTGACATGAATTTTTTTTATTCGAAAGATAATCTTGTGGCATTACATTTTAAATATGATTTCTGGCATAGGACTGCCACGGCTGGCTCGGATGTAGTCCAATCTGGACGTCCAATTTTCTATGACTTTTTCCAACATTTGTAGCCGAATATCGGCAATAACACGGCGAATGTTGTCTTCCAAATGGTCAAGCGTTTGTGGCTTATCCGCATAGACCAATGACTTTACATAGCCCCACAGAAAATAGTCTAGCGGTGTTAAATCACAAGATCTTGGAGGCCAATTCACAGGTCCAAAACGTGAAATTAGGCGGTCACCAAACGTGTCTTTCAATAAATCGATTGTGGCACGAGCTGTATGACATGTTGCGCCGTCTTATTGGAACCACAGCTCCTGGACATCATGATTGTTCAATTCAGGAATGAAAAAGTTAGTAATCATGGCTCTATACCGATCACCATTGACTGTAACGTTGTGGCCTTCACCGTTTTTGAAGAAGTACGGACCAATGATTCCACCAGCCCATAAAGCACACCAAACAGGCAGCAGTTTTTCTGGATGTAACGGTGTTTCGACACACACTTGTGGATTAGCTTCACTCCAAATGTGGTAGTTTTGTTTGTTGACGTAGCCATTCAATCAGAAGTGCGCTTCATCGCTAACCAAAATTCGCTTATGAAAATCGGGAACAACGGCAATCGCGTTTTGGGCCCATTCGACGAATCTACGCCTTGCTTGATCATATTTAAAATTTAACGCCACAAGATTATCTTTCGAATAAAAAAAATTCATGTCAATCGATGATAATACATCGTTGTTTTATTGCAATTTAAAGTTCTATACCTCTAAAAAAACACCCTATATATATATATATACTCTGCTGGACAATTGCTAAGGACGGATCACAAATTGCTATAGCATAACATTAAGCGAGACATGAGGCCTAATAGGATAAAATATAGTTGCCACACTGTTCAGACATTAGAATAAAGAATATTTATTGTTCTGGAAAGTACAAAAGCTGTGAAACATCTGAAAGAAAAAAATGTTCATTTGATCTGAGTACGGAGAAATGGAACAATGCATCTAAAAAGTCAGCAGGCACCTTAAAGAAGGTATCAGTACGGGATATGTCCACCGTGGAGTGTGATGCAACATTCCACACGTCGTACCATACTTTGCACAACATTATCCAGCAGCTGTTGAGGCAATTTATCCCATTCCTCTATGAGTGCACGGATGAGGGGGTGTTCTTGTTTGTCGGAGGATAGTTTCACCAAGATTAATTTGAGGCACAGAATCACTAAGAGCCATTTTGTATAGTAATAACTTGTATTTATTATATCACTTCAAATATCAAACTCTAATAACATATAATATTTCTATGTTACGTCAAACAAAAAAAGGATTTACCTTTTGATATTAAATTAAATTTACGAATTATGAAATTAATCAACAATTACGCGCAAGATCAAATAAGGCCTACCGAAATAGGAGGTCCGAGAAATACACGTAACTCGAATTATTAGCTTTCATTAACTTTAACTATTTTTATTAAACTAACGCTTATTTTAAGCGTAAATTATAGTTACCACCTGGTATATCAGCTTTCTAGTTCTTTCGTAGAATAACAGCAATAAGGCTTCACTAATGTAATCCAATGGAATCCTCTAAATTTGAGGCTACATGCTGCTGGCTCAATAGCCTTCCTACTTGCTAGCTTACAACGCTCTACTTAAATACCCTATCTACTTTGCATATCCCGTTCACTTTTTGGAGTTGATTGGAAATATATATATATAAGCGAATTTATAATCCCCCAAAAGATGCCTAAGAATATTAGTGGAAAGGTTCCGTACAGATTTGTCAGAAATTGTCAATAGCTGAAAAATATCACATATCTTGAATCTAAATTACTGGAAAGAACTTGGAGCTCTATCAATATTTACTGCTCTGAAGGATTCTTTCATGAAGTTTGATTATGAGGTATATCTGAGGGAAAGGGAATAAAAAAGCCTTAGGGTACAAAAGAAATAGAAAGTATAGCTAAATATAGCTAATATAGTATGTATAGCTAAAAATTATCTAACATAGTAGGATTCTAAAATACTGGAGGAAACCAAATTCCTGAAAACCTTACGGCTTTAAAAAATTTATTTAAACAAGAACAAAACTGAATAACTAACATATTTTAAAAACGTTCCAATACCTTTTTTTAGTCGTATGCTGAGCTGCATAAGCTGTATACTAAGTTAATGAAGTGAAATAAAAGATATCGAATAGACAGTCACGCTATCTGAGTGCTTTTTCAAGTGTTAATCGATTTAATAAAGAACCCAGTATTGATTTGGAAATCCTGAATAATTGATTTACAGCTTTTCTTAGCACTTTCGAATTCCATTTGCTTCATTCACTAATTTATTATTCATTTTTTTTACTTTAGGAGGCATTCAATTTGCATGAGTAATTTGTTCTGTCTAATTTAGAAACCAGCCGTTAGTGAATAAATTATTTTGAGAGCTCTCACTTATTCCGCATTCATCTCATCACAATTCATTAGTTAATTAAAAACCAAGAGGGAGTTAATTCAAGGTGATGGACGGCGTTTTTTGTCGATGACAATCGAATTTGAAAGATTAATTAAGCAGCTTTTGTGTTTAAACAGGTGTAAATGATTTCAAATGTTTTTTGAAAAGGAAGCTATTTTTTTATATTTGAATTAATTGTAACTTAATATCATATTTTTTTTTTTTTTGGAAATAGTTGGAAAGAGATTCTTTTTATCTAAGAACAATGAGAATAAAATACAATGGTACGACAAAAAATAAGTTTATAATTACCACTTTATTTAAAAGTGTCAAATAAGTAAAAAATATCTTGATTTTGAACTTAATTCAATGCAAAACTATTTAAAAGTTTAAAGTTTTTAATTAATTAAAACGTAGTTTCGTTATCAAAAATAATATTTTTATTTAAAATTTTTCATTTCATCTTCGAGACTAAGGCCTTGTTCAGCTGCTATATGAATGATAGTTGAAATATAACGGGAAACATTATATATATACAGTCGGACCTCCATATAACGAAGTCACTAAATCCCGAAAAAAAGTTCGTTATGTGGAAAATTCGTTATACAGAGGTTCATCTTTCAATTTTCTTGATAAACCACATAAATCAAATTTTAAAATCATAAGCACTATACTAAAAAAAGTAATTATTCATACCTTTTTGTAAATTAATATATATTTATTTTATATATGTTACCTATCAAAAGAAGAGAACTTAAGAAAGAAAAAAACTGCAAGGAAAATTTCTTGATGCCTTTGTGTGTTTTTTCTTGAGCCTTCAGTAAGGCCTAGATGCCTTCTATTTAATTTTTTTATTCCATGCTCAAGCACTCACGTTTTGACATTTTCGAGCTACGAGAAACGAAGTTGCCAGTACGACTAATCAACCTTAATAATTTAAGGACACGAGAACATGAGACCATACCACTGAGGATGAAAAGGGATATCGAAGATGTTTCCCGTGAACTGGACAAAAGGTTCAAGGTTGCATTTCTTGGATGGAATGCACAGAATTCTAAGGCGTCTAATAAAACTAGCTCAAGATTTATAACCACCATAAAGAGTGTTAAAAGAGAGAATAACTTGAAATGTCCGAAAATACTTTAAAAATAAGGAGAAAAAATTGAATCACAAGAGAAAAAATTCATTGTATAGAAAATGCACTTCGCTATTGGAAGGCTATTTTACGAAGAAAATTGTGAAATGTTCTTGATTCCAGGAAAAAGTTCACTACATCGAAAAATTCGTAATATAGAGGTTCGTAATATGAAGGTTCGACTGTACTATAATATTAATAAGCATAAGAAATGATGGACTAATTAAATATTCTACATAACAGAGAAAAGAGAAATCCTGAAACATTTGAAAACCAAAAAGCAACAAATATGCATAGATACACTGGTGTGCAAAAATTAAGGACGAAGTCGAAAAATTAGCATATCAGCTGAACGAAGAGGCAGAGCGAACAGAAAGACCAATCAGGAGATTAAGTAAGGTGATGTACGGTAGCACATGCGTAGATATGCAGGTAGACGTAATGGGGGAGTGTCTGAGTAGTATAAAGCATGTTGTCGGAGTAAGATCAGTATTTCTGGCAAAAAGATTGCACGCCGTATAGCAGTTAAAATCACACCGAGTTGCTGCCTCAGCGAGAAATGGCGAATAATCAATCTGTTAGGCGACATCTGGATGTTTTTACCCGAGGTCGAATCATTGGGAAGTTGGAGGAAGGCCACAGTGTGGCTGCAGAGTTCGGAATTGCTCACAGCATCGTTTCACGACTTTGGAGACAATTTCAAACTACAGGAACAGCTATCCGGGGGTTCAGTAGTGGTCGTCCACGAGGAACCACACCCGCAGATGACCGGTACATTGTCTTACAGGCCAGAAGAAACAGGCGGCAGACAGCGGGAGAAATCGCTAGACACACGACACAGGCGACTGGACGACAGATATCGCGTTTTACCGTCGCCAGAAGACTGCACGGTGGTGGTCTGTTGCACGACGCCCTGTACGGTGTGTACCTTTAACGCCTGCCCATCGGAGAAGGCGTTCTCTGTGCTGCCGGGAACACCGGAATTGAAGAGACAATGAATGGGGACGAGTACTCTTTACAGATGAGAGCAGATTCCGTTTGAGTAGCGATTCTCATCGTATACTAAATCTGGAGAGAGCGGGGAAGCCGCAATCATCCCTCGAACATCATTGAAAGGGACAGGTATGGAGGTCGCGGTGTTCTCGTTTGGGAGGCATCATGCTTGGTAGTCGTACAGACCTTCCCATCTTCGACGCAGGTTCAGTCAGCGGGACCCGTTATTGTAACGAGATTCTTCTTAAATTTAGTTAAAATTAATAATAATCCAATCAAAACAAATTACCTAGATGTATCTCTGTATATTAAGGATTTGAAACTACATAGTAATATTTATGATAAAAGAGATGCCCTTTAATTTTAATATCATCAAAAGTGCCCTACTGGAATTCTAATTTATCAATATCTATATATAGAAATATTATTTTTAACTATATTTATCGCAATAATGTATTAGTTAGCGATAAAGCTAATATTTTTTAAATCTTAAAAATTTTAATCACTGTATTGAACATGGATATCCTGCTAACTTTCTTTGTAATTATATTTATAATGGTTTTTAATGATACAATTTGTATTACTGTAATTATTTACTGTTATTATGTTTTGAAATGTTTTTTTAAATTTAGACAATATCTAATTTATTCTACAATTGTTACATAGATGACGCCACATGCTTATTAAAAAATTTTTAATATATATTTTTTGAGTTTCTTTTTTATATTTTACGCTAATTTTATATGATTATTATTTTTATGATTTTTTAAAAGTATATATATATATATATATATATATATATATATATATATATATGTATATATATATATATATGTATATATATATATATGTATATGTATATATATATGTATATATATATATATATATTATTATCGTATCGCAATTAATTTTATGCGGTTCTGCTCTCACCCCTATTTGGCGGGAACACGTTACTGCACTCTTGGCCATCGTTTTAACTCCGAATTAGTAGGTTATGTTTATGTTCCTGTGTTATTCAGTTTAATGATTTTTTAATATTTAAATTCTACATATATAATTCTTTCCTTTCCTCTTGGTACATAGTATGACAAATTACAGGTGAAGGTTGGCGCCGCAAAACTTGTTTAAACCTGCAATCCTGGTTCTTAAGGCCAGGAGTTTGTCTTTATACTATGTGTTTTCTTCCTATTTTTAGTTATCTTAGGTACATAACTATATGTTTATTTTTGTATTTTTGTTTATATATTTGTGTATATGTATATATATGTATAAATTTATATATATGTGTATGTATATGATTATATATTGAAAAAAATTTTATATTGGATTATATATATATATATATAGGTAGAGTGTGAACTAATAGTAGAAATTGAAAAAAAAACCTAAATTTCTTTTCCATTTATACAACTACATTAGCGGAATAAACGAGTAATTTAAGTAAATAATAATGTAATCTTTTAATATACATATAACTAATTGCCATCGAACACACAAAAACATAACCAATGAATGTTTGCGTTAATGGAAAGTAAATTTATCTTACACTATATTATTATTTATTTTTTGATAAAGTTTTAAACATACTACAAATAAGATAATATTATATTACATGCATTGGATGGAATTTAAGTAATAGTATAAATAATATTTTCTTTATTGTTATAGTCAGTTGACAAGCTTCATCTACTGTTTAGTTATGAAGGGATTTATTATTTCAAGTAAATTAATAATTAAAATAACTATATTAAATTAATTTTTAAGAAATTAGGATTTTGGCCCAAAGAGCATAATGCGGAAAATGTTCAGTTTTTCATAGACTTAACAATATGCAAAGATTTTCTAGGGAATAGAATGAATAATTGGAGAATATAAAGGAAAACCAAACACAAAGTCAACAGTTCAGCATAATGCAGTGCTTCTCAAACTTTCACTGTTTGCGACCCAATATTTAATCATAATTTTCATAGCGCCCCCTCCTTCCAGACAACAACAATGTATTGAATTTAATAACACTATACTTTGACTCTAAAGCTACAACAGGAATTTAACCTCTTAAGGCCCACCGACGTATATAAACGTGTCCCTTAACTAAAACGATAATTGCCCCGGTCGTATTTATATGTCTTTCCGAAGTATGATCCTTTCTGTGTACTCCTATCCATAAAATTATTCCGAAGGCTTTGGAAGGCAATAAAAATAGATCGACAGTGTTTGCGAAGGATTTACTAATTTCATAGGATTTGCTTATTTTTATTCCTTTTCTCTCTCCTCCCCCCCAATACATCCCATACGCTCACCTAGGTGGAAAACGGTGGCATAGGGGAGCGATATTTGCATAACTTTCAATTGACAGTTAAGGGATTTATCATAAACCATATAAATTATTAAGATAAATGTTAAATTTTGATATAATTCTTTATTTGACAATCCCATGGGGGGTCGGGGGTAATTCTTAAACTTGTTCTTAACTTAGTATTGTTAAATTAATTATAAATACATTGTGCAACACTGATACATTTATAAGAGTTTTATATCAGTGTAAATGTATAGGGTGTTTTTTTTAGAGGTATAGAACTTTAAATTGCAATAAAACAACGATGTATTTATTCGATTGACATGAATTTTCTTTTATTCGAAAGAGAATCTTGTGGCATTACATTTTAAATATGATCAAGCAAGGCGTAGATTCGTCGAATGGGCCCAAAACGAGATTGCCGTTGTTCCCGATTTCAATAAGCGAATTTTGTTTAGCAATGAAGCGCACTTCTGGTTGAATGGCTACGTCAACAAACAAAACTGCCGCATATCGAGTGAAGCTGATCTACAAGTGTATGTCGAAACACCGTTACATCCAGAAAAACTGACTGTTTGGTGCGCTTTATGGGCTGGTGGAATCCTTCATCAAAAACGATGAAGGCCACAACGTTACAGTCAATGGTGATCGGTATAGAGCCATGATTACTAACTTTTTCATTCCTGAATTGAACAATCATGATGTCCAGGAGCTGTGGTTCCAACAAGACGGCGCAACATGTCACACAGCTCGTGCCACAATCGATTTATTGAAAGACACGTTTGGTGACCGCCTAATTTCACGTTTTGGACCTGTGAATTGGCCTCCAAGATCTTGTGATTTAACACCGCTAGACTATTTTCTGTGGGGCTATGTAAAGTCATTGGTCTATGCGGATAAGCCACAAACGCTTGACCATTTGGAAGACAACATTCGCCGTGTTATTGCCGATATACGGCCACAAATGTTGGAAAAAGTCATCGAAAATTGGACGTCCAGATTGGACTACATCCGAGCCAGCCGTGGCAGTCCTATGCCAGAAATCATATTTAAATTGTAATGCCACAAGATTACTTTCGAATAAAAAAAATTCATGTCAATCGAATAATACATCGTTGTTTTATTGCAATTTAAAGTTCTATACCTCTAAAAAAACACCCTTTATATTTAATTTTTTTATTATTTCAGAATGTGTTTTGTTTGTTTACTTTCCATAAATTAATAATTTTCTAAAATAATCTTTTGTTTACAAATTTTCAATATGCTCGCGCCCCTCTCGTAGGGTTATCACCCCCCTAGGGGGGCGCCCCACAGTTTAAGAAACGCTGCCATAAAAGCAAAATCCATTTGACTACAAAAAAATTTCAAGAGAAAGAAAAATTAAAAACTAAGATATTGATTATTATAAAATTCTGAATAATTTCTTTCGGTTATCTGGTTAAATATAAATTTAGATGATGATTCAGTAGATAGGTAAAAAATATTCAATTTTTTATGTGAGTTTTAGATTTTCTTACCAAGCGAAATGTTTGATATTTGCAAACTACTTTTAGAAACCAAGTGAAACTTAGTAAACGATGTGATCTACATAAAAACACACACCTCATTTTAAGTATAAGATAAACTGAATTTCCCGGAGTTGCGAGGAAGTTAAATATTTTTCTTACTGAAATTTTCTTTCGGAAATGGAATAAAAATCGAATGTTAAGATTTTTATCCAACCTCCACTCAATCCAGTTTACTAAAAATTTAAGGATGAAACTTAGACTCCTTCAGAAAGAGTTGCCTCTCATTTTAATATTTATTTATGTTTGAAATAGTAAATTAAATTATTTTAATACATAAACTATATTTGAAAAAAATATGATTTATAGTGCTGTGTAATTCAAGTAGTATGAAAACCTTTAAATTCTTTTAAATGTAAATGTTCTCGAATTTATACAAACGATGCATACCAGTTATAACAGCCAAATTAATCAAAACATGTGTTTTTGAGACAAATAACAAAAGAAGCAATCAAATATTTAAATTACAGCTAAACAAATTACTTAATTAAAATCTTTTAGAAATACATACACACTTGTATTTTATTTATGAATATTTCACTCAAGTACTTAAATTAAGGCAAATAGTAAATTATTATGTAATTATATAATCACTTAAACTTTAATAAATATTAAATTTCTTAAATCCCCAAAAATGCTGAGAAAAAAATGCTAAAATAAAAGAAAATTAGCTACAAGTGTCGCAACAAAGATGGAGACCTGAATAATTTTCTTAAAATTTGACTCCGTTTTCAGTCAGTTCTTCGATTTTTGATTACTAATAAGTTTGTGACGGGTTCTATCCACGGGTTTTCAACAAATCCGTTTGATAAATTATTCTTTAAATGTGATTTTAGTTTAAAAACCGCTTTACGTGGAAATGACTTGATTTTGTGTTAATGTAAATGCTATTTAAATTCTGACAATAGGTGTGTTAGGGTAATCATTAAAAGTTAATTGTGGATTATAAATCATGATTTGTTCGTCCTGGAGTATTCAAGCTATAACGGCCTTCAGAGCATTAGAAATACTAGTGAAATTGGTTTGAAGAGGATGATAGCAGTTTAGGAAGGAGTTGACAAGTGATCTACAAGCAGATTAAGAGATAGGTTACTTTGGATTATCTTTTAGTTAGTTTTAAGATTAGATTTAAAGGTTAAGATTGCTCCCAAGGTTATTCAATTAATTATAAATTGATCATAAAGTGATAAGTCATAAATAAAAGTAATTATTTTTAAAACAATTCCTTCTTTTCCCCCGACCTCTATACACCTGCAACCTCCGAGTTACGACAAGTGCAGGTAATACAACAGTCTCTATATATATGTGTGTGTGTGTGTTTAAGCAATCATGTGAATTTTACTTCAGTCCATTTTCATTTATTCTTAAGAAGATGTAATATTTTTTAATCTTTCAAAGAAGAATAAGAATTTATCATTGTGAAGTAATACATTTTTGACGATTAATTTTATTGTAAGAGAAAGTAGGCTACAATGTGTGGGAACATTTACATAAATGGGTGACATAAAGAAGATTGTATCAGAGAGAATAAAAAGTTTTTTTGATATGGTATTACACTCACACAAACATTAAATTTATATATCAGATAAAACTTTTGAAGAAAACTGAATTTCAAGGAACAAAGCAATTTTTGAATTAACTAATTACAACAAACAACTCTCCATACTTGGTGAAATATTTAGTTGGCATTTTGAAAGATTGACATTTATTTCTTCGAATATTACATTGTTAGCGGAAGATTCCGCGAAAGAAAGGAAGAGGAAAAAATACTAAGGAATTTTTCTATTACATTGAGCTCCCAATTAGCACCTCCAACATAAATTTGTCTGCAAATGTTGCTTGCTGAAGCCGCAATCAACGTCTTCTTGTCTGTAGGTTTCTTTTTATTAGTGTTTATTGTCTTGTTTTCTTGGCTACAAATCATTGCAAAATTCAAATATCTTATATATGAAACATGTTGTTCTCTGATTCTTTGTTCTCGTAAATGAAATATAGAATCCAGTGTGGAAAAAGGGTTGATTTATTAAATTAGTGAAGGGTTAGAAATACTCATTATTTTTATTAGAGCATACAAAGAGTGTGATATGATTTTAAATAACGTTGGCGATGATAAATGGGAACATAATTCATACTAATGCCATGAATCTTTGATGTTGAACTTAATAAGAAATAGTGCAGGGGAGGATATTCAGAGGAACTGAACCTTGAAATTGCAACCTTCCGGTCCTTTTTGTACGAGCAGCTTAGAGTTTGATAACTATGTTAGGTACTTACTTATTATACCAGCCGGCTGGATGGCGTAGTTGGCTGGTTTGTCGCTGGCTTTCTGTACCTAAGGTTGCGGGTTCGACCCCGGTTCAAGTCGGAGGATTTTCCTGATGCAGAAGATCGACAGCGTCCATGTCGAATTATTATACGGCATGTAAAAATTCCCTTGAGTATCCGTTTGGCTGAGATGCTCTAGGCAAAATTAAATTCCTAAGTATGAATTTCGCATCGGTACAGCACAGGTGCCTCCCTCTGGGGAGGAAACTGGGCCTCAAAATTACTTGTGGCAATTGGTATCACCTACATGGTGACGCCCTAAAAGTGATACCAAGTCCTGGGGAGTATACTAGGTCTGAAAATGTAGAAATACCAATACGCAGCCCATTAGAGAAAAAAGCTTATTACACCGGCGATTGCACTATTAGCTGCATATTGCGGCATTTGGTGACTTGTGTTTTGATGTAATGAAATAGGTTGACGGTATAATAAGTGAGTACGTCACCCATCCTGTATAGTAGTTAGCGACGCTAACTGTTATGCCGTAGGACCTGGGTTCAAATCCCAGAGAAGGCAAGGGTGTTTGTAAATGTATAGTGCCTTTGCGGTATGGAGGTACTCTAAATAACCGTCGAGCCGCAAGTCCTCTCGTGAGGTTGGTGGGAGACCCTTAACCACCCCCAGGGTGTTCTCCCTCAGAGCTGGGGTAGAACCGAGTCTCGACGTGCTGTCATTTGTATGCTGCTCAAAGTTACGGCTAACGACAGGCGTACATCTAGCCCTTTGCCGAGATGAATTTCGTGGGCCTCGATCTGACATCGTCAGAAAGGTGTTATTAGTAACAACAACAATACGGGACTACCCTATATTAATGCAATTGATATAAAAAGAAATTTAAGGAATTGTATAAAAGTATTTTTTTTCCCATGAATGTTTATAAAGAGTGTTTTTTATTCAGGTATAGAAGTTTAAGTTGGCATTACTTTCCAAGATGGCGACCGATTTAACAGCTGTCAAGTGATTTATTCTCAGTTTGGTTTGGCAATTCATCAAAACGATCATCAAGCAAGGCGTAGATTCGTCGAATGGTCCCAAAACGAGATTGCCGTTGTTCCTATTTTCATAAGCGAATTTTGTTTAGCGATGAAGCGCACTTCTGGTTGAATGGCTACGTCAACAAACAAAACTGCCGCATTTCGAGTGAAGCTAATCCACAAGTGTATGTCGAAACACCGTTACATCCAGAAAAACTGACTGTTTGGTGCGCTTTATGGGCTGGTGGGATCCTTCTTCAAAAACGATGAAGGCCACAACGTTACAGTCAATGGTGATCGGTATAGAGCCATGATTACTAACTTTTTCATTCCTGAATTGAACAATCATAATGTCCAGAAGCTGTGGTTCCAACAAGACGGCGCAACATGTCACACAGCTCGTGCCACAATCGATTTATTGAAAGACACGTTTGGTGACCGCCTAATTTCACGTTTTGGACCTGTGAATTGGCCTCCAAGATCTTGTGATTTAACACCGCTAGACTATTTTCTGTGGGGCTATGTAAATTTATTGGTCTATGCGGATAAGCCACAAACGCTTGACCATTTGGAAGACAACATTCGCCGTGTTATTGCCGATATACGGCCACAAATGTTGGAAAAAGTCATCGAAAATTGGACGTCCAGATTGGACTACATCCGAGCCAGCCGTGGTAGTCATATGCCAGAAATCATATTTAAAATGTAATGCCACAAGATTATCTTTCGAATAAAAAAAAATTCATGTCAATCGAATAATACATCGTTGTTTTATTGCAATTTAAAGTTCTATACCTCTAAAAAAACACCCTTTACAATATGGGAACCATTTCAGGTTTTCAAAAAAAAAGTTTTAGAATTTGAATTTATTTTATATTAGAAAACATCTTAAATCATTTAATTATTTTTAATGAAAATGAGCATGTGTACATAAGAGAGTGACAGAGAGAGAGATCACTTTTTAATCAGAGCAAAACATTAATGTGTCAGGAAATTGGAATTATATAAAGACTTTAAAACATTCAGATAATCTCTGCGAAAGAGTTGCAACTCTTTGATAGTTTAACAAAAACTACAAATTACATAAAAAAGTAATAGTAAAAGAGTTTTATTCCAGAACGACTGAAAAATTCTTCACCAGATAGAGCAATGCTATGGAATTCAGATATTATATTTAAAAAAATTGACTTGCTTAAAAACATAAAGCTGTAATCAAACCAAAACAATTAATTCAAAGTTAAATGAAATATTTAAGGCTTCGAAAAGATTCTCAGCATATTAATTGTTACAAAAAAAAAACTTTGAAGCAAAGGGAAACAGATGAAATTCCTAAACTTTAATCCTATTTTTTCTTTAAAAGATAGATATATTATATCATTACTCGATTGATATTACTTTTATACATAGAAAATTATTTAAAAACTATTATTTTTACCATTATAAACATATAGTTATGGTTTCAATCAAGATTAATTTATAATTATTTTAATAATATTTCAGAATTTAAAAATTTGCTACAATGAAATTATTCTGATAATCTAACTTAGAACTTAAATGAATAGATCATTGAATATCTCAATAACTCTTGTTCATTGGTTTTTTTTTATTTGAACAGTGATCTTTTCATCCATTTAAGAGATCTATTCATTTTGCAATGTTTCTATTGTACGTATCTGTTTTTCTAATTAATGATGGATTCCGAAGAGCTATCCAATATAATCTTCAGAATTTCTTTTAGCACTAAATACAAGGGGCGAAATTGGCAAGCATCTATTTGTAATATTATGTATATACAGTGGCGTAACGTACATCCCCCCCCCCCCATCTTGGAGTGGCCCAGAAATTCTAGGGAGCCCAAAGCCTGACTTACACCAAGTACGCAGTCCTTTAAAGATAGTCTTGGGCCCCAAACCTCCTTTGCGGCGGGGGGGGGGTAATATTCTCCATTACGGCATTTCATATATATATGTACATATATATATATACGCTATGAACATTGTTTTCAGTTACCCATCCAGTATAGTTGTTAGCAATGCTGACTGCTGTGCCGTTGGCCTGGGTTTGAATTAAGGAGAAGACATGGATGTTTGTAAATGTATAGTGACTTCGCCGCATGGGGGTACTTAAAATAGCCGTCAAGCCACAAGTCCTCTCGTGAGGTTGGTGGAAAAGAAAGAGAGGTGGGAGGCTCGTGACCACCCCTAGGGTGTTCTCCCTCAAAATTGGGTGAAACCGAGCAAAATCGTGCTGTCACTTGTATGGTGCTCAAAGCTACGGATAACGACAAGCATAACTTAGCCCTTTGCCCCGATGAATTTCGTGGGCCTTGATCTGGCCTTTGCCGATCAGGTGGCATTAGTAACAACAACAACATAACATTGTTTTCAAAATACTTATACTTCCTAAATACTTATCCTTAACTAGAAGTTTTAGCTGAAAAATTTCAAGACAGTGAACATGTCGTGGGCCGAAGGTCGCGGGTGTGAGAGGGTTCGAGGAAGAAGCAGACATAATCATAAAAATAGCTAATTTTATTTTATCTTTACCTCTTTAGGAACTCTACAATTTTATAAATTAATTCAGGGAGCGATATCAAATTCTAAACCTTAATTGGATGACTAGATTATCGAAAGTAGTAATCTGGAATGAAGCTACTTGTTATGATCCTTTTCGAAACCTGATAGCTCGTTCAGCTCCAAGGTTGATTACTTCACCAATTCTGAGTGGATTCTGTGCGTCGACTTCTAATCTCAGACGCGTGACCACCCAGTCGCTGTTCCCATTTCCTGATACTTGGATTTCACCTCAACTATCGACGTTTAACCGTTAACTCGCATATTCAACGACAGGAACTTAAGGTACCCGACTATATGTTCGGAACCGTGATTTTGTTAAAGCGTATAAATGGATAATATTTGATATTTACTGTCACTTAGATTACAAAATGTATATAAAATTGTTTTAAGAATAGTATTACAATAAAAAATTATTTAAATACAATTTTTTGACAAAAAACTAACATAGAATGACCAATTTTCAAAATATTCTCCTTTTGTGAAAAATGCTTCTATTATAATAATATGTTGCCTGTGTATAGCTCAAATCTCTGTACAGTGGCTCAACTAGAATTTTTGAAATATATAACTTAGAGTGGGGTTATCCATGTTTTACGACAACAGAGGGGAGGAATTTTAAGAAAAAAACGCTGATAATTATTTCAATGGGTGGTAACTCTGAAAATAATATGAATATTTCAAAAATCATAGTTGAGCCTCCGTACAGAGGTCTGAGCTATATACTGGCAAAATATTATTATAATAGAAGAATTTTTCATAAAAGGAGAACATTTTGAAAAAAGGTTATTTTTAGTTAATTTTTTGCCGAAATATTGTATTCAAATAATTTTTTTTTGTCAAAATGTGTCCTTAAAACAATTTTATACATATATTCTAATCTAAGTGACACTAAATATCATGAAGATTATCCATTTATTCGCCTTTTTAAAATCAAGGTTCCGAGAGTAGTCGGATACCTTAAATATTAGATATATCTACATAAAATTAAGTCATCTCTACGGAAAACGGTTTTTAAACTAAAATCACAATTAAAGAATATTTTCCACAACAGTATTAGTAGAAGGGCCCGAATGGTACCTGTTACAAACTCTTTAAAACTGTCGATATTAAATAGAAAGAAGAAAATGAAGGTCTGTCATCAAATTTTGTAATTTTTATTAAAAAGCAAATATTTCATCTCTTAAGTATATAATACGTCAGTGCATCTTCTTGAAAATCATAGTGTATAAATCCTCGAGAATCACTTCAGATTGAACATTGATTAATATTAACACGACCTTGAAAAAGAAAATAACCCGCCTTCATTCTAAAGCAAAATGCTTAGATAAAAATCTTTTACTTAAAAATAAAATGAATAGTACATTATTTAGTCGAAGTACTTCCAAGTAAATAATCACTTAATTCAATGCCAAACATGACATTTTTCACTTTGTCAATTTTTCGAGTAAAATGAAGTACGTGCTGAAAATTGCAGAAGATGCGTTATTATGAAATGTAAAGAAAAAAAGTATAACATATATCCGATCCATGTATCCTCTTTTGAAAATGTACGTTTCTCTTTCGAATAAGAAAATTCTGTTAATTTAGAATATTTTTTTTATTAAATCAAACCGTTCTAATTAATTTTTTTAAATATCTTAGTATATCTAAAATTTTATTTGTTTTAAAAGTTTCAATTGATCTTTCTAAGACATTTAGCGTTTAAACCAGCGTTCTCAAACTGAAGGACGCACCCCCTCTAGGGGTACATGATAGTCCTACGTAGGAATGCGAGCATGTAAAAAACTCGAAAATAAAAAATTATTTAAGAAAAGTTTATTAATTTACTGAAGGAAAGCAAAACAAAATATGTTCTGACATAATAAAAAAAAATAAAATGCACATTTACACTGATATAATCTATATATATATACATATATACATACATACATATATATATATATATATATATATATATATATATATATATATATATATATATATATATATAAATAAATGGATGTTTACATATATGAAATCGCTTCACTATCCAACACTATTCTATGAAAATTGATATGTATATGTATTTTTTGTGGAGTAGGTTTTTGTGCTATCCTCTTTGTTGCATCTCCCCACCAGGTGATTATACGGCTCTTTTTTCTGCACCGTTCAATCAATCGCGAAGTTGCCAACATGGCTCTATCACCAGCATTTCGCTATGTTTCCATTGAATCGCAATTATAATGTAAGGATTGGCGTGCTTGCCAATATTACAATTTTAACATAAAATAAATACAACAGAAAGTAATATTAACGTATTACACATCCAGATATACATTAGTTACATCATTTTAAGCGTTCATTAGACAAAATTTGTAACAATATGTTACTTTTGCTGAGCAGAGATCAGCTTAAGAAGGTGTTTTCAAAAATCGATCCACAAGAGGCATACAGAGCGTTAAAAACTTTTAAAAAATCCTTTTTATCCACTAAAGATCCACAGACTTAAAATTTAGCAAATATGTTTTTTTTTTCAGCTGAGATATTCAAAAAGACTTTTTTAGTTTAATTTGCAATTTATATTAAATTAACTCATTAAAAACTTCTTTAACCTTCAATCAGTATAATTTAATTTTTCAATTCTCCCGTGCGAAGAACGGGATCAGCTCAGGAAAGTGTTTTCAAAAATCGCGATATCAGTCGTCCAGTCGCCTGTGTCGTGTGTCTAGCGATTTCTCCCGCTGTCTGCCGCCTGTTTCTTCTGGCCTGTAAGGCAATGTACCGGTCATCTGCGGGTGTGGTTCCTCGTGGACGACCACTACTGAACCCCCGGATAGCTGTTCTGTTGAAATTGTCTCCAAAGTCGTGAAACGATGCTGTGAGCAATTCCGAACTCTGCAGCCACACTGTGGCCTTCCTCCAACTTCCCAATGATTCGACCTCGAGTAAAAGCATCCAGCTGTCTTGTAACAGATTGATTATTCGCCATTTCTCGCTGAGGCAGCAACTCGGTGTGATTTTAACTGATATACGGCGTGCACAATCTCTTTGCCAGAAATACTGATCTTACTCCGACAACATGCTTTATACTACTCAGACACTCCCCCATTACGTCTTCCTGCATATCTGCGCATGTGCTACCGTACATCCCCTTACTTAATCTCCTGATTGGTCTTTCTGTCCGCTCCGCCTCTTCGTTCAGCTGATATGCTAAATTTTCGACTTCGCCTTAATTTTTGCACACCAGTGTAAGTTAAGAACCAGCTTAATAATTACCAGTGATCCCATGGGCTTGTTATATATAAAATTATATACAAAAATAAACTCTTGCTAATTTATACGGTTTACAATTAATCCCTTAACTGCCAGTTAAAAATTATGCGATTCGCTCCCCAATGCCACCGTTTTCCACGAAGGCGCGCGAATGAGTTGCATTGGAGAGGGTGGGTGGGTGGGTGGCAAGCAAATCCTTCGCAAACACTGTCAAGGTCCTTTTATTGCATTCTAAAGCCTTTGGAGTAATTTTATGGATAGCAGAGCACAGAAAAGATCATATACTTCGTAAAGACATGTATGTATATATATATATATATATATATATATATATATATATATATATATATAGTCGGGGCAGTTAACGCTTTGTATGATCCAGACGTTTATAAACGCCAGTGGCACTTAAGAGGTTTAAGTCACATTGTAGCTTTAACGTCAAGGTATAGTATTATTGAATTCAATACATTATTAGTGGATGGCGAGAGGGGGACGTTGAAAATTATGATTAAATATTAGTTCGCACAAAAGTTAATTACTCTTCAAGTAAGATATTGGGTAAGCATACAAGTGAGTAGATCTATGCACAGTGATAATCGTTTAACACGAAACTGAGGGGACTGAAATATTTTATCGTGTTAAAAGAATTTGGGGTTAAAAGAGATTTAAAAAAATATATATATTCAAAAACATTAAGCATATTAAAGTGCATTTTATTTATATAAATATGTATATATACATGTGTATTTAATAAAAATCAATGAAAAAAAATTCCCCAAGTATTTAATTATTTATTTTGTTATGTATTTATTTGTGTATTTAATGAAATTAAATAAAATAATTTCAAGTTCTTTGAGAAACAAAACATTTAATGAGTTTTTGGAAAATAATCTGATATTTTTCTTTGCGTTATCTTTTTGCTTATTAAATTGTATAGAAATTGTTCGATGTCGTCCCTTTTGTTATTCATTTCACCAATGGAATGTGCGTCTAAATAACTGCTCATACTTTTTTAATGATGTTCCTCATTTCGGATGACTTGGGAACAGAGGAGATGCGTTATTCATTTCATTTTCACCGCCAGAATCTGATCAAAGATATTTTTTGAGCTTTGAACAAACTCCAAAATGTCTTTGCCTGTCATGATTGGGGCTGTACACACATTTTTATCATGCAATACAGCGAATTCTTCAGGTGATACAATAGGACAGTCCAATAATACATTAAACTAATTCGAAACCACCTCTCTTTCATTTCCACCCCTCTGAAACCTCTGGTGTTTTCCGTATTTTGTTCATTCCCAGAAAGGGAAGGTTTTCGTGTTAAGATGGAAAAAAATGCAAGTAAGAGAGTACATAGCAGTTTGTCGGAACCGTTGAATTATTTCGTATTATCCGATATTTCGCTTTAAGCGTTTTCGCGTTAAACGTATTGCACTGTAGATGATGATTAGCTTTTAATATGTTTTCTTCTATTATTGTTTTTAGTGCTATATTAAGAATATTTTGATTCGCCTATTTGATTATCTGGCACTTGTTACATTTAGGGATTTTTTAAAATAACACATAAAACCCTCAAATTTCTTAACATAGTACTAAGATACCTATAACATACAATAAGATTTAATACTTCGGTAACTTTCGCTAACATTAATAATACTATGGGAATATTGAAGTGTTTTCCAAACAGGCTTTGTAATGAAAGTTATTTAATCAAAATGAGCAGCAAGATTTTTCTCAAATATTTTTATACCAAATATAATTACAATAAACTATCTCTTAATGGAAGTATAACATTTTTGCAAAAAAGGAAAATGGACGCTGTTAAGGAGCGTCTTAAAGCCCAAAACAAAAAGTACACTTCTTTCCTCTATTTCGTTTTTCTAAATTGTAAGGTTATTATTAAATTCAAAACTTTTAATTTCCCCAAATGCATATTGAATTTAAACTCTCCTATGTCTTAGGTAATATTCACCATATTAGACATTTTCGTAAAGCAGCTTGTGAGGTCCCGGCCGATGGGGACCTCCGTTCCACACTATCCACGTGACCCGTCTCTGTGGGGAGGAACGAAGAACTACTAAAGTCATTCATACTACAATCTTTTTATTAAGATCTTAGTTTAAACACAATACAACAACAAGAATAATCTAAGAAGTATGATCAAGAATGAGAAGACGCAACACGTATTACCAATCGATAGCGTAACTAACCACTGAATCTAACTTTATAAATTAATTACTGTCTCACTAGTAAAGACTTCATACTTGAAGTTTAACTTATCAATCTTACCGCTTATCCTAGATAAACTGCTACGATCCTTATCACTTCTGTTCTGACTTTAATCAGGCTATACTCCGTTGGCCCGGACCTACTTTTGGTTAACCTTCACCGGCACTGTTAGGCTAATTTCCAGGATTAAGATTCCTCTTCTAGATTATATCTCATATCACCTTGCGACTACCTTTCTATTTAGCAACCACAGCTAGCGACTTAATTTAACGACTCCACTTAGCGACCTCGCGAATGCTAAACTTCCAATATATATGTGATTCCTAATTTACATATACACGTTCTTTTTCTTGAGTTGGTTGGAAAGAATTGCCATTCTGGCCCCAAAGAACCCCAAAAGGACAGTTAATAGAAATTGCGATAAAAGTCCCGTCACAAGCTTTCGAAAAATTAAATTTTGAGACGCCTTTGTTAAGTATCAATCCACACTACATTGCCATTGTCACTGATAAGCAAAAAAAAAAAAAAAAATTTCTATTGTGGTATAGCCAGATGTGTCACAAGCTTTGCTATCAAGTGAAGGATGTACGTAAAAAGTAGACATTAATGGACAATGCGTATGAACCAACACACTGTGCACTAACATTCTGTTTTTTTTAAAAAAAACTACGCTATGCTATTGGGAAATCGAGAATTATTTTGATTTTTCAATAACTATTTAAAATTCAGCAAATTTATTCGACGTATTATGTTTTATTTTGATAAATTGTACAAAATTTTGCTTGATTGATAGAACTATATGCGACCGCCCCTTGTTTTGGTCGCCCTTGTGCGATGCACGCGCTGCGCACCTGCTAGGATCAGCTCTGTTAGAGATCATTTGACAAACGAATTTTCTGAACATACCGTAAAATCCGGTGTATAACGTGCACCGCCGTATAATGCGCCCCCATACTTTAGGGCTGCATTTTTTAATTTTTAGATACATTAACGCGCACCCCCTTTTTTGCGAAGAAACCTGAAATGTAAGTATGCAATGCTCGTATGTGTTGAAGTCATTTATTCGAGGTATTATCCCAGGTTCTTGAAAAAATATTATATTTCCAGAAGTACAACTCTTAAAGTTCATATGGTATGCCATATGCTTTGAATAAGCAGTATTTCAAACTGTGTAGAAGTCTTAATTTTTTTTTTCTGTGCTCATATTTTTTTTTATTTTTCAAGCTCTCATTTTTATACCCGGCGTATAACGCGCACCTTATAACCCGCACGCGCATCTTATTTTTTGTGTTAAAAGTGCGCGTTATACGCCGAATTTTACGGTAAGGATATTTGGAAAATTAATCAGTAGATCTCTAGACCATAACTAAAAGCTACATTTTTCAGCTTTGACATCAAATTATTGAAATATTTTAAATATAACTTTGCAACCAATGTTTCACAATTTCTCTCATAAGTTTTTTAAATTTAGAATTTGATTTGCAAGACTAACTTTTCTACATGCATTATACGTGTACCAAACATCTATTATAAATTGTACCAAACATTTAATCTATTATAAAAGTTTGGTTGGTTAAAAATGTGCGAGAAATAAAGACTTAAGTCTACAAAAACAATTATGTAACTACCAAAACATTGTTATTCATGGTGACAACGAAAGATAACATACGAATTAAAATTTAACATTGAAATATAAATAGAATGTTTTCAATATTCCATGCAAACACAAAACTGAGTTTTAAGATTTAATTCTGTTTTCATTTCCAGAATAATGAATACGTTTTACAATATGCGTAACAAAACCCATTATTTACCTCATTAACAATCTGTTCTCACGTCCCACTTCGAGGTGAAATTTATATTCAAATGTAGAAAAAATGCTTATTTGAAAATAATAAAAAGAACGTAAAACTAAGCTGCATTTATAGAATATAGGAGTAGAATTTATTTAGAAATTTTACATTACTCTTTTGCATCAGATAAAGTTCTAAAATCCTATGCAGAGACCAAAATAATGTACTCAACAGCAAAACCCTAAGGATTTATTCTTTTGCTTCTCGAAAAATCTGGCGTGTAGCGTGCGCCTGTACTTTTGAGCTGCATTTTTTTATTTTAAGGTATATTTGCCGTATAACGCTCACCTCTTTTTTTTACGAAAAAACCTGAAATGTTTGTAAGCAATACTCTTATACTTTTAAGGGAACATGGTTCGATTTACACAAAGTTTTTAATTTACTGATTTTCATAATTTTTTGGGTTGTCTCCTGTGTATAAGTACGACGTAAAACAGATTTTGTGCTCAAAACCTCATAAAAATTTTGCCATTTAATTTTTTAAAGGAAAAACTTGAAACTTATTAAGTGATTTTAAAATGCTACTCCTCCAACAAAAATAGACGTATATATATGAAATTGATGTACAAGTACGCGTTAAACTATGTAAACCAAAAGTTGATATGGGTTGTATGATAACAGGAATGGTATTAGTACAGTACTTCTATTTATGAATGCTTATTGAAAATTCCTTAAAAAATTTGTAAGTTAAAAACTCAACTGTTTTATAAAAAACTAGAGGACCCGACAGACGTTGTCCTGTACACACATCTTAAATTCAAAATAAAAGATTTTTTTGAACATTCGATACTGCGATCTTAACGCAGTCTGCCGGATCCAATGCAAAACATTTCAAGATCAACAATTTATAAATAAAAAATTAATTAAATAAACATTTATAAACCGAATTATAAATCTAAACCATTCTCGAGTCCACTGGAACAGACAAAAACTCATCAAAATCGGTCCAGCCGTTTAGGAGGAGTTCAGTTACATACACACGCCCAGAAGAATTACATATATAAAGATTATTTAAAAAGATATTAATTAAAAACGCGCTAAAAAGCGTGAATCGTCTGCATTTTCGTAACAATAAAGACCGGGTTTGGCCAGTTTGGCTGAAAATCAATTTTCGACGCCAACTTACGTCTTTTTCAGTTCCTACTATTAACTCACAATCTCTATATATTTATTTATATATTTATTTATTTATTTATCTTGGTGGAATTTTCAATCGTTAATAAAATACACTTTAAAGCGCTCAATTGAGCTGAAATGTAATGTACATGATTATTTTGGATGACAATACAATAATTTTTAATTATAATTAATAAAAATTAATTGATTAAAACTAATTATTTAAAAAATTACAAATACAGCCAAGTTGGCGACTTATGTCAAAATTTGAAAAGGTTTTTTCTCACATGTTAAAGCATTCAGTTTAAAGGAAATTTTACATACACGATTGTTTTGGATGACAATACGATACTTTAATGATAATTAATAAAAATTAATTACCACTTAATGTTGTGATTCTGTCATATGTATATACATATTTATTTTAATCCAACTATTTAATAAAAAGTAACTAAAATAAATTTTTTCTTGGTTGATGTAAGTATGAATTGATTTAAAAATTTTTTTATATTACTTGTTTATAACAATAGCGTTGTTACAACAATGCAGGTGAATGTTGAGTTGTATTTTTGAATGTTTTTAATTAATATCTTCTTAACTAATTGCGATATCGGACCGAATTGTGAATCTAAACCATTCTCGAATTTACTTGAACCCACACAAAAAATTTCATCGAAATCGGTCCAGCGTTTAGGAGGAGTTTAGTGACAAACACACGCACAGAAGATTTTTATATATAAAGATAAGTATTGCTTTGATTGAAAAATGCATACCACCTTTTATTTCATGTACTATTAACAATAAGTGAAAAAAATTTCCAAGTATTAGGTACAATAGAAAAAAAGCCTTAGCATATTTTTTAAGAGGACTTGGTACCCTTTGAGCTACTTTCTTCCTTTATGTATTTAAAAATTATATTTTAGCATTTTATATAATGTTTTTATTCAAGAAAATGAAACGAGATGAAATTTTTCACATACTATTCACACAACTTTAAAAATTTTAATTTTTTAAGAAAATTTGAAAATTTTTAAAATTCTACTCCTTTGGCAATTATTAATTTTTTGGCCTGAAACTTTTTTGTAATATTCGTATGGGTGTTATAAACAACTTTAGGGATCAATTTTACAATAACTTAATTCGTTTTTGAGAAAAAAATAAAATGTTGATATGCATGCTAAATATCAACGAAAAAAAAAAGCCAATATCTCTTACATTATAATTTTTTGTAAAAAAAGTATTCAGTTTACAGCAAAATGGATCCCTAATTTTGTTGCATGCTTTATATGCAACACACAGGAAAAAATGGAAGTAATTGGTAAATATTTGTGGAAGGAGTAGCATTTTGAATACACTAATGTTTCGAAAATCACAAACTAAGAAACACCACTTTAAAGTTTATAATTCTGAAAAAAAAAATTATAATAAGCTTAAATAAACTTAAAATACCACTTTAAGATATTAGTTATATATTTTTCTTTAAAATAATTGCATTTTCGTATTTTTACAACCCATACATTTTTATAAATGATCAATTTTAAGAAGGTATTAATTGGGCGCACACAAGAAAATTCAAGAAAAACGTTAAAAAATTTTTTTTTCTGTCACGACAGAAAGTTTACTTTTTTCTTCACATAATATTGAAGTATTGCATTTGAATGAAAAACAAATCAGGAATAAGAACTGAAATTATGAAATTATTAATATAAAATGCCTTAATTCAAAAATTTTACTGCTCACATTTCATAAAGAAGAAAAATTACATTATTATATTGCCTCGGAAAAATATTCTGCTTTATATATTACAAATTCTTTTTTATAGTTATTCTTTCTCCTTATAAAAAAGATTTTTTTATTATAACGCTTTTTTAGTTTCTTTTTTTAAAAAGGGAGCGTAGCCGAGAATTGCCTAATTTATTTTTAAATGAAGTTTTATCCAATTTCTAACTTTCCGACTTGCACAAGTGATATATCAATCGAAAGATAATAATGCAAAGAATAAAATTAAATAAAAATAAAAAAATGACAGGTTTGTCATTTTTGGGGTACCAAGTCCCTTTAAATGAAGACAAACTAGTTATATTTTGTCTTTCCGAGATAAGTCAGTTTAAAGCTTTGATTTGTGTGCCATTGGGATGTAAATAAAAACAAACGTAAAAGTTATCACAACTCGGCATTTTTAAACTTAGAGCTTTCAAATTTTGTGAGTATAAAAAAGAAACGTACATATAAAAATAATAATAATAACTTAGGCTAAAAAAATTAGATTTGATTTTTTGACCGCGATTTTTGTCAATTGAATCGTACTGTGTCCCCTTAAATAATTTATTCGTATGATTATCTCAGGATTTTAAAGTACCATTCTAGAACTATATACGACTTTTTAAGTTGATAAGGTATGTCACTTCTTTTAAATGAGCAATATTTCGATGTATGTAGAAACCCAATTTCTTTTATGCTCATCTCTTTTTTTGTTTTGATTTTTAAAGCTGTCATTTTTGTATAACGTATAACGAGCCTCCGTAACTTTCTATCTTATTTTTCAATCCCTACTATTAGCTCACACTCTCTCTATATTTATTTATTTATTTATCTTCTCGTGGAATTTTCAATTGTTAATAAAATACATTTTAAAGCGCTCAATTGAGCTGAAATTTTATATACATGATTATTATCGAGGCAATACAGTAATTTAATCATAATTAAAAAAAATCATTCATTAAAACTAATTATTTAAAGAATTACAAATGCAGCCACGTTGGCATCATTTTTGGCGACTTAGCGACCATTTTGGCGACGAATGTCAAAACATGAAAATGTTTTTTTTCTCACGTGTTAAAGCATTCAGTTAAACTGAAATTTCATATACACGTTTGTTTTGGATGATAATTCAATACTTTAATGATAATTAATAAAAATTAATTACCACTAAAAGTTGTGGTTCTGTCCTTTGTATATACATATTTATATTAAGTATATTTCATAAAAAGTAGCTAAAATAAAAAATTTTCCTTGTTGATCTAAGTAGGAATTGACTTAAAAAATTTTTTTTTATGTTTCTTGTTTATGTTAAAAGTGCGCGTTATACGCCAGATTTTACGGTAATTTAGTTTATTTAAAGTGGTTTGAATTGCATGCAAAGACCTACTGATGATAGATATTTTTATTCTGAACCATAACAAAAGCACTCATGATTTATATTATTCTTTAAATTTTTACATATCTTGAATTGTGCAAGTTAATCCTTAAATTATCAACGGGGCATATATGAATCGCATTAAATTAAATAAACACCGCGATAGGATTTTTACTAGTTTCAAAACACGCATTGCATCGGATCAATCACCTCCTTTCCCCATAATATGATTATGATTGAGTATGATTGATTTCAACACAGCGTTTCTAATATATTTTTGCTGAACAAAAACCTCCAACTTAAACTGACTTCAAATAAATATAAAAACAAAGGAATGGTATTTGAGATCTTAGAAACCACATATTAGGCTTAAGGATTAATCGTCCATTCTTCTCCACGATGATTTATGGTAAAATTGAGTCTCCGTCAACATGGTCACAAATGAACGAACAATTGCTTGAACACATGTTTTATTTAAAAAAAAGAAGCAAATAAGCTGTACTATAAACAGGATTTGCAGAAATAGATTTCCAAGGGGAGGGGTTAAGGGAGTGTTATAGGTAATTCCAGTTTTTGGAATTATTAACATTTTATAGACTTTAAATTTAGCAGGTATATAATTCTTCTGCCGAGTAGAAATTCCCTAAGTACGGATTTTGAGGAAATGAACTCAGCGTCTCTCAAACTGTGAGGCGGCCCCCTAGGGGGCGTGATAACCCTACAAGGGGGCGCGAGCACATAGAAAAGTCGAGAATAAAAGATTTTAAAAAATTACAAATTTACTGAAAGGAAGCAAAACAAAGTACATTTTGACATAATAAAAGTAAAATACACATTTACCCTGATATAATATACTTAAAAATTCATCAGTACTGCACAATGTATTTAACAATTATATCTATATGTGTATAATCAAATGCACGTTAAATCTGTCGAGAGCTGAAACGTCCTCCCGTTGGTGTGGTGTGGTAGTTAGGAGAGGGGGGTGCCAGCTCAGGTGTCGTCCACGTCACTTGACCATGGTTCAAAATTACGTGGTCCGTCGCCAAAAGCCCTCGTGTAGCTGAACAGTGCGACGTTAATATTCAATCAATCAATCATCAATCAATCAATCAATGTGTATAATCATTACTAAGTTAAGAATAAGATTAATAATTACTTGTGACTCTCATGAGCTTGCCATATACAAAATTTAATACTCATCTTGATAGTTTGAACGGTTGAAATCGTATTGTGTGTGTGTATCTTTATGTGAAATATATTATTATTAAATTCAATTCATTGTTATTTTTTCTGTATGGAGGGGGGGAAAGGCGTGATGAAAATTATGATTGAAAATCGTGTCACAGTTATTGAAAGTTTGAGAAGCACTGATTTAACTTCCAAGAGGTGGAGTTACGGGATAAATATATTCCGATTTATAAATCCAGTTCTATTATTTTAAAATCAAGAGGGGATGGCTTTTCAAAAATATTTTTGGATTCTATCGAAAACTTAATGTTAAGACCTGAATATCAATAACTTTCAATAATTATATATTCATATCTTATTTGAAATATCCAGCGAAGCGGGAAAGTAAAATAAAAAGTACAAAACATTGTAGGACCAATGCTCTCATTATATTAAAACAAATATAAGTTTCGCTATTATATTATCTAAATATTTTGGATACAATTTACAGTCGGACCTCCATTTTGCAAACGTCTGTCTACTCTGAGAATTTCTTTATTTTGAGAACTTTTTCCTAGAACCAAGAACATTTTATTATTTTCTTCGCAAAACAGCTTCCAAATAAAGAAACACATTTTCTATTTAATGAACTTTTTCTCTTATGATTAGATTTTTTCCTCTGTATTTTTAAAATATTTCTGGACATTTCATATTATTCTCTTTTTTAACGCATTTTATGGTGATCAATGACCTCGAAATGGTTTTACTAGATGCCTAACTTATCTGGAGCAATAAAAAAATTGCCTTAATTTTCAAACAAAAACTAAATAAAATTAACAGATTTAAGAGTAATTAAGTTTAAGGTTGTATGTTGTAATGTATGCATAAAATAACAAGCTATAAAATAATGTATGTTTAAAATTATTTGTAGACTTAAAATTATATATTAAAATTCACTAATTTAATGTAAAATTAGTGTAGTTAGTGTTCCTGGACAATGTTTTTTTTTCTTGTTTCCCTGACAAAATTCGTTTTTGATGCGTAAGGCATATAAAATAAATAAATTAATTTACAAAAAAAAGCGTCAGTAATTACTTTTTTAATATGTACTGTTTATGCATTTAAAATTTGTTTTATGTAGTTTCAAAAGTATATTAAGAGATGAAACTCTTCCGAATTTTCCTCATAACGAACTTTTTTTCGGGATATAGTGACTTCGTTAAATAGAGGTCCGACTGTGCTTCGAACTATTTCTTCCACGCATTATTAAATGATTAATATAAAATTTTATAATTAGTATATTTCTTATATATATATATATATATATATATATATATATATATATATATACATTGTAACTATCATACTATCAATAAGTAAAAGCAAACTGTTTCTTTTAAACAATTTTGAACTGCACGCTTTGGAAAAATTCCATGAACACAATTATGGATGAAACAAAAATTTACATGTTTACTTATTTATTAGAAACTTCTTTCTCTCACCGTATAAAAGCTGAAACGTCCTCCCGTTGGTGTGGTGTGGTAGTTAGGAGAGGGGGGTGCCAGCTCAGGTGTCATCCACGTCACTTAACCATGGTTCAAAATTACGTGGTCCGTCGCTGAAAGCCCTCGTGTAGCTGAACAGTGCGACGTTAATATTCAATCAATCAATCAATCAACCCACCGTATAGAAAGCTAAAAATCTACAAATTTTTAACGAATTTTATTAAGTTTATTTCAAAAATGTGACTAATTTATGAATCAATATATAATAAGCAACTAATGATTGAAGATCGATGGAAAGAGCAACTGGTTGTTGTTGTCGTGTGTTTATTACTGAGATACATACGAAAGACGTGAGATAGATGAACAGAAACATATAACACAACCACAGAAGAATACCGATTTATTACAAACGATGATCCCAGCATATAACAAGATGAGGAGCTCTGCTTTATCGGGATTCGAACCCGAACCCACTCGGTTACAAGCTGAGGGTCATAGCCACCATACTGGCTGGGCGACAGTAAATGGTTGGTTTTAAAATTAAGACTTCAACTTCTTATCAATGAAGGCTCAAGTTTTATTTTCGATGTTTCTTTTTAATCAAGTTATTTAAAATAGAAATTATATTAGCGTTTCTAGTAATCGCATTTCTGTTTGAATGTGCCGAGTATTTCTCGGGTTTTTCTCTTTCAATGACTAAGATGCGGCGTTTCCATGGGCGCGGCAAATTTACTCTGAGTTTCCGTGACCTTTCCTTCCATTTTTAATCCAAATAATGGATACTATACTAACTTTTTTTAGTATAATTCCAAAGAAGTCAGACTTTCTTTCTTTTAGAAAGTTTTTGAAATCGCTGTATTTTATTTCAAATTTTTTAAAGAAAAAACATTAAAAAATAATATTTAATAGTGTAATAATTCATATGTGTACAGCGTGTTTTCGAAATACGATGTAGCTCTTAAAAGACATACTTCATTTTTTTCAGGAAAACGTTATCTATTTTTTAAACAAAAATGCTGTAACATTTTTATACTTGTTCTTTAAATAATTCGAAAGTTTAAATTCAAAAGAATATTTTTTCAAATTTTTATGTTTCAAATTTATTGAAAATTTTACGAACATAAAACGCGGATAAATCTGTTTAAAATTAATTTACAACAATGGGAACTACAAGACCCAACTAAAAGAATTTTAATTAGTTCGAAAATCTATTTACAACAATGAATGTTGTGAGTCATGTATATGGTATTTTTCTTCTTGAGAAGTTTGTTATCTATTTCGTTTATTTAAATTACAATGCTAATTTTGAAGTCGTAATAACTTTTTTGGTTATTACACAGAAATACATTTTAGAGATTTTCGATTATGACTTTCAAAACAAGGCAGTTGAATAACAATTTAGTTTGTAAAAAATGCATTATTTAGAAAGAGGGAAAATAAACAGAAGCGTATTATTAAATGCTATGTGTCTATGTTTTTATGGTAGTTTTTTTTTACATTTTGTTTGAAGAAATATTTAATCGCACAAATATAATTATAAATACATTTTATAAGGAATAGGATATAGTCTATTTGTAACATAACATTTTTTTTTATTTTTGGACATTTCTTCAAAACATTTGTCTTGGTCTTAAAGTCGTGACAAGCACCATTCCTGTAGAGTCGCAGTTTTAAATCCTGGTGTCACGAAAGAACTGTTGTGTATGTTGATGATGATGAATATCGAGTCTCAAAATTCTCACTTTGGCTTAATATGGAAGTTTAGAGGGTACTTACGTATTATCGCAACAATCGCCAACGTTCAAGATAACTCGCCAAGTTGGCAGCCCGGATTTCCTATGTGTCGTACGTGCTGAATTGACCACCAGGCGCTTCCGTTTCATATGGTAGGTTCCGATAGGTTGCGATAATATGTAAGTACCGTTTGGAGATTGAGATACTAACTCCTGTCTCCTCCTTGACACCTTAACTGCTCAGTAAAATATAGGAGACAACATACGGAATATATATTTATACAGAAAGAATGGATGGATTCAAACAGAAATAGGGGTAGGAGAAAAAATGCTGTTTTCTTTGCACTCTTAATGGGGCGGCGGTAGATTAGTGGTCATGATCAGGAGCACATGGACACCGTATCATAAATTCGAGTCTTTAGGCCATTGAAAACCTACCTTGCAGAGGGGTTGGTCTAAGTTAAATCTGTCTGGGTTCAAAGTCCACCCGTTAGTGTGGTGTGGAAGTTCAGAGAGGGAGGAGCCAGATTAGATGTCATCCTCATCATTTGACCATGGCTCAAAAAATACGAAATTCGTCGTCAATCTCCTTCATGTTGGCTTATAGTGTGACGTTAATAAACATTCGCTCTCTTGACTGTGGTTCAGAATCGTTGAGTGCGACGTTAATAAAACAATCAATCTCACGCACGCCCTCTACTTTTTGGTCTGAGGCTGAGACTATCATCGATTGCCTTAATCTAAGTTAAAATCGTCCGGCGTTTTTTTTTTTTTTTTTTTTGTCAGGATTATTAGGCAAATGAAAAGGTCTACAATTACGAGGTTCCTCATAAAATGAAATGTATACTTTGTCTCATCATAATCTTAATATTAAAAAATACAATTACTAACAAAATTTTATAATTAAATTGAGAAAAACTAACAAAAATATAGAACCAGGTCAACAAAATAAGCAATTTTCTTGGAATTTTTAAGAAACAAATGAGAATAAAAACAAAGTACATATATTGTTCCCTCTCGCTCGCTGTCCCACCAAATGCAGGTTTATCCATTGGGCGCTTGGGGCGTGCGCTCAGGGGGCCGGAGCCCGGATAAGCTGGACTTAACCAGAGTTCCCTTGGATCCGCCAGTTTCAAGGGGACTTGTAGATCTTCTGCATAGGGATGGCGATTCTTTCCGAAAAAGATCAATTTTTAAATCGATTCGAATCGTAACCAGATGAATCCTCAAAAAAAAAAAAAAACGAGGTCTAAAATATCAATTTCTAAAAAATCGATTTTTTTTCAAGTCTGCATTTGCAATGTAAATATAAATCAATTTTATGAAAAACAAGAAAGATACCATAATAAACGATCTCTTACCAGTAAAATCAGGGATTTTTTTTCCCAGGGAATTCGACAATTACAACTATTTTTATTACCATATCCAAATATCAGATACAAAAGAAGACATTTATTTTTTAAATATATAAATAGATAATATACATTTATTTTTTAAATGTATAAAAAATAGATAATATAGCTTATAGTTCCCAAAGCTTAGTATCTAAGCTTTTTAGAGACAACACTCTGTCAATTCTACTGGGATCCAAGCGGTTCCACTCATTACTTGTGATGTTGCCGGCAATGGAAAAAAGCCGCTCGCAATGAACAGATGATCCCACGATACTCATATACATAATGGCTATTGAGTGAACGTGATGATTACTAATTATTCCTTACCCTCAATTACTTATTATTCCATAACAAACACTACATAAAAATAAATATTTATATCGCTAATCACAGTATATTACAACAGTCAGTCAATCAAGGCATAAACAAATGACACAATATCAACAAATACAAAAAGTCAAAGATTACAAAAGTAACTCTTTTTTTATTTATTAAGGAGAGGTGAAGGAAACTATGCACACAAGCACCTCGCGAGTTTTTGGAGTAATTAACCCTTCAACCGCCAACACCGTAATATTACGGTTTTTAAAGATAGTATATTCAATTACTTCTAAATAGTTTTATGGTTTTTACCAAATCAGAAAAAATCGAGTGTCGATTTTCTAGGATGAAACATCGATTCACTGAATCGATTCAGTGCTACATATCGATTTAAAAAATCGATATCAGATCGCTTTCCCTACTTCTGCACCCAGGGCCCGAAATAAGCTTAAGCCGGCACTGTTCCCACCCTTCAACTGAAATACTTTTGAACTTTCGTTTAAATTTCCCTCGCCAAAATGTTAGAGACTCTGTCATTGTACTTTCCAAGGGAATCTTACAACACACTCTCATCGCACACATAAAAGATCTTTGAATCTTTTAAAAAATCCGACTACGTTCAAAACCATGATTTTGCAAAAGCATATAAATGGATAATATTTATGATATTTAGTGTCACTTAGATTAGAAAATGTATACAAAATTCTTTTAAGAATAGTATTACAATAAAAAATTATTTAAGTACAATATTTTGACAAAAAATGAACATAGAATGAATTCGAAATATTCTCCTTTTGTGAAAAATGCTTCTATTATAATAGTATTTTGCCTGTCTATGGCTCAGACCTCTGTACAGAGGCTCAACTAGAATTTTTGAAACATATAACTTAGAAGTGGATTTATCCATGTTTTACGACAACAGAGGGGAGAAATTTTAAGAAAAAAACACCGATAATTATTTCAATTGGTTGTAACTCTGAAAATAATGTGAATTTTTCAAAAATCATTGTTGAGCCACTGTACAGAAGTCTGAGCTATTACACAGGAAAAATATTATTATAATCGAAGCATTTTTCACAAAAGGAGAACATTTTAAAAAAAGGTTATTCTAAGTCAGTGGCGCACACAGGAATTTTTCAAGGGGGGGGGGCTCCGTGGTCGAAAGTTCACCATTCTTGTATCATGCTCCTTTTGTTTTTGTCGATTTTCGGGAACAAAACACAGTAAAAAACTAATTATTGAATAAATAATTAGCATTAATTAATAAAATTAATCATTAATAACAAATACTTAATTAAATTTTAAGTACTATGTACTTAGAATTATAATCAATCGGAAAAAAATCAAGGGCTTTGGGGGGGGGGGTCTGGACCCCCAGGACCCCCCCCCTTCTGTGCATCACTGTTCTAAGTTAATTTTTTGCCGAAATATTGTATTTAAATAATTTTTTTTTGTCACAATGTCCTTAAAACAATTTTATACATGTATTCTAATCTAAGTGACACTAAATATCATGAAAATTATGCATTTATGCGCTGATTCAAAATCACGGTTCCGAACGTAGTCGGATACCTTAATGAGATCCAAGAAAACGAATGCATCCAAAAGGGAAAAAAACAAATCATTATTTTATATAAATGTACAAAATATGAAGAAATAAAACATGCTCGTATTAACTGGTTCTCGGTATTTGGACAGTTTGATTCGGCCTATGCGAGTCATATGAAGATTCAAACAACAAGAACCGTCATTTTTTGCCCGAAGTTAAGTTTCTTGAATATGACTACGGAGAATTCTGGTAAGAAAATTAGATGAATCACGAATATATTACAAGAAATCACGAACTTTTTTTTTTATAAATATTTTATTTTGCTTTCTATAAGAAAGTATTTTTTTCTGAAACAAAGAAATAACTCCTGATCGTTATCAAGCATTGCATTATTCAACAAGCAATAATCCAATAATAAATAATTTTTCTTCCAAGAATACAATGTTATTACTTTTTACACGAAAAATGTAAAAACATTCTCCAAAAAGTAAGACTTTTTTTTACCAAAATAAAAAAACAAGATCGAATGATCAAGAAACTGACCACTTTTGTTTTGAAAATGATTTGTAATGACCATTGTTTTTTTTGATATTATACTATATCATTCACAACGATAAAAAAAATTGATTAATTTTTAGATATTTATACAAACGAAGGAAAAGATAGTTAAAGAACGTTAAAAACAAGTGAAATTAGAGGAGAGAATAACCTCTAAAAATCTATCTGTAACTTGCCCATGGTTTGCGACTAGTTTTCTGTCATGCTAGAAATTAACTTATTCTGATCGTAAATCAAAAGGATCAATTATCTCATAAATTCCTCCAAAACAATATCTTTCTCTCTTATCCTTATAGTCATTTACTTATAATATGGTTCTACCATAGAATACAAAACGAAACAAATATAATTGGTTAATGAAAAACATATTTTATGGCTTTGTTTGAGACATGTTTAAATGCAGAAATCATTTTCCAAAGAACAAGTAATTCGTTAGAAATTGTTCTGACAAACACACACACACACAATTGACGCAAAACTTTATAATATATAATTTTTTTTAGCCTTTTCAAGGATTATTGCTCCTTGAAATGTATGAATTCGTTATCAACTTAGAACAAAGTAGTTGTTAAAAGATATCTTTAGGTGTATTAATTTTGCGTTTCCTTATAAGAAGGTTTGGAATATACAGGGTGCCCGGGCTTAAAGTATCCAAAAGTAATGGCTTATTATGAAGGAACTACCCATTAGAATGTAATAAACTGTTCAACCATGGATTGGAAAACTTTCCTAGATTTTTTAGGTCTAGTTCGATCGACCGCACGTGTGCACATTATTCGGCAATCGCAAATGATAAACTTTTTACACTGACTTCATTAGTAAAGATGTGAACGCCACTGTAAAATATGCATTACGTACTTTGGTTAACGGAATTTAAGTCAGTCACGCGTGTACAGCGACGTGTTCGAACAGAATGGAATGTCGACCCCCCTCCCCCCCGATATCAAAATCTATCCACCAATGGGAAAGAACTTTAAAGGAGACAGGAACTTCGGTATCTCAAAAAGTGGTAAATATCCTTAAGTTTTCGTGATAGAAGACACTTCTGATCGTGTGCGTGATTCATTTTGTAGGAGTCCTGATAAATCTATTAGGCAAGCCAGTAACGACATTCCATTCTGCTCGAACACGTCGCTGTACACGCATGACTGACTTAAATTCCGTTAACCAAAGTACGCACTGCGTCCTTTACTGTGACGTCCACATGTTTACTAATGAAGTCAGTGTAAAAAGTTTATCGTTTGCGATTCCCGAATAATGCGCACACGTGCGGCCGATCGGACTACACCCAAAAAATCTCGGAGAGTTTTCCAATCCATGGATGAACAGTTTATTACATTCTGATGGGTATTTCCGTAACAATAAGCCATTACTTTTGGATACTTTAAGCCCGGACACCCTGTATTATAATTATAGTATATTTATTTCCTATATATTACCTGTCTAACTCAGTGATCGGCAACCTATGGTCCACGGTGCAATTCTAAGTGGAACTATTTATTAATCTGCCAATTTTTCAGTAGATGGAATTCAATAAATTTGAAATTGACTTTATTTGACAAACATCTTCAGAATTATGGACATTTACAGAATTACGAAAAAATCTGAAAGATAACTCTAAAGATTAATTTACAGCTATTTTGTAAATTATTGAATGTCATTGCTGGAGAGATTTAATTGTTTGAAGAGAGAAGATTTCATGAACTCCGCTTTTGATTCAACATACCTAAGTAAAAAATATTTTCTCACATGAAAAATATTTCGAGTCCACAAAGAAACTGTTTAAAAACTGAATGTTCAGTTTCGTGTCAAATTAAAAATCATACATTATACCCCTGATAATGCAATTTGAATACAGAGTGATGCGAGTACTAGCTTTGCACTAAAATTTTTATTTATCTTTTTACTTAACTATAATGAAGGGAAATACTTACATTTATGTAGTCTTTTTCTTATTTTAATAAATATGCTTACAAAATACGTAATATGTGTGCAATTTTAATTTTTTTAAAATTTTTGATGAAAAAAATAGTTATATTTTATACTGTTTATTTTCATGATAAGAAATATGTTTAAATGATGCAAAAAAAATTTGAAATAAAACTGTAAATCTGTACTATTGACCTTTATTCTCTAATTCTGCATACATTATCGCTAGAATCGAATTGTTTGAACGCAACAATTAATTATTGTTACTCTGAATCGTGTTGGCAAATTGATTTGGCACACCACAGCTAAAAGGTTGCCGAGATCCCTGGTCTAACTCATAACCATTTCTATAATTCAAAGAATGCTAAAAATTATATATATATATATGTGTTATGGAGGAACCGTAACTGGTCTTAGATATCGGGATGAGATCCTTTTATCCATATGTCCGCCCATATGCTGCTGCTATTGGTAACGACTTCATTTGATGGATGATAATATATATATACGGTTTTATATCCGATGGATATAGAACATCTTTGGGATATATATATACAAGGTCGGAAACAAAAGTGTTCTTAGTAGAACCCATTTTTGTATTGTTTTTATGTACACTCAAGAATGCAGAGATTGCTTTTTTGTTATAAATTTCTTATCCAAAAAATTTAATTGTTTTCTTTTTGACTAATAAAAATTAATATATTGTATGATATCTTCAACTTATTCTTAATGGAATGACATAATTATTTTTTTAAAAAGAGTGTAACTATTTTTTTAAAATTAATAATCAAAAAGCTACTAAGAAATTACGCCACAAAAGTCTTCGTACACTTCACAAATATCTCAACTTAGCTTTAAATATTGTATTTCTTTCTTAATTTAGTACTTAGTAGGATAGATTTTAGTGTCTACAACCACTTTTAAGCATCTTGGTATAGATTTAATCAGTTTTTTGTAATTTCTGCATCGATTTCCCTCCATTCTTCTGTGGTTATTGTTTTTACTTCACATTTTGTGTTTATTTGTCATGTTTTCTTTTTTTTTGTACATCAAAATCTCACCAAATATTTTCTACTGGGCTTAATAAAGTGATTGAGGAGGTGTTTTCATAATTTGGGGACAGTTATAGAGACACCAGCGGCGTACATTGAGAGCAGTGCACTTGGCGTTATATTACCCTGTTAAAAAATGAAATCGTTTCCAATATCCAAATTTCGCGCGGATAATTTAAAATTTTTCTTCAAAATATTTAAATAGAGCTCATGATTCCCAATATCAACAAAAAATACCAAATTACCTGATTCTGTGGCCAATTAACACCCTCATGCAAGGACACTTTACCTCCATGTTTTTTTGATCCAACTAGATTCTTAGGATTAAGTTTCAGAAAATTCAAAATTGACAGAAAATTGATTGGGATGGCAGATAATTCGACACTTTTGGTTCCGATGGGAGATAATTCGACACTTTTGGTTCCGATGGGCCTATAATAGCTTGTGTAAATGAAAAAGTAAGGAGTTCAATCCCAAGAATTTATGTGGAACAAGAACTCCTCCATCTCTATGCTTCAGCATTGAAGTGAATGTGTTCTGGCGTGGGGGGCGTAAATTGGCCTCAGAATTAGGTAATTTGGTATTTTTTGATGGTATTGTGAATCATGTGAGCTCTATTTAAGTATTTTAAAGAGAAATTTTAAATTATCCGCGAGAAAATTGGATATTAGAGACGACTTCATTTTCTAACAGGGTAATGACGCCAAGTGATCTTAATGTACGCCGCTGATGTCTCTATAACTGTCCCCAAATTATGAAAACACCACCTCAATCACTTTCTTTAGCCCAGTAGAACATATATGGTGAGAATTTCATGTAGAAAAAAAAGAAAACATGACAAATAAAGACAAAATGTGAAGTAAAAACAATAATCACAGAAGAATGGAGGAAAATCGATACAGAGAAATTACAAAAAAACTAATTAAATCTATACCAAGATGCTTAAAAGTGGTTCAAGACACTAAAATCTATCCTACTAAGTACTAAATTAAGAAAGAAATACAATATATTTAAAGCTAAGTTGAGATTTTTGTGAAGTGTACGAAGACTTTTGTGGCGTAATTTGTTAGTAGCTTTTTGATTATTAATTTTTTTAAAAAAAAGTTACACTCTCTCTCTCTTTTTAAAAAATTAATTATGTCATTCTAATAAGAACAAGTTGAAGATATCATACAATATATTAATTTTTATTAGTCGAAAACATTAAATTTTATAAGAAATTGCAAGTGTACGACACTTTTGTGGTCCACTGTATATATATATATATATATATATATATATATATATTATTATTATTATTATTATTATTATTACCTAATTGAGTTACTTTTGTTTTTAATAATGGAAGAACTCGTCATGGAATAGTTTTTCAGACTGAAGCGGTTAAAAAATCGTTTGCTGAATTAATTTTACACTTTCTCACAAATCGTTTGGTACTTATATAATTTTAGTATATTGGTTTGAGTAAATCGTTTGCTTTTACTATGCTGTAGATGACTGTTTCCGCGAATGGTTTTTAAAAAGAAATTTGTGAAAAATAATAATTCCACAGTTCGAGTCTATAATTATGGTTATCTCCGATCTGAATCGTGTTGCAGTAGTGTTTAAGTAGTAAAAGATGTGTTTAATATGATATAGTTTTACTTTCGTTTGTAGAGGTTTTTATGTAGAATTAACAATAGTTGTTAATATATTACACGGGAAGTTGATTCATGAAGAAGTGAAGATCGAAAGAAAAATTCGCCAAGAAATGCGTTCGATTCGAAGGAAATATAAAAAAAAAACAAATTACAATGTTTCAGAAAAATAAATTATGTCTGACTTAAAATTTTTAAATAAGTATTTAAAAAAGGTTTGTGATGAATTATGTAAAGATATTTTAGCTACTTATAAAGAGCACTTCTACTGCCCTTTGCTACTGTCCTTTGTTTCTTTATGACATCAATTGATATCAAATAAATGCAAAAAATAATTTAAAACACATAATATCAGATTCTAAAAATTACTGAATGCATTCATTGCATTATGTATTCAATTTATAGAAAAATATCATTTCAAAATGCCATATTCTTAAGTCGTATGGATAACTTTACGTTTTACATATAAAGTTAATTACTATAGGTAAATAAATAACTTTTTTTCAAATAGTTTAACATTTACTTTATATGTATTAGTTAAAATGTATTGATAATACCGGTAGTAAAATTTAATAATACATTTGTGTGTGTGTGTGTTTCAGCTGTATCTAAATTATTTCGTAAATGATTCCAATTTTCTAATTTCCAAAATTTTGTTTTATATATTCATGAACATATTCCATTTTCCTTTAAATTACATATACTATATATATTAGAGAGAGAGAGTAGACACACACACACACATATATATATATATATATATATATATATATATATATATATATATATATATATATATGTAAGTGATTAAGTTTATGTGTATGCTTATGTATATTCGCTTAAATTTGAAAGACAGACTAATGCATCACCATATGCCGCTGATAAAGATTAAATTTAATTGAAATGGGGTTTTTTCCATCAGTGTTGATATACCAATTTAATATCATTGTTAATAAAAAATGATTTTTATTTCTTTCACTCTGAATTATTATTGTTATTTATTTTGGTACTAGAAATGGTTCATCACAAAGAATAAATACATGTGTTTGTGTATAGTAAACCTTAAAAATATACCTTTATGTTGAAGAAGCCTTTATATAATTTTTAGTTTTTTTTATTATTATTTATCAAATTTTTAGGGAAGATAATTAATTTTCGGATAATAATTAAATTCGAATTTATGTTACTCAATTATGAAATACATTTTTCTTTTAAGTATTACTCATGGAATAATTTTCAATAATTTTTTTGCAAAAAAAAAAGCATTTTTTTTATGGAATATTCAAAATTTTAAAAAAATTAGGTGATGTATTCTTGACCTTTAATTACATTTCATCAACCTTTTCATTGCTATAATGATCTTTTGTTTTAAAAATTCACATTTCAACACTTTTAAGCAACTTATTAAATTAAACGAATAAATATAGTATGATTTTTTTTTACAGTTATTATATATATACCATTAGAATATTAAAAGAAAAAAGAAAGAAATTTTTTACTCAAACATTGGTAAAAATCTACTCATTTTCTTTTAGTCACTAATTAAACAAAACACTCAAACAGTGCTTACCGTTTATTTTCAAACGAACAATATATCCAATTGAGTTTATCACTACTTATAAGTATCCGAATGGGTTCTGATATTAAAAATGTAAGTAAAAAAGCCGTACAACCACGTTTCCGAGAGAAAATCCACAGCGAGAGCAACCGCTAACAGAGCGACTGACGTGTTTAGCAACCTTCCACGGCAACTCAGTAAATCGGAGAACCGTAAATCTTATCCTACCTGAGTTAAGGCAGAACCGTGAGAAGCTCTCGCGGGATTGTTTCTTCTTTTATTATTTAAAACTTCACTCCCTGGTTTTTAGTTTTTGTATAGCACCAAGTCTCTTCTTGTGCTTAGAATGTTTTACGACGGTGTCAAAAGTTTGGGTTTTTGAGCTATGGAGCAGTCGTGTAGTCTTTTTTTTTTTTTTTTAACTCGAACGGTTTTTTTTTGGTCTGCTTATTGAATCAGGTAACACTCAAGGATTGTCGGAATGCTCGCTTTTTGAAGCGTAAACTAAGCATACGTGATGTTTTTTTTCGCATATGATGTGCTGAATTCAAGGGATATAAGATGAAAAATTTAGATAATATGAAGGAGAGGGGAAAATGCAGTAGTTGTTTTACAACCATATCAAAAGCCGACGTGCAAAATTTTGTCCGACAAATGTGTGAGAAAAATATTTAATGTTCAGAAATGCAAAAATATATATGAAATAAAATATATGTCAAACGACAATTATATAAAGCAAAAAAAGTAGATCCAATTTTTTTATGAAGATTTTTCATTAAGAATATGTATGAGGTAATTTTCAACAGATATATTTATTTTGGACGATATGATTTTTTTTCAACAGATATTATATGACGTAAATATACGTCGCATATTATTTTTGGATATATATGACTTAAATATGCGATTATTTATTAGAACACGAGCTACTGGCGATGTACTAACAGTAACTTAATTGTGAATCTCGTATTAAGAGATAAAGATAAATTGGTGCCTTACTTTCCTAACTCTCGTATCAAACCATGCTAAAATTTTGAGGCTGAGTTCCATTTGAAATTCAATTCCATTTTGGAACGGTACTATTCGTTCATCAATGCATAGGGATATAATGCTTAATTATTTTCCGCTCAATTGTTAATAAGTTAATAAAAATTGCAATCAAAAATTAACAGTACTAAAAACTTTATAAGTTATGTTTTTGAACATATGATTATCCTATTAAATTATTTCAACGGTTTATTTGTAATAAATTTAAGGGTAAAGCGGTTTAATTTACAAAAAAAATTCTAGTAAATTTTATTTATTATACTTAATCACAGACGCGTCGCTACCCTTTACTTTTTTTTTTTATAATTATTTCAATTTTTTGGAGATAGGGTTTTTAATTTTTTCTCCTTATACATAAAATATTAATTTTATATCTTATTTCCTATATATAAATGCCGTTGATTACTTTAAAGATTACATTCATATAAACTTATTTTTGCATATTTTTAAAAAGCACGTAGACCAGTAGACAAAAACGTCGATTTGAAATCTTTATGATAGAAATTAAAAATCTGTTGGCTTAGGGGGAGAAACTCTCTTTCCTTTTGTGTACGGCACTCGATAAATAAACAACTATTTTGATTTTTTAAACAATATGCTGTTTTAGGTTTCTTACGAACTATTTTTAGTACTTTTATGCGCTTATTTATTAAAAGAATTTTACATTATTTTTATTTGTATTTTCTCTTAAAATAGTTAAAATAAAAGGAGAAAGTTGAAAGCTTAAAACTTTGTTTAACCCTGCTGGCAATTCCTCCTAAGGCTAAAAATTTGCTTACGCATTGCTGAGGCTATTTTACTTTGTTCTTCTCTATTTTACTATCTGGCTTGATGTTGCAGAACGCTTTCTTGTCCCTGGCTGTGATAAATTTAATTCTAAACAATTATATATAAATGTTCTTATTTGAAGAGCATTGCGTTTTCAGTGACTGTAGAATGTACTTATAATTCATACTTATTAGTGGTATTGAGAAAATTTTCAACCTTTTGTAGAATTGGGATTGTTAAGCCTAATTTGATATATGCAGTCGAACCTCTCCATATAACGAACCTCTATATTGCGAATTTTTCTTTATAGAGAACTTTTTCCTGGAACCATGAACGTTTCGCGATTTTCTTCGTAAAATAACCTCCCAATAACGAAGCGTATTTTCTATAAAACCAACTTTTTCTCTTGTGAATCAATTTTTCTCTCTCTTTTTTTAAAGTATTTCTAGACGTTTCAAGTTATTCTTTCTTTTAACATATTTTATGGTGATCATAAATCTTGAACTGGTTCCATTAGGTACCTAGCTATCCGAGAGCAATAGATTTCTGGCTGTTTCATCCAAGAAGTGCAACTTTTAACCCCCATCGTCCATTTCACTGGAAACATCTTCGATATCCCCTTTTGCCCTCAATGGAATTGTCTCGTGTCCCTGAACTAGTCTCCGTTCATTTGTAGTGTTGATCAGTCATGCTGGTAACTTCGTTTTTTGTAGTTCGAAAATGTTAAAACGTAAGTGCTTGAGCATGAAAGAAAAATAATTAATTCCTTAAGAAGTGTATAAAGACATTAAGGAACTATCCTTGCGGTTTTTCTTTCTTTCTTTTTAATGGTAAGGTATATAAAATAAATATTATTAATTTTCAAAAAGGTGTGCATAATTACTTTTTTTAAATATATAGTGTTCATAAATTTAAAATTTGTTTTATGTGGTTTATAAAGAAAATTGAAAGATGAACCTCTATATAATGAATTTTCCATATAGCGAACTTTTTTAGGGATTTAACGACTTCGTTATGCAGAGGTCCGACTGTTATAATCAATAAAGCAAGAGAAAAATAACAAATGGACAAACTAATAGAATAATCCTTTGAAATCTTTTAATGTCGGATCAACTCAAAGGTCAAACTGATGTTAAATTAACACTGAGAATCGCAATTGAGAGAGAGGTTCGTACACAACTTAAACAAGTGTTGTATAAAGAGAATAACTACATTTAACAATGAACTATCAGAGCCAAAGTAAGCAATACAAATGTTTTCTAGTCCATTTCCACGATAAATATAACTAATATTTATTTGCATCTACCCTGTTCAAAATGTTTCCTATTTTTCATTCGCCTTCGAGAATCATTATTATTTTCAGTCTAAATATCCATGCACGTTGAATACTATTTATACTTTCTACAACATTTTGGCAAAAAAAACAAAAACAAAAAAAAAACGAGTGTTTGCGTTTTGCAATAGTTTTGGAATAAATGTTTACGGAAGATGTTGCTCAGCGTTTTCAAGTGGGTCATTGCTGGAAACGCCGTCGTGTTTGTGTAACAAAAGTAAAGTAAATATAAGTTAAAGTTTTAAGAAAAATGTATAACATATAATGTAGAAAGTTGTAGTGCGTGAGTGTATTTGTAGCATCGATCATACCTGTTTTCACCAGTAATGAACTCGGTTTAAAAAATATATATATTTTTAACAACACAAGTTTTTAAGTTTTTTTTTTATTTCGGTAAAATACAACTCGCGGAGGGCAAAAATCAAACATATTTTTAGATACATATTGACATATTATTTTAATTTATATGCAATCAAGTATTCTAAAAAAAGAATGATCTCAATCAATCGGAATTGCAAAGTGCTGCTCTTGAGACTTCTATGCTCTTCTTAAGGTATCCGACTACGTTCGGAACCGTGATTTTGCAAAAGCTTATAAATAGATAATATGTATGATATTTAGTGTCACTTAGATTAGAATACGTGTACAAAATTGTTTTAAAAATAGTATTATAACAAAACATTATTTAAATACCATATTTTGACAAAAAATGAACGTAGAATGACCTATTTTCAAATTATTCTCCTTCTGTGAAAAATGCTTCTATTATAATAATATTTTGCCTGTATATAGCTCAGATCTCTGTACAGAGGCTCAACTGGAATTTTTGAAATATGTAACTTAGAAGTGGATTTATCCATATTTTAGTACAACAGAGGATAGAAATTTTAAGAAAAAAACGCCGATAAATTATTTCAATTGGTAGTAACTCTGAAAAAAATGTGAATTTTTCAAAACTCCCAAGTCCAGGACCTCTGGAGAAGTTTTTACTTTATATAAGCAAAATATTATTGTTATAGAAGCATTTGTTATAAAAGGAGAACGTTTTGAAATTAGATTATTCCAAGTTAATTTTTTGCCAAAATATTGTATTTAAACAATTTTTTGTCATAACGTCCTTAAAACAATTTTATACATGTATTCTAATCTAAGTGACCCTAAATATCATGCAAATTATCTATTTATGCGCTTAAAATCATGGTTCCGAACATAGTCGGATACCTTAAATTCGTTTCCTTCTTGACACGTTTTGGAACCATACAAGTATATATATAAATTTACTGAAGCTCTGAACACAGTTTATTTTAGGATGTACAGTTGAAATCAAAATGAACTATCAAATATGTTGAAACCTGAAGTGTTAGCAAACATTCTTAGACACATTTGTCGAATATTCTAAAATTAAAATAACATTAAAAGGAACGTGAAAGGTAAATTAAAACGTAATTTATTTCAAAAAGCAAGTCTATGCAAAAAATTATGTGCTGTGTTAAAAATAGATCATTTATACAGAATATTCCTTTAGAAAAAAGTATTCGAAATTAAAGCATTTATAAAATATGAAGTCTTCGTAGTAAAATAGATGAAATATTTTTAAATAACAATAAATATAAAGTTTTCCGATTATAGATGAATGAAAGATTTATTTATTCGTTGAAAAACAATTAAAATAATTTAAAAATTATGAATAATGCAGTCGCATAAGAAATATTGGTCCATGTATAATTATAAATAGTTAAAATGGAATAATTCCTTAGTCAGAAAGCAAATACACATACAAGAGGCTATCAAAATAATGGAAACATCTAAGATTAATAAATAATCCTTTATTAGTATGGTGTACCGCCTTTGGCATATAATATGTCTTGGATTCGCCTAGGAATCCATTCATACCAGTGCTGAATAGTGTTTAGAGGAATATTGTACCATTCTTCCTGGAGATATTGTAAAAGTTCTGGGAGAGATACTGATAGAGGATATCGATTCCGTATTGAACGCTCTAAAATAGACCATAACGGTTCAATTATATTGAGGTCGGGTGACTGTGCGGACCAAGGTAGATGTTTAACTTCATCTTCGTGTTCTTCAAACCATGATTGGACAAGCCTCTCTCCATGAATAACTGCATTATCATCCTCAAAAATTCCATCTCCTGAAGGAAACAAAGTGTGCATCATAGGATGGACTTGATCAGCTAAAACATTTATCTACATTTCTCCCCAGTGATCCTTCCTTACAGGGTTACTATTGGTACATAAGAAAACCCCTACACAGCTGCCCATATTATGACAAATCCGCCTTCCTGACTGATAATTCGTAGAAGTCATTCACAATCATACGCTTGTGCAGGTGTCCTCCAAACGTGCAACCGTAGTGTTGTAGGGGAAAATGTGAAAGACGATTCGTAAGACTATACAGGTATTAGTGCGACAACACTGTAGGCTATGTTTGGTATTAACATCTGTAACAAGTGGGCTGGGAATTGCTACCCTGCCATGAATTTTCTGTTTACAAATGTGCCTTCTAACTGCAATAGTTGACACTGGATAATCCAGATGCTAATTGAGCTCTGCGGTCACTTTGTGATGAGTCTTTACATGATTTTCACACTAATCCTCTTGGGGAATCTATGGGCTAGCATTCGCGTTTAATTCACAGCCATCCCTTTCAAAAAGAAACCCTGTTATGTAGATTAGTTAGAGTATTTTAAGTTAGAGTTTTGTAATTGTAAAGGGAGAAGGAGCGAAGAATCTGCTGCAGAGTTACGTAGGCGAAATTTAATTGATTTACACAACTTGAGTTAAGAAAGGAGTTTGCTACTATACTAAATTAGTGGATTGGGAATTTATAGTCTAAGATTGAATAGCTTAAATTGAACTGCTTACTTGCGCTTGTTCACTTAGGGTTTATTGTTTTCTTTATATCATTCCTAAGGTATCCTCTTGTGGTTTAACTTGTGATTGATTAGTGTGATTAAATAATAATAAGTAATAATTATTATGGAAGTTTCTGGTCATGCTTTGTTTTCTCCCACACTCTTAGTTAGGCAGGACGGTGAGGGAGCGACTTCGGGGGAAGTCGCTCACAGCTTTTGCAAAAGTTGTTCGCTTTTTAAACATTACAATCCGCTTCAATACCCGTCGGTCTCTTTTCCTATATAATCTTCTCTTTCCAAATACTATTTTGCTTTGACAAGCTTGTCTTGCTACGCTGTGTGTATACTGTCTTGACTTCTTGTAATTGTGTGTGTGTGATCTATAATTTTTTTCTAAAAATATCTCTTTCAAAAAATCTCTTAAATAAAATAGTAATTAAAAATATTGTACAAAAAACTTAGAGCTTTAACCTCTATTCCTTGCAATTTTGAATGAGTGTGATGTTATTAACACTTCTCATCGGTAAATAAAAATACTTTTACGTAATATTATGCAAGAATAAATTTTCAAAAATATTTTTTTCCTTCTTTTAGCCATTTTATTTATTATATAGAAATCTTTTAAAATTTCATCGTGATCATACATATATTTAACAACATATTCCCCTTGTAGCTAAAAGTCCGAATTTTACATGGGACAATTTTTAAAAACCAAGGTCATTTCTAATAAAAGTAGGCATAAGTAGTAATACAAATTTGTTCTTTTATTTATATTTTCATATTATTCACTGCTTTGTTTACAAAAATATTGTGATTTATTTTTATATATCGGATAACATTAAGAATCAGATATCTGAAAGTAATCGAGCAAAAAGATAATGCGTTTTTTTTTTCTGCCTTTTTACAAACGTAATAGATAGAAGATATTTTTCAGTACTGTTCTTTAACAATTGTTTTAGGTTATCAGTTAGCAATCAAATTCGTTGATACAACTTTATACATTCATTTGTATGATAAACATGACTACTCAAGAAGTATACTTTACAATAAACACTTAAAGTTCTGAAAACATTTCTTATCAAGTTGATGGAGTACATTTGATTACTTAATTGTACCGAAAACAAATATGCGTGTAAAAAGTATTCGTGTGACATTTATATAAACTAAACCAGGGGGTCTGCAATCTTTTAGCTCTAGCGTGTCAAACCAATCTACCAATAGGATTCAGCGTACCCCCAGAGTGGGATATATTTGAAACATTTCGATTCGCTCGACAATGCAGGCTGTGTGTGTGTGTGTGAGTTAGAGAACAGATCTCGATAATATATATTTACAGTTTTATTGTATATTAATTTTTTTGTATCATTTAAAGATATTGTTTACATAAAATAAAGCACATTTAAACATATTTATGTATATATACAGTGTTTTTTTTTCAGGTATAGAAGTTCAAGTTGGCATTACTTTCCAAGATGGCGACCGATTTAACAGCTGTCAAGAGATTTATTCTCAGTTTGGTTTGGCAATTCATCATGAATAGACTCACACCTGAACAACGCTTTCAAATTGTGCAATTTTATTTCGAAAATAATGGTCGATTTTCATAAGCGAATTTTGTTTAGCGATGAAGCACACTTCTGGTTGAATGGCTACGTCAACAAACAAAACTGCCGCATTTGGAGTGAAGCTAATCCACAAGTGTATGTCGAAATACCGTTACATCCAGAAAAACTGACTGTTTGGTGCGCTTTATGGGCTGGTGGAATCCTTCTTCAAAAACGATGAACACCACAACGTTACAGTCAATGGTGATCGGTATAGAGCCCTGATTACTAACTTTTTCGTTCCTGAATTGAACAATCATGATGTCCAGGAGCTGTGGTTCCAACAAGACGGCGCAACATGTCACACAGCTCGTGCCACAATCGATTTATTGAAAGACACGTTTGGTGACCGCCTAATTTCACGTTTTGAACCTGTGAATTGGCCTCCAAGATCTTGTGATTTAACACCGCTAGACTATTTTCTGTGGGGCTATGTAAAGTCATTGGTCTATGCGGATAAGCCCCAAACGCTTGACCATTTGGAAGACAACATTCGCCGTGTTATTGCCGATATACGGCCACAAATGTTGGAAAAAGTCATTGAAAATTGGACGTCCAGATTGGACTACATCCGAGCCAGCCGTGGCAGTCCTATGCCAGAAATCATATTTAAAATGTAATGCCACAAGATTATCTTTCGAATAAAAAAAATTCATGTCAATCGAATAATACATCGTTGTTCTATTGCAATTTAAAGTTCTATACCTCTCAAAAAAACACCCTTTATATGTATTAAAATAAGAAATAAACGATATAAAATATAAGTATTTCCCTTCATTATAGTTAAATAAAAAAATATATATATGAAAATTTCAATGTGAACTTAGTGTTTGCACCACTCTACTTTCATATAGAAAAAACAAGGGTATAATCAGTGGCGTAACGTGCACCCCCGCATCGTGGGGGGCAGGGTTCTAAAGGGGCCCAAAGCCTGACTGACGCAAGTGCCTACCCTTTGTAAAATTCACCGTGGGGGCCCAAAACCTGACTGACGCAGGGGGACCCAAATGTTCTCCGTTACGCCACTGGATATAATGCAGCGATACTCAACTTGCGGCCCGCCGAGCCTTTTCAAGTGGCCCGGTCATGGCCCATTGCTATGAGAAATTTACTTATTTAAGAACATTGTATTAAAAATTTGGTGGGAAATTCTTTGTCAAGAAATCAAATATATCAGATTTGCTTTTTGTTGTCGGTGTCGTATGGGTACGAATTGATATTCTTTTTTCTATTTGGAACGGTTACGGTTAGTGAGAACAGTAGAGTAGAGACAATTTTATGGACGGAACTAATTTTTAACTGTCTTTCATATCTTGTAAGCGAAAAATATTCGAAGAAAATGTATCGTTTCAAGATTTGTAGCGAAAAACAAACATGGATCCGTAATTATTTGATTTGTCACGAAAGTGCTGTGTTTAAAAACTACCAATAAACAGGAATCATTAAATGACACTTTTCCTCGAAGATCTCTTTCAAGAGAGATGATAAATAGGATTTCTTTAATAACCTTTGCAACAGCAACAAAGTGTTTTTTCAGTGGTAATATCACAGCGGTAAGAAATACATCCTATGAAGTTTGCATATTATTGGTAATCATATGAAACCGTTTACTGATGCAGAAATTGTGAAGGCATGTTTCTTAAACGCTTCTAATTTAGTGTTAGTGACAAAAATAAAAAAATATAAAAAATAATTAAAAAAGCAAAACAGGAGTTATATTTTGATCAATTTTTCACATTTTAAATTTCCAATGTTATCTTGGTATGAAAGCATCCCCCCATTTATCCTTATGTTGCGGCCCGTGTGAAATAGAGGACATATGTATGCGGCCTAGCAGAAAAAAAAGGTTGAGTACCTCTAGTATAATGTGTGACTTTCAATTTGACACGATTCTGATCATTCAGTTATTAAACATTGTCTTTGTGGACTCAAAATATTTTCCATACGAGGAAAGATTTTTTATTTAGATATGTAAATAATTTACGTAGTAATAATTACAAAATAGGTGTAAATTTATTTTTTGAGTTCTCTTTCCGATTTTTTCGTAATTCCGTAAATGTTCGTAATTCTGAAGATGTTTGTTAAACAAGGTCTTTTATAAATTTAGCAACTTCTGTCCACTCAAATATTGACTAATTCGTAGAGTAATGCAGAGTGCTACTGAGTAATGCAGAGTGCTACTGCGTGACGCATGCCATATAGGTTGTCGACCTCTGAACTAAACGTAGCATATTAATGTAAACTTCGTTTTTAAATATAGTTTTCAATAAGGGAAAGTTTCTTTTGTTTATTTATTTTTGAGAAAATACAGGGTCACTGTTCTTTTTTGAAATACAGAGGGAGTACAAAATAGTAAAATCTTGAATAAAAAGGGAGTAATACACACATAGGAACAACCTATCGCTGATATGACATAGTTTCATATGTTTAATACTTGTATATCGCTACTGCCCTGAGTATAAATCATAGATTTTTCATCTTATATTCAGAAATTATATATTCAGTTGCCAAAGAATAATATAGGCAATTTAGGAAATTTTATGTTTTCTTAAGATCTTAGAAACGATTTATGTTTCGGGCAATGAAATATCTTCCTACAAGAAGAGAAGCCTGAGCTGATCTCATTACATGTAAAATGCTTTATATACTTTACATACAGGTAATATTAAGGTATATACATTTCATATATACCTTATAATTCATTCTTAATGGATTACCAACAGTATTTTATAAGTTTCCTATTAATTTATTAACGTTAATAAAAAATAGTTTAAAGCAAGGACGCAAAAAGGCGATAGAAGATACCACTGCTTAAAAAATCATCCAAAAAATTATCGTTTTTTCGTTGGCATCGCATTCAATTTTCATAACAAGATACTGAGAGTGCACCTTACTATACTTAACTACGTTTACATGGCAGTAATGAAACCTGAGTGAATATTTCACTCCTCAAACTGTCATACCCCTTGCCTGGGGGTACAATCTCCTCGTCTACGCGACCTAGATTTGTGGGAAGAAATGATTAATCACCCTAGTTAGCCATAATAAATCCAATTTATTATTGTCTAAATATATTGAACAACACAAGTCTTACTACACGAAGACAATCAAGAGTGATATAACGGATTCTAAGTAAATAGGCGTCTGGAATCCTAACCACTTATCTTTAATCAAAGTTATCCTATGAATCTTTATCTTCCTTAATTTCTTTTTTTTAACACGCTAAATAATTACGCTTCTATGTTTAATGTCTTATAATCAGCTCACGGCGTTCAGCCTCCTTTCTCCTTCTTCGCGATTACAAAACCTTCGCTAGATATCTACTAACTAATCTGAATATCACGGTTTCTTCTTGAGAGGATTGGCTGGGGCCCCAAAGATTCCCCAAGAGGATTAATAGGAAAAACACGGTAAAGCCCCGTCACAAAACTTCTGCACCATACCATGTGATTGACTTTCAGACCCAATTATCTTTAACATTCAATTATCCCATTTGATTGATTGCTTATCACATTGCACTTTAAAGCAAAAAGACAAAAGACCTCTTAATTTTGAGCTTCGGTTAAGTAGTGAAAACACGACATTTGAGCTGGCATCCCACTCCAGATTTTTCCATTTCTCCGCCGTAAGGGTTTTAACCCTTAAAGATTTAACGTGTCCTGTGTATAGTGGTCCTTTAGCGGCACTAGGACTCGAACCCAAGACACCATAGAAACAACAACGGCTGAAACTTCGTTACCATAACCAATTAATTACAGAGATATATTATTATACGCACATTGGTCTTCGATGGAATCAAGAAATTGGTCTTAAAATTAGTGATTCTATTCACTAAGTTGCGTAATCCCATTAATTAGGAATTGATTTACTGTTTATTAAGGTATCCGACTACGTTCGGAACCGTGATTTTGCAAAAGCGTATAAATGGATAATATTTATGATACTTAGTGTCACTTAGATTAGAATACATGTATAAAATTGTTTTAAGAATATTATTACAATAAAAATTATATAAGTACAATATTTTGACAAAAAATGAACATAGAATGACCTATTTTCAAAACATTCTCCTTTTATGAAAAATGCTTCTATTATAATAATATTTGGCCTGTATATATAGCTCAGACCTGTGTACAAAAAGGCTGAACTACAATTTTTGAAATATACAACTTAGAAGTGGATTTATATATATTTTACTACAACAGAGAGAGGGGAGAAATCTGAAGAAAAAAATGCCGATAATTATTTCATTTGGTAGTAACTCTGAAAATAATGTGAATTTTTCAAAAATCCTAGTTCAGACTCTCTGGAGAGAAGACTTTACTTTATATAAGCGCAAAATATTATTATTATAGAAGCATTTTTTATAAAAGGAGAACGTTTTGAAAAAAAATTATTCTAAGTCAATTTTTTGCCAAAATATTGTATTTAAATAATTTTTTTGTCAAAATGTCCTTAAAACAATTTTATGCATATATTCTAATCTAAGTGACACTAAAGATCATGAAAAATATCCATTTATGTGCACTTTTTTAAAATCACTCTTCCGAACGTAGTCATCGAACAGAGAAGCAACATCAGAATATCTATTGTGACATTTGAAAAAATTAATGGTTGCGTGAGAGTTAAGAATTTAAATTTTTGGTTTATTTACAACCCAGCTATTAATTACAGTATATACATTGAAGTTATTCAAAATATTGGTTATTTCATAAGAATTCAGAATATGATATTTGTGAGGGGGAAGCCAGCCAACCGTTCTCTTCGGTGTTTTTCAACGGACTCCCTTTCTGCTCTCTCCAGGTTGGTATCTTTCTGACACCTCAAATTACCCTTCGAGTTTTCGGCTCACTGTCAAGTGTCGAATCCAGCTTTTGGGGTGCACGGCCATCGATTTCGGTGAGACGACAGATGAAAGACCCCACAATATTTAGGAGTGCACGTGCGGATATGAACGCTGTTATCCTATCAACAAAAAGAAGCCGATTTTTCAGATGTGGGATGCAAAAACGTCACACTATTAATCACAGAAATAAAAAATAGGATTGTTTTTTAATCGATAAGGATACCAACACTATATGGGGAAATAATAAATTATAATAACGTCACTTCTCAAAATTGAATAGATATATATCATTGCAAATAAATTAGTAAAATTTAAAAGGAAACAAGTCGTTCATTTTGAAGGTATGGTTTTAGATAAAGCTTCGAAATGCTAAGATATTAATTGTTACAAACAATTTAAAAGAATTTTTTATGTAAATACAGACACACTTTCATAAGAAAAGAATCTTCTCCAAAATTCTTCGTTTTAATCTTCATCACAAAATTAATAAAAAGTTGTAAGCGAAGTTTTACAAAGAACAGTTTACTAAGCCACCAAGGGAATAAATTCTTATATGTGTATTTGTCTGTAAATATTTGTCTGTCTATCCATCTATAGTTTTTAAAAATAAAATTTTTTAGAAAAAATTTTGAAAAATGAATTTTAATTTAAAAAATCGTAGAATAATATATTTAGTTGTCAAACGAAGGAATTTATTTGCTCTGATTACACATGACAAACCTAATGTTTCGCATTGTAAAAGATATAGTTCTACTTAAATTTCTTTTCCTTGTTTTGAACTAATTTTTAATTGACTATTCAAATTATACTAAGTTATATATATTGCTTAGGCTGAAAATTATCTTCCACATTACATTATTGTCCGTTTTAATTCTGTTTATAATCCATGTAACTTTAATTTTATCTCATTACTTAATTTTTTTGCTGATATATAATCGTTTGTTGTTTAAGTTATGCTGCTTAAGTTCGCATCTTTTGTAATTATTCTAAATATGTTTTTTTCAGTTGGAAGACAGAATTATAATGTTTAATCAACGCCAGTTGAACTTAATATGTAACTATTTTTTGTTTAGTTTCGAGATGTTATAATTTATCTGAAGATCTTTCCGATCATTTGAGCGATTATAATAGTGATTCCAACCTCTGTGCCGCGGCACTTTAGTGTGCCGCCAAATTCTTGAAGTATGCCGCCAAATGTTTTTTAAATTATTAATTATATTCCGAGAGAAAAAAAATTAAAAAGTCCGGAACCCAATCATTTGGTCATTTTATAGAAATAAACTATTCATATGAAATTTTTGTTGACCATTCGACATCACTTGAGGCGAGTTTTTTATTTCCCAAATTTAGATATAAAAGAATTTGATCGGGTTCGTAATCCATACGCATTCATCTGTTTAGGAATTAACTTTAACGAAGAGCATTTCGTTCTGTAATAATCGAGATTTAATTTCAAAACATTCGGAAGAGCCAATTCATTTTGGATTAAACTTAGAGACGATTATCCCATAAAAGCCAAGCAAATCTTTGAAAATATTGTTACAATTTTCTACATCTTATTTGTGTGAATTCGGATTTTTCGCATTAACAAATATAAAAATGAAAAAAGATCGAAGCTTTTTTTTAATATAGATGACGAAATGAGAGTGGCATTATCATTTTTACGACCCAATGTAAACGAAATTATCAAAAATCATCTATGCTCAAGTTTCGCATTAAATGTATTCTTATAATTAATATGTAGTAAATTACTCAATAAACATTTTGTTGGCTTTGTCGTACATATTGTTTTATTTCGCATTGAAAATTATTCTCATAAACTATTTTACATAATGCGTTATAGATAAGTCAAATTCTTTTAAACTTATTTTAGTGTCAGTGTGCCGCCAAATTTAGAAATTGTCAAAAGTGTACCGCAACAAAAAGAAGGTTGAGAATGACTGAATTATTAGAATAAATTTTGGCTATTATTATTCACACTTAATTATGATTATATTTCTATTGTTAAGTTACTGAATTGGTGACCTTAGGAAATAATCTTCACCAAATCCGTGGTCTTATCTAAAAGTTTAATGTGAAAAATAAAAAAAAAATGTTACCTAAAAAAATATGCGAAGAAGAAAGCTAAATAAAGAAGAAACAGTTCTTGAGACAAACATCACAGCCTCATAACAGTCTTAAAATTCTTAATAATTTGATTCTATTTCAGTTTTTCCTTGAATTCCCCTTTTAATAAAATTATATTAATACATTAATGCTGTATTACTAAGGTGACCAGTTTTTTTAAAATGAAAAGGAGGACGGGCGTGCGTAAGAAATTAAAGAAAGAGTTACAACGTAAATATATGAAACATTTCATAAATTCATATAAAAATACGCTAGCTACGCTTGCATTCTTTTTAATTATTTACTTAAACAAGTATTTTGCCACTGAATATTTTTGTCAATATATCATTTTCTAATACATCGGAAATTTCAGAGCAAAACGTATCCTTTATATTGAGCTTTACAGTAAGTGCTACGGCTAAAATATCAACATTTAATCTTGATTTCTCACTTATCCAAAAATCATTACCAACTGAAAAAACTCTTTCAACTTCTGCAATAGTTCCAGGGCAGCACAACGTAAATTCAACAAGAATAACTAAATTATCCCATAGAAAAAAAAGTGTTCGTTTTTGAAATAGTTAATTACTTCCACCCATCTTTTATCAATTTCAGCATGCTGATTTTCCAATTGTTCCAATTTATTAGAATTTAAGTATGCATTTCAGTCTTCTTATTTCTTCAAACAGGCAATTATCATCGATTTTAATATCAGACATTTCTTTCGATAAAAACTCAGTTTCTCTAAACAATTTTCTATATCTGCCCATTTTACTTGGGATGTAGTCAAAAAACACCATTGAAAACTATTATTTCCTGTGATATTTGTTTCAGACCATTCTTTGACATATTGGAAACATATTTGGTAAAAATTCTGCACTTCTTTGGCAAACTTTTCCGTTATGTCCGGATTTGATTCTTTTAAGAAGACAATTTTCTTTTTATTATTAAAAGAATAAATGTTCTCCGAATCGTCATTTGTATTGAAATATAAAATCGCTAAAAATAAGACTTATAGTTCGGCCTGGCATCTCTGAATACAGAGATTAACAGATTAGTTTTAAAATATTGAAAAAGAAGGACAAGTAGGAGGACACTTTTCGAGGAAGGACAGAAACTATAAAAGGATGACGGTTGGTCATCTTAGTATTACTGTAATACTTTAATCTATTACTAAATTATTGTTTAATTTTTAAGCATGAGTTTTAATTTAATCCATTATGAATCATAACAGAAATTTGTCACAGGCATATATAACAGATTTTTGAAAAATAATTTAATGATTGGTGAATATTTGAAAAGTGATGAAGCACAATTTATTGACTGCTAAAGCAGCAATCCTTTTGGCAGCTAATAAAAGGATATTCCATTGTTTTATTCATGTGAATTTTGTTTTGTTTTTCTTCGGTTATGTATAATATGTAACCAGTGGCACACACAAGGTGAGGTCCTGGGGGTCCAGACCCCCCTCCCCCAAAGCCCTTGATTTCTTTTCCAATCGATTATAATTCTTAGTATATAGTACGTAAAATTTAATTAGGTATTTGTTATTAATGATTAATTTTATTAATTAATGCTAATTATTTATTCAAAAATTAGTTTTTTACAGTGTTTTGTTCCCGAAAATCGACAAAATCAGAAGAAGTATGATACAAGAATGGTGAACTTTCGACCCCGGACCCCCCCTTGAAAAATTCCTGTTTGCGCTACTGTATGTAACTCAACTGAAGTACGTAAAATACATCAGCAAATAATGAAAAAAAATTCTTTTAAGTTTTGTCTGTAATGTTTGTGAATGCATTTCAGTGGGCGTCGCCCGCATTCAGCTTTCCATTTCAATTTCTTGGAAAGCAATTTTGTTTAAAGACATACTTGGAAATGAATATTCTGGATTCCTAAAAAAAATATCATCTAGCTCTCAGACGGCATTGTTTCTACTTAAAAAAAAAACAGTAGCATTTTTATTACTGGTTATATTTACCATGAATAAGAAGTTTTTTTCATTATAGAAAAAAAAGTTATAAATATATGAATCTTAAAAGATTCGGAATAATCTTTGATTTTGTGACTTTTATTTATTTAAAAAATTTTATTCACGGAAAAATAAAAACAGTTTGAAGAACTTTTATTCAAATTAAAAATATCTGAATAACAAAACTTTTTTTTAAATTCTGCTTTATTTTTATGAAAAGTTTATTATGCATAGACAAACCTATATACTTTCCTTTTATTATTTTCGGAGTATGAAGTCTTATTGCAAGCTATATGTGAAATCCCAAAATAGATCTTTTATCCAAAACTGAATTTCACATAACGAATGTTACAGAAAGGTGCAGTTTGATTTTCTTATTTTTTTCCACTCAAAATATAAGGGAAATGAAATTTTAAAAAAGTGATCAAGATATTTTCTACAAATATTTTTGAAACGTTTGTTACATTTTAAAAATTCTACAATAAAGAATTCTTAAAATTACATAGCAGTAAAAAAAATCCATCTTTTATTCTTTTATTCATAAAAAAAAGGAAAAAACCTTGAATCTAGATACAACATTCTTGCCTAACCTCCTTCAAAATGGTTACTCTCTCTATTTTCAATGCTTTTGCTCTTTTTGTACCAGTGGCGGAATGCTTCTTTTGATTATTTGCGCAGATGGTCAGGCACATTCTGTGTAACGTCTCCTCTCTGACGAAATGTAATTCTTTTTCTGGTGGTTTTCTAATCTGTCTAGATTCTGGATATCCACAAGTTTTACCCGAAACTCAATGCCATAATACTGTTCAAGTTTTCTTTCATTTTAACAAAAATGAAAATCGGACGGCACGCATTTGTACTTTCTCACTCATCAGCAGTCTACCAGCGAATGATAACTTCCGCATCCAGGGGGAAAAATGATGCATCGAAATCAATATGTGATTTTAATGATTAGTTCAAAGGGTACTAGAAAAGAGTATAGATTACTTTTGTAATGAAGTGTGTACTTGATCGGAATTATATACGATATATTCTGCGCGTTTTGTCATACGACAAAACGCGCAGAATCTATGGATGAATATGGAATCAAGATGTATTCTCTTTGTTATGACAGAGTTGGCATTAGCAGTTTTGCCACCCCGGACAAAAATGGAAAATACTGCCCCTTTCTGCAAAGCAAAAAAATTATAATTAATAAAGATATATTGTTCACACACACATAGATACACACCTATGAAACATAAATAATTCTTTCGAACAAAAAGGCAGCATTACAGCGTTATATATATATATATATTTATAATGCCAGTAAATTAAACAATACTTCTAAAAGAAAATCTAGAAGTAATAGAACTAAAAGGAAAAATAGAGATAAAAATTCATTAAATGACAATATTAGAGTTCTTATTGATGATTTTGAAAAAACTTTAATATCAAGAAGATCAAATACTTCATGTTTGGTCTTAATAAACATGAAATTGCATTGTTATATGAATCCTTAAATAATGGTTACTTAAAGGTTTGTCATGCAATACACATTATTAAAGACATTCTTAACTATCTAGTTAATAAATTCAATATTAATGTTGAGAAAAAATTAATGAACCTATTACGGGGTACTGCACTTTATTATTCATGAATAAAACTTTTGACAAAATTAACTTTTCTAATGTATTTAATAGACATTTGTCACTTTTTCCGGTTAGAAAGGTGGTTGTAAAGAAAGCTTTCAAATATAACAAAACGATGGGCAGATTTATCTTTAAATACAACAATAGTTCGCCCTCTATTAATATAGAAGATTGTGTATATGTAAAAACTATAATGATTTTATTGATGGTCATCATAAACATGTATTTACTGGCAACTTAGACATAATCAATGATAATATTTTAAAAGATATAATGAGTAAAGGCACTAGTTTTAGATTAAATGTTTCTAATAACAACAATACTGTTAAAAAACAAATTATTAAAGATATAGATAATTTTATTACAAAATCTGCAATTAAATTTGGACTACCTATTGAGGCATTTGATGAGTATAAGTACAATATTTTAAAAGACCTTATGAATTTGAGTTACCATTCTCAATATGAAACTACTTTTAAAGATATAAAACAGAAAATTTATGAATTACAAAAGAATTTTATCATAGTTTGCATTGATAAAGTACCTGGTAACTATATATATGCTGTGATTTGTAAGTATTTATATTATAATATTCTTTATGATCACTTTCTTAATAATGGTTTTTTAAAAAATTAGATTTGTCACATAATGAAATTAGTAATCGTATTATTGCTATTTATAAAAAATTAGGTTATTGTATTCCTAAAATTAAGTATCCATATATTTTTTTAACTCCAAAATTCCATAAAAGTCCGGTTAAATTTAGAACTGTGACAAATGGTTTTAGAGCATATATTACTACTGCAGGCAAATTACTACATAATATTATACAAAACTTTATTAATCAGCAATGTAATAAAGCTATAATTACAAATAGTAAAGAGATTATAGATTTTTTTAATAATAGAGAAATATTTATTCAGTTCATAGTTATGACTTTGAAGATCTTTTCAATTCCATTGATTTATATGATATTATTAAAGTAATTTTAGAAAACCACAGTATGTATAACCTTAATATTAATTTTAACAAATTTAAAACTCTCATAGATTTTGTCTTAAAAGAAAATTACATCAATTTTAATGGTTCTTTATATAAACAAGAGAAAGGACTCCCACAAGGGGGCCCAGCTAGTAATAGTTTGGCTAATCTTTATTTACATTTTTATGAATATAATTATGTTATTAATAATGACTACTACATTTTTAGATATATTGATGATTTAATTATTTTTGGTAAAAATGATAATTTAAATCCCATTATTAATTTTTATCCGTCTTACTTAAATTTAGTTAAAATTAATAATAATCCAATCAAAACAAATTACCTAGATGTATCTCTGTATATTAAGGATTTGAAACTACATAGTAATATTTATGATAAAAGAGATGCCTTTAATTTTAATATCATCAAAGTGCCCTACTGGAATTCTAATTTATCAATATCTATATATAGAAATATTATTTTTAACTATATTTATCGCAATAATGTATTAGTTAGCGATAAAGCTAATATTTTTTTTAAATCTTAAAAAAAATTTTAATTACTGTATTGAACATGGATATCCTGCTAACTTTCTTTGTAATTATATTTATAATGGTTTTTAATGATACAATTTGTATTACTGTAATTATTTACTGTTATTATGTTTTGTAATGTTTTTTTAAATTTAGACAATATCTAATTTATTCTACAATTATTAAATAGATGGCGCCACATGCTTATTAAAAAAAATTTTAATATATATATTTTTTGAGTTTCTTTTATATTTTACGCTAATTTTATATGATTATTATTTTTATGATTTTTTTTATATATATATATATATATATATATATATATATATATATATATATATATATATATATATATATATTTCCTATTATCGTATCGCAATTAACTTTATGCGGTTCTGCTCTCACCCCTATTTGGCGGGAACACGTTACTGCACTCTTGACCATCGTTTTAACTCCGAATTAGTAGGTTATTTTTTTGTTCCTATGTTATTTAGTTTAATGATTTTTTAATATTTAAATTCTACATATATAATTCTTTCCTTTCCTCTTGGTACATAGTATGACAAATTACAGGTGAAGGTTGGAGCCGCAAAACTTGTTTGAACCTGCAATCCTGGTCCCTAAGGCCAGGAGTTTGTCTTTATACTATGTGCCTTCTACCTAATTTTAATTATCTTAGGTATATAACTATATGTTTAATTTATATTTTTGTTTATATATTTGTGTATATGTATATACACTGGTGTGCAAAAAATAAGGACGAGACGGTTTTTTCAATATAACTTTGTACAAAAGCTTTCCAAATCAACACATTTAATACCGTAAGATCCCCGATACGTAAGGACATGTGTAATATGTAAGCAACACTTACTAAAAGAGAAATCACAGGGATAAAAAGAAGCTTGATTGAAAAAGTAGCATGGAGCGCAATGCGACTGAAGGCCGAAACATCCCTGTGATGGGTGTCCAGCAAGAAACATCTGGTCTTTAGTAGGGGATATGATCTCCCCTGACTGCTAGGCAGGTTTCACAGCGTCTGCCCATGCTGAGAATGAGGGTGTCAATGAATTGTTGAGGCATTGCTGCCCATTCGTCTTGCAGCGCCAATCGAAGCTCCCGAATCGTTACTGGTGGTAAGGTACGAGCTGCCAAGCGTCTACCTAGAACATCCCATACATGCTCGTTGGGATTGAGATCCGGAGATCCTGCCGGCCAATCCATACGTTCAATATCCTCACTCTCCAAGAGCTGTTCGGCAGCTACTGTGCGATGATATGGTGCATTGTCGTCCATGAAAAGGAACTGCAGACCCATAGCGCCTCTAAAAAGACGCACATATTTAAGAAGAATCTCGTTACAATAACGGGTCCCGTTGACTGAACCTGCGTCGAAGATGTGAAGGTCTGTACGACTACCAAGCATGATGCCTCCCCAAACGAGAACACCGCGACCTCCATACCTATCCCTTTCAATGATGTTCGAGGAATGATTGCGGCTTCCCCGCTCTCTCCAGATTTAGTATACGATGAGAATCGCTACTCAAACGGAATCTGCTCTCATCTGTAAAGAGTACTCGTCCCCATTCATTGTCTCTTCAATTCCGGTGTTCCCGGCAGCACAGAGAACGCCTTCTCCGATGGGCAGGCGTTAAAGGTACACACCGTACAGGGCGTCGTGCAAGCAGACCACCACCGTGCAGTCTTCTGGCCACGGTAAAACGCGATATCGGTCGTCCAGTCGCCTGTGTCGTGTGTCTAGCGATTTCTCCCGCTGTCTGCCGCCTGTTTCTTCTGGCCTGTAAGACAATGTACCGGTCATCTGCGGGTGTGGTTCCTCGTGGACGACCACTACTGAACCCCCGGATAGCTGTTCCTGTAGTTTGAAATTGTCTCCAAAGTCGTGAAACGATGCTGTGAGCAATTCCGAACTCTGAAGCCACACTGTGGCCTTCCTCCAACTTCCCAATGATTCGACCTCGGGTAAAAACATCCAGATGTCGTCTAACAGATTGATTATTCGCCATTTCTCGCTGAGGCAGCAACTCGGTGCTATACGGCGTGCAATCTCTTTGCCAGAAATACTGATCTTACTCCGACAACATGCTTTATACTACTCAGACACTCCCCCATTACGTCTACCTGCATATCTGCGCATGTGCTACCGCACATCACCTTACTTAATCTCCTGATTGGTCTTTCTGTCCGCTCTGCCTCTTCGTTCAGCTGATATGCTAATTTTTCGACTTCGTCCTTAATTTTTGCACACCAGTGTATATGTATAAATTAATATATATGTGTATGTATATGTACATAGTTATATATTGAAAAAAAAAATTTTATATTGGATTATATATATACAGTCGAACCTCTATACTGCAAATTTTTCTATATAGCGAACTTTTTCCTAGAACCTTGAACATTTCACGATTTTCTTCGTAAAATAACCTCCCAATAACGAAGTCCATTTTCTATACAATGAACTTTCTCTCTTGTGATTCGATATATTTTCTCCCTATTTTTAAAGTATTTCTGGACGTTTCAAGTTATTCTCTCTTTTAATTCATTTTATGATTATCATAAATCTTGAACTGGTTTTATTAGGTGCCAAGCTCGCCGAGAACAATAGAATTCTGAGCTTTTCATTCAAGATATTCATTCTTCAGCCTCATTGTCCAGTTTACAGGAAGCATCTTCGATATCCCTTTGGAGTTGTCTCGTGTTCCCGTATCTTTGAACTAGTCTCCGTCCTTTTGTAGTGTTGATCTGTCGTATGGGTATCTTTGTTTCTTGCGTCTCTGAAATATCAAAATGTAAGTACTTGAGCCTCAAAGAAAAAAAAATGGTGCGTGGAACGCCACGCGATAGAAGTGAAACTTCTTTGGTGACGTTGGAAGATTGATTATTTACCCTAATATTGCAAATTACCCTAATATTCCAATAATTATTTCCTAATATTCCTAATTTCCAAATAATTTATTCCAAATTATTTACCCTAATATTCAATTACCTAATTTGCGTGAAAGGTATTCGAGGCGAAATGAGTCTTTCTGATACCAAATTTGTGACAAACCTATACGGAACTTTATCACTAACCTTCTGAGACGTCTTTTTTAGGGAAATTTAATTCCCCTACCTATTTCCAATCAGCTCCAAAAAGAGGACAGGGACTCCTTGTTATGCAGATTAGATAAAGTATTTAAGTCAAACGGAATAGTAAAGTAAAAACCAGTAGGAGAGAGAGATTGAAGCAGGAAGGTATAATGGTGTTATTGAAGATTTCTAGGTGGATAAATCTCAGGAAGAGCTGAGCTGAAGTGTGGTAAATATTGATTTATAATTAAAGTCTCATTAAAGTTTTATATTAGGAGTGAGATTAAGGTTAAATGTTCAATAGGAACATTGTTGAATATAATTCTGGGATCTCTTATCGCGGTAATCTCTGCGTGATCGATATTCTAATTGTTAATTAATTGGATCATTAAATATTTAAGTTAATATAAAGGAAAGTCCCTTTTAAACCTCATAAAGCTAATTTCATTTAGTTGTTATTAAAAGCCTTTGATTCTATTTGGGAAAGATAACCAAATAAAGAAAGTTATTTATAAAAATGGCTACTGGTTCTTATTTGACTCAAAATCATTCTCATTCTCAAAGTGAGATCCAAGGGGATCTTCACAAATTCAAAGTAGAAAGATGTACAGGAATTTCTATGTATACAATACCATATTTTAATAAATTTCGAACACTTTTCCTATTTAAACTTTGTCGGCAATTGTAGCATGCTTTAATGTGTCTTCTAAATTAATTCCCGGTAAAATATTTTGTAAAATATTTTTTGTGCTGAGCAACAGACGTTCTCAAATCATCTCTAAATCATAATGAACGCCCGTATCAATTGAACGATTATCAATGAAACTCATTTTGAAAATCTTTGAGAACATTTTTATGGGAATCATAGTCATTTAAACGTAAGGTAGAATTTATTATTGATTTACATGCATCAGTTCCAACGCGCACTAGAATTGTTGAGGGCTCTGTAGTTAATGGCCCAGTGTGGTTCACCAAGTCCGTATTAATCTGTGCAGTCATTAGAAGAGTTTCAATAGCATTCCCATCCCTTAAAATGAGCATTAAGAGAGTATTTTGCAGTGTTTTTTTTCCCGTGCTCGATATTCTCTTATGTACTACTCTGATGGAGATTCCGCAGTAGCACTTAATAAATTCGAAATATTTTTCTGTTTTTTTTTTTTTTTTTTTTTTGCTTTTTTCTTGTTACTTTTTTGACTGGACTTGCTGCTAGTTTTTCTTTTTTTCTTTCTTTCACGAAACACTTTTCCTCTTTGTGCATTCGATTTAGGCATTCTGACAAGAATTAATATAGTAATTCGACGCAAATAAAAGTCATAAAAGCAATTTAGCCGCCGAAAACATCTCCATGTAACACAAACAATCTAAGAAAATATTTAAAAAAAAAGCGCTTTTACTGCGAAAGCTATTTTGTCTACACCGTAATGTCACTGCATCTCTTTCAACCGTTGAAAGATGTTCCCGGGTATGGGGGCAAAGGACCCCCAATAGGAAGGTGGGCAAGTTGACCAATCGGAGATGAGCCATCATCCAACTTTTACACGGATATGACGCAAGTCACGTTGCGTCCCCGCTCTCCCTTTTCCTCCCAACTCGCTATCCTATCATCATGGTAACGATTCAGGAGGGGGGGAGACTACTTCCGTTCGCTTTTTCACTGTTACGCAAAACTGGGCAAATTTCTCATTCACTCTTGAGTGCTAAGAAGTTTCACTTCAAAAATGTAGCTCTTCAGGAAGTGTATAAACGCATCAAGAAACTTTCCTTGCGGTCTTTCTTAATTTCTTTCCTTTTTTATTTTTTTATAGGTAAGATATATAAAACAGATATATATTAATTTACAAAAAGATGTGAATAATTTCTTTTTCTAATATATATATAGTGTTTATGAGTTCAAAATTTGTTTTATGCGGTTGGTGAAGAAAATTGAAAGATGACCCTGTATATAACGAATTTTCCATATAACGAACTTTTTTTTCCCGGGATTTAGTGACTTCGTTATATTGAGGCCCGACTGTATATATTTATATAAATATATATATATACATATACAGATATATTATTATTTTTTTTAAAGTCAAATACAAAATAATTACATGTTATTATTTCAAACGAGTAAAAAAAAAAAAAAGCTGAAATCGCCCATTTCAGCTTGCCAATTTCTTCTAAAAAGAGTCTACTGATGGTTGTAATACAAACATTATTCTAACTCATAGTAACAACACTCAAGACTAAAATAAAACATATCTCCTAGACTTTTTATCAACAAAAAACTCTTATTGCTCCTATCCCCTTTTAGATAGCTGACACCGGACGTTGTATGAGTGAAAGGAATGTCCGTTGTGACCATATTCTGGGATGGGAAGAAAGTAACTAGTGAAAGATGTGTAAACTTATTAAATTTCATCATTGAACATGCACTCCCGCTGCGAACTCTTAAATTTCAACATAAAAGAAAACTGTCATTAAACATACACATACAGAATAGAAAGTAAAATACGTTTAATGAAACACCAAATTCACACTCAATAATATTTCAGAAAATATAATTTATTTATAAAATATATTTTTTGTAACAAAACAAAAATATTTTTTTCTAATTCGATCCAAATGCCCCCCGGCAGGGCTCCGCTTTGTCGGCTCCTAGAGTCGCCCCTGATTAAAATGTCTACTTCTAAAAACTGTTGATTTATTCAAATTTAATTTTCTCCCTGTCCTATGTCAGCTGTTAAAAATTATTTCTCTGAATTACACTTACGCAATGAGAGTGTTTAAATTTTATTTTATTCTTATCCTGTAAACTGCTGAAATTTATTTCTTCAAATGATATTCATCCAATGAAATTATTTAAATTTGATTTAAAAAACTTTTTTAGAAATAAGAAACATATTACTTTATTTTTATTTTATTGATTAGAACAATTATTAAATGCTTAAGAAGATATTTTTATTAACTTAAAAAAGATAATTTTATACGATAGTTTAATTTTTACAATTATCTGTATATATTTTGTCTTATTTAAGGAAGAGTTGTAAATAACTTAGAAAAAAGGTTCCTGATTCATTAGTAAACCTCTTTTTTAAATTATAATTATTTGGGGATCATTTATTGGACGTAAATTGATTCAATCACAAAATAGTAACGAGCAGATGGCAAAGCAGAAATTTTTGTTGTAGTGGTAGAAATAGTAGGTGACCAATATCTATTTTTGAAGAAAGTCGCAAAGAAAATAATTATCAGATTTACAACGAATTATCTAATTTTGCAGCGTGATTTTTGTGAGGTATTGAAAAATCTTAACGACGAAAAGAAATAATTTTTTATTGAGAAAAAGCTAGGATCCGTGGCAACAATTTACAAATATTTTGAACCAGGCTCCGATCGTTTCACATTATATTAACCATGGTAATCCCATACATTATGATCATTAATTCAATTAATTCATTTCCCATTATACATTTATTGGTTACTTTAATTATATGTCCGTTTTTTATAAATCAATAATTATTCATCTTTTTTTTTAAAAAAAAACGTGCAACTAAAATAGTACATTAATTAATCATCATCATCGTATCTGGCCAGACAGCCCCTTGTGGGCTAGTGCTTCCTTTGATAATTCCTCCATAATGACCTCTTGTTTACTTTTGTTCTCCAAGTTTTCTCGTTCATAATCCCAAAGCCTGCCCATCTCAACCTTGGTCTTGCACGCTTCCGAATCCCAATGACTTTGAACTGCAGTGCCTTTTTAACAACAGTATCATCTGGCGTTCGAATTATATGGGCCATCCAATTCATTCTATTTACTTTTATGTATTTAATGATGTTAGGTTGGTTATAAATTCTATATAATTCAAAATTGTATCTTCTTCTCCAGCTATTGTTTTCGTCTACACCATTAAGTATACTTCGAAGTATTTTCCTCTCAAAAGATACCATTCGATTTTCTTCCAATTTGTTATTGTCCAAGTCTCAAATGCATATGTCAGAAATGGTCTAATACGAGTTTTGTAACTTAAAAATTTTGTGTTTTTCTTGAAAGAAATTTAGATTTTAAAAACCTCCTCAATCCATATAAGGCCTTATTTACTGGGTATAATCGATTCTGGATTTCATGAGATATTTTGTTATCAGAGGTAGAAATGGATCCTAAGTAAGTCAAACTTTTAACTGTTTCAAATTTATATGAATCTATTTCAAGATCAGGATTTGGAATTCTCTCTTTCGAAAATAGCATATGTGTTTAATTTTTTTTTCATTTATAATAAGACCCATTCCACTTGCTGCAATCTTAACCCTTTAGCGGGCAGTGACTAATAGGTCTAGCCACATATTAAAAATTTTTTCTCCAAACGGGTGATGGTTATTTAGTCCATCCACATGAGTTCTTTGAAGCTAAAACGCATAAAAATTAATACAGATGGTAGGACGATACCTTTTTTTGCATTTCATGTCCCCTGATGGGTAGTTAAAAACAGTGTTTCTCGAAGTAAGTCTACAAATTGTATTTGGATTACTATAAATAAAATTTCTGATCTTTGAAAAAAATTTCGACATGTCTTAAGTATACTTTTCTCTCATCTAAATGAATTAAGCAAATTTGCAATTAAAAAAAAGGTTTTGTTTAGGTTTTTGGAAAGCTTTTATATGTGGCTAGAAGCTCTATCCACTGCCCACATAGAACAAAAAAATTACCTAGAAATTATCGCTTTTCTCCACACTTAGAATCATGTGAGAATGTTGGGGGTCGGAAAAATAAACAAACTTTGCTTACAATATATGGTACAAGATTCTCGGGTTCGAAAATCTTTCATTACAGCTTTTCTGCTCGGAAAAAACGTTTCAATATTATAAAGTTCCACAGTAAATAGTTCATCAAATTTGTGAAATAACTAATTTAAATTCTCAAAAATATACACTTATATTTTGTATTTAATTGTTATTGAAATAGTTACTACATAAATGTCAATTTTTGAAAGAAAGTTTATTGTAATATGATTCATTATTTCTGTCCTGAAAAGTAAGTTAAATTCCTAAGTGCGCAGTGGTTATAACGTCTAGCCACCACCCAGGAAAAAATTTGATCAGATTTTTTTGTGTGTGACTAAATAATGTTTATAGGGGATGAGAATATTACATTTATCAAGTACTTTATCACAGAAAAGTGTATTTTATCTTGGTGCCCGTTAAAGGTTTAAGAGCAAGAAATGTCTCTTTCAGAGCAGGGAGGGTACAAGCAATCACATTAATATCATCAGCGTAAGCTAAAATTTGTACTGATTTAGAAAAAACAAATCCATTACTTATTAATATTTGTATCACGAATTACTTTCTCAAGTGCAATATTGAAGAGCAAGCAAGAGAGAGAATCTCCCTGTCAAACACCTCTAAGTATGTCAAGATCTTCTGACAGCGATCCAAGAAATTTTACCTTACACTTTGTATCTTATAATGTAAGTCTACATATATAAATCAATAATACTCTATTTATATTTCCCCGTTTACATAAAATAAGAATAGGGACGCTATTAAATACTGTATACACAATGGGATGGTCTTAGAATTATGTTTATAAGAAACGGTTATCTATATTACTATTAAAAACTCTGGGCAAGATCTACTTAAGTACAACATAGATCATGAACTTCAAATGCAGTGATTCTCAACCATCTCTTTTTGTTGCTGTAAACTTTTGATGATTTCAAAATTTGGCGGCACATTAACAATAAAATAAGTTTAAAAGAATTTAACTTATCTGTAATACACTATATAAAATAGTTTATGATAATAATTTCAATGTAAAATAAAACAATATGTAAGACAAAGGCAATAAAAATGCTTATTCAGTAATTAATTACAAATTAATTATAAGAATACATTTACTGCGAAATTTGAGCTTGATGATTTTTGATAATTTCGTTTGTATTGGGTCGTAAAAATGATAATGCCACTCTCATTTCGTCATCTCTACATTTTTAAAAAAAGTTTCTATCTTTTTTCATTTTTATATTTGTTATTGCTGAAAAAATCAGAATTCACACAAATAAGGTGTAGAAAATTGTAACAATATTTTCAAAGATTTTTTTTGGCTATTATGAGATAATCGTCTGTAAGTTAAATCCAAAATGAATTTATTGACTCTTCCAAATGTTTTGAAATTAAATCTCGATTATTACAGAGTGAAATTAGTTCTTCCTCTTCGTTCAAACTTAATTCCTTTACAGATATACGCGTATGGATTACGAAGCCAATCAAATTTGTTTCATATCTAAATTTGAAAAATACTGAATAAAACTCTTTCCTCTAGTGTTGACAAATGGTCAACAATAATTTTATGAATAGTGTGTTTCTATAAAACGGCAAAATGATTCGGCTCTGGATTTTTTTACTGTTTTTTCCGAATATAATTAATAATTTTTAAAAAATTTGACGGCACAGTGGTTCAGATTCACTGTTATAATGTGTAGTTGCCAAATATAGAAAAGAAAAAAAGATTCCATTGCTCAATACCCAAGCTATGTATAAAATTTGGTGTTACATAAATTAAGTTTTTAATTTGAAGAAGGGTGACTCGCGGCTTTTTGAGGGAGACATGCATCCTCATAACACTTCCTGATATCAAGTACGAAAAGAAAGTTATGAGCAATTTTCAAGATTTCAATTGTAAAGGACTTCCGTCCGTCCTTGAACTTAACCCAAATAAAAATCAAAAAATACACAGCCGGGGAAAATATTATGCATAAGACGTAATATGGGTGGAGCTAACGCTGCCTACAGCTCAAATAACAAAGTAAAGCGTATTTCTAAACCAGCCTTGACAAGTCTTTTGCCTTGAAGGTCTTCCAAAATTAACCCTTTTACAATAACTCATCCGTTCGTGGTTTCATTATCACTTATTAGATTAATATTTTTATGTAGGTTTAAAGCCAGATTTTCTTTTTTTATTGTAATTATACAATGTTACCAGAATTAGAAAAACAACAACAACCGTGTTATTTATTCTGATGTCATAAACTTCAACTGGACACAACAGTTTATTTGCGCTTCATTAATTTATCTCATGCTAATGATCATCATAGGCTGTCAAAAGTTGCTTCATTACTTCTTTTTGCTTTATATACCTATATATGTATTATGACTCATATGTTGATCGTTTTTAATGCATTCGGCGATTAGTTATTTCACTTTAGATCAGTGCTTCTCAAACTTTCAATACTGGCGCCCCCCTTTTCAATCACAATTTTTATCGCGCCCCCTTATACATTAATAATGTACTGAATGTAATAATGCACTTTGACGCTAAAGCTACTATACGCGATCTTAATTATAAACCATACAAATTAATAGCATAAGTATTACAGTTTGTGTGCATACTACTTTTTTGCAAAATAAATAAATTAAGTAAGACAGTGCTTCTCAAACTTTCACTACTGGTGACCCAATTTTCAATCATAATTTTCATCGCCACCCCCCTCCCTCAATAATAATGTACTGAATGCAATAATAATGCACTTTGAGTATTAAATTTTGTATACGTTACTTTTATATAATATATATTTTAAGCAAATTACTTTTAAGTAATAATTATAATGTTATGTTATTTTTCCTTTCTCATTTTTAAATTGGGACAGATTGCAAAATGACATTTAATTAAAAATTTATTTCGTCCATCATGCATTTCTAAAAGTACAAATGTCATTAGAACAAGTAATATAAAAAATAAATTTTAAGTCAATTCCTACTTAGGCCAACAAAGAAAAACTTATTTTTAGTTACTTTCTATTAAATAGTTTCAATTAATACAAATATGTAATACATATGACAGAATCACAATGTTAAGCGACAAAAGAGAAAGCGATTTTCCTTTTCTTTTCTATATATGGGTATTGGAATATTCTTTTTCGTTACTATTTATTCATTAATTAAATTTAATTAGTGTAAGAAAATATTAAAGTAAAGAAGAAATCACACACATTCTTAGAAATTAGGCCATCTCGGATGGAATTCGAACTACCGTCCTTAAGATTAGAAGCCCAGCGCGCGCTATCCATTGCGTTACAGGGGACAGCACGAAAAGTTTTCCTTTCTATAAATGCTTTTGGACTATAATTTTTGTTTGTTACTATTTATTCATTTTTTTTAATTTAATTAATGAATTAAAATTTGAAAGAACTGTATTAACATGAAGTGTCACCCACTACAAGTTTTAAAAAATGTATTTGAACTTGAATGAATGAATAGAAAGTATTTTATCAACGATTGTGAAAATTTGAACAAGATATATATGAGAGGGAACTTATAGTAGAAATTGAAAAATAGTCTACTTTATGTTGCGCTCTCTCATATCCATCACATCTGGCATTCTCGCGAGCGTCTGCGTGAGTCTGGCCAAACTATCGGACGTCTGCGCTAAACATGTAATAATGCTGTACCTCGTACAATTCCAATCAGTCTTGGTCCATTCGATGCTTCTATAGCTACCAAATCTATCTTGAATGTACATTTTATAATTTGCGCGTTAGTTGTAATTCACACTATTAAGTATTACTGCAGAAAATTGGAACAAAAAAAAATCATGGATAAATTTTTTAAGTCATAGGCGAACATTCGACGATAATAAAGTATCAACAAGTGCACAGACGAGCATAGTTCCGAAAATTAAATCAAGGAAATATTCTCAAGAATACTTGAATTTTGGGTTTACCATTACTGAAGTAAATGGAGAAGAAAAGCCCCTGTGTGTTATTTGCTCAAAAATATTGGCAGCAGACAATATGAAACCTAATAAACTTAAAAGACATTTCGAAACGCTTCATGGTGAGTACATTAACAAACCTCGAGAGTTCTTTGAATCAAAATTAAAATCATACGGAAAACAAAAACATTTTTTAAAAAAACTTTGTCAGTGAATGAAAAGCTTTACTTACTTCTTACAAAGTATCATATAAAATAGCCAGATGTAAAAAGCCTCACGCTATTGCCGAAGAGCTTATTTTGCCTGCAGCAATTGAGATTGTAGAAACTATGTTTGGAGGCAATTTTGCCAAAGAGTTGCAGTCCATACCCTTATCAAATGATACTGTTTCCCGTCGAATTGATGATATCGCTGAAGATGTAGAGCAACAGCTTTTCGGTAAGTTGCGTGATAAATTGTTTTCAATTCAGCTTGACGAGGCAACAGATAGCAATAAAGATGCTCATTTCATTGCGTATGTTCGATTTTGGGATGGTATGTCAGCGGTAAAAGAACTACTTTTTGTAAACCAATAAAACTTAAAGCAACAGCAATGGCATTATTTGATATTTTAAATAATTTTATAAACGAGGCAAATATAGAGTGGAAAAATTGTGTCGGAATATGCACCGATGGTGCTCGTATAATGTCAGGAAGATTTAAAAGTATACAAGCACTTGTGAAACAAAAACTCCACTGTGCATCTGGACACATTGTATGATCCACAGAGAAGCTCTGGCTTCCAAAGAAATTAGTCCTGGCCTGAATATTGTGCTAATGACAGTTGTGACTGTAGTAAATTACATAAAAATGAGACCCCTAAAATTAAGAATCTTTTCTGGACTTTGCAAAGACATGGGCACAGTGCATTCATCGTTGCTATTTTATTGTGAAGCAAGATGGTTATCACGCGGGAAATTTTTACAACGTATTTATGAATTAAGAAATGAAATTACCATTTTTCTAGAAGAGGAAAACCTACCGGAAGCTGAGAAATTTCGAGATGGTTTATTTCTGATGAAGTTGAGCTACTTAGTCGATATATTTGAGAAATTAAATATATTGAATCTTCAACTTCAAGGATCAAATGTACATATGTTTGACACTCGTGATAAAATTAATGCTTTTTGTAGAAAATTACAATTATGGAGCCGAAATTTAAAGCAAAAAAACCTAGAAATGCTTGAAAATGCGGATAAATGTGTAAAAACTTACAAAACTGAAGAACAACATGTGGAAGTTGTTTATAAAACTATTGAATATCATTTAGCTAAGTAAGCAAAAAAAATTTTAAAAATATTTTTTTTGCTGAGGACAACTTGATAGCAAGTTACGAATGGGTGAGAGATCCATTTCAAAATACCCCAGAAGGATTCTCCACTACCGAAGAAGAAAGTTTCATAGATTTCACATCTAGTGGCGAAATTAAAAGACAATTTTGTAATAAAACTCTCTTTCAATTTTGGGCAGAAGTAGATGATGAATTTTCTGAACTGAAAACAAAAGCATTTCGTATACTTTTACCGTTTTCAACATCGTACCTTTGTGAAACCGGATTTTCTGCGGTGGCTGCTTTGAAGACAAAATATAGATCTCAGCTAAATATAGAAAAAGAACTCAGAGTGTCAATTTCTAATATTAAGCCTTCATTTGAAAACCTTTGCTCTGCAAGACAAGCCCATGGAAGTCACTAATAATAATTAACTTGCTCTTAATGGGACTTGGCACCCTTTGAGCAAACTTTATTTACGTATTTAAAAATTATATTTTAACATTTTATACAATGTTTCTATTCAAGAAAATGTTACCAGATGAAAATTTTCATATATTATTCACACAATTTTAAAATTTAAATTTTTTGAAGAAAATTGGGAAAATTATTTTAAAATCCTACCCTTTTGTAAAAATTAATTTTTTGACCTGAAATTTTTATAATATTCTTATGGGTGTTCTTAACTTTAGGGATCGATTTTAGAATAATTTCATTCGTTTTCGAGAAAAAAAAAAAATGTTGATATACAAGCTAAAAATCAACGAAAAAGCCAACATGTCTTACATTTTATTTTTTTTAAAAAAGTATTCAGTTTATAGCAAAACGGATCCCCAATTTTATTACATGCTTTATTTTTAACACGCTGGAAAAAAAATTGAAGTGATTGGTAAATAATTGTCGAAGGAGTAGCATTTTGAATGCACTAAGGTTTCGAAAAACACAAACTGAGAAAAACCACTTTAAAGTTTATAATTCGGAAAAAAAATTATTATAAGCTTAATTAAACTTAAATTACCACTTTAAGATATTACTTATACGTTTTTCTTTAAAATAATTGCATTTTCATATGTTTTCAACCCACACATTTTTATAAATGATCAACTTTTAGAGAGTACTAATTGCACAAAAAAACTCAAGAAAAACTTCAAAAATTTTTTTCTGTCACGGCAGAAAGTTTAGCTGTTTTTCTTCTTATAATATTAAAGTATTACATTTGTATGAAAAATATATCAGGAATAAGAACTGAAATTATAAAATTATTAATATAAAATGCCTTAATTTAAAAATTTTACATGCACACATTTCACAAGGAAGAAAAATTACATTATTGTATTGCCTCGGAAATATTCTGCTTTTAATACTACACATTCTTTTTTTATAGTTATTATTTCTATTTATAAAATAGATTTTTTTATCATAACACATTTTTTAGCTTTTTTTTTTCTAAAAAGGGGTGTGGCTGAATTACCTAATTTGTTTTCAAATGAATTTTTATTCAACTTCTAACTTTCCGACATGCACAAGTGATATATCAATCGAAAGATAATAATGCAAAGAATAAGATTAAATGAAAATAAAAAAACGATAGGTTTGTGATTTTTAGGGTACCAAGTCGCCTTAAATTAGTATTAATAAATTAGTTATAAAATACATTGTGCAGTACTGATACATTTATAAGTAGACTGGCTGAAATACCCGTTCTGCGATTATTTTTTAAAAAAATAATGCATTATTCTTGATATAATAGCTTAATTGTAAGAAGAGTAAAACCAAGTGCACAACAATGCATACAAAAATATAAAATGATTTTAGAATTAATATTAAATAAGGAAAACGCATGAAAAATTCCAATGAAGAATAATTGTGTTATTTTTATTATTTAAAGCGAGAAACCTTCAAAATGTTTCAACCCGGAAGCAGGCGCCCACTCCACACTAACCTTAATGGTCGCGCGATCACTTCACCAAGTCACCCCAATCCTTTTTTTTTTATAATTATTTTTTTCTGTGCTCGATAAAAATCACAATTGCAGCGAATAATTTAACTAAGAGAAAATGTACTTACCTACTTTAAAGGACTTTTAATTTTTCTTTGATGATTTGAGAAAAATCCAATAAAACTAATGAAACCGTTCCAAATGTGCGTGACCTTAATAAAGAACATAAATCACAGACACTTTTCACTAACAATACAAGAACGTTATTTGCAATCAAAACTGTCATATTTTGCTCACGTTATTGTAATTTTTCTATTCTTTGATGATCTACAAATAGCATGTGTAACCTTTTCTTGCTTGTGTCTTTTGACAAGGCGAAGTGTTACATTTATGGCTTCTTAGTTTTCTTGATATCTTAATTTTCTTGATAGAGTTCTTTAGGCAGCATTTGAAAATTACAGTTCAACTCAAACGTTTCATGTGTATCACTTTTGTCATATTTACTTTCGCTATCACGATTAATATGCATTATTTCATCAGGTTCTTCAATTGCTTGATCAGTTTCATCTTCCTTCAATAGAGAGATCACAGATGCCCATTTTTTTATATTCTGCTCATTTACATTTATAAACCATAATAAGTTGTACAACACAGCAATTAAAACCACAAAGTTAATCTAGGGGAAAGTATAGCATATTCATAGAAAATATTTCTGAACAAAAGTGGTCGTGAAGGGAACTCGATCAAAACAAGTACCTTGATTGTAAAAAACCGTTTGCCACTCTCAAAAAAGAGGCATAAATGTGACAAATTCATTTTAGTTTCCATTAAGACTGTCATATCGGAGGATACTGTCAAGAAATTGTTAACGAATAAACAGTTTTACCAGAATTTGGAGTGATTCAGCGCCTCATGCGACCGCTCCCATGAAAAAATGTATTCGATACAAAAACATCGATGTCAGTTATAAAAAAATAATTATGTAAAACGTTTTTTATAATGCAATTTCAGATTACTCATAAAATACATCTTGGCCAATTAATCCTTCAAAGTGCTCAATATGCTTATCCATACATCATAAAACTCATTTACGTGGGGGAAAAGCAACAGAAAAATATTATTTACAACTTTCCTAAAAGAAAAGTAGACAGAGTTAAGCATACCAGTAAGTTTGAAGGTCAAAGAGATGATAATCAAAAGTACTATTCTAGAGGTTACAAGAAACGTAGTAAAAAATCTCTCATCGCGGGATTACAGCAAAAAAAACAAAATATCTTTTTTTATTTGGTTTTGGGATCAAAGATAGCTAATGAGCGTTTGAAGTGGAATCTTTTGAAAGTGGAAAACCAGATGATATATATAATTTATATCAGTGTAAATGTGTATTTTTTATTTTGTCAGAAAGCATTTTGTTTTACTTCATTCCAAAAAATAATTTTTTAAGCCTTTTATATTTTCAAGATGCTCGCGCCCCCCTCGAAGGGTTATCGCGCCCCCCGGGGGGGCGCCCCACAGTTTGAGAAGCACTGCTTTAGATAGTTTAATTTGCTCTTGTATTATAAATAAACAAGTATTATAAAAAAATATAAAGTCAATTCCTAATTAGGTCAACAAAGAAAATTTTATTTTAGTTACTTTTTATTAAATAATTGCAATTAATATAAATATGCATATACGTGTGACAGAATCACAATATTAAATGGCAAAATAGAAAGCGATTTTCCTTTCTATATATGGTGCTGGACAATTATTTTTGTTTGTCACTATTTATATTCATTCATAAATTACATCCTCAGAAATTAGGGCATCCCAGGTAAGATTCGAAGCCACGACCTTCGAATCCAACAAGCTATCCATTGAGCTACAGGGACACAACGAGCGACTTTCCTTTTCATATATGGTGTTGGACTATTTTATTTTGTTACTACTTATTCATTAATTAAATTTAGCAAATGAATTAATATTTGGAAAAACTGTATTAACATCAAGTGTCATCCACTACAAGTTTTAAAAAAATGCATTTCAAGTTGAATGGATGAATGGAATATATTTTATTAACAATTAAAAATTTGGACAAGATATATATATATATATATATATATATATATAGGGAGATTGTAAACTAATAGCAGGAATTGAAAATAAAATTTAGTTCTCTCTCTCTCTTTTAGCGAGAGCTTAAGCAAGAAAAATATATATAAATGAAGTACTTCGGACATGATTTAACCCTTCTTTGTATGATGGAAATTTCCATTGTAACACCTAGAGAACTACTACCCTACTTACCTAAGAACCCCTACTTACATTCTACTATTAAAAAACAAATTCATAGCAAAATTGACATATTAGATTGCTTTATTATGATGGGAGGTCGCCGGTCCCTAGGGATTGCAACTGTAATTTTTATATCTGCCCTGTTGTTTACAACGAAAGGAATTTGTTGGGTGCGTCTCTTACCCCACCGAAAAGGGTGACGCGTTCCCACGCCTGGAAGAAGGCATTGCACCCATAAATACATCATGGTAAGGGGTGTTTTTTGGGAATTTCCCGCGCTTGGGGAACGTCATTGACCGTGAGAGGATATCCTTCCGCTGACTCTAGACCAATCAGATAAGTTGATTGAATTTCTGTAAAGAATCCGCTCCAGAATACAGGAGAAAACTGCCGCGGAATAAAAGGCGGATGCACCTGACGGACTCTGACGTTTTTTCTCTCACACCCACTTGGTCTGACACGTCCCTTCCAATACCGCAGGTGGGGACTCTAGGCACCGTCATGACTCCTCTCTCTCGATCTCTATCAGTTAAGTAATGTTTTGTTATGTATCTCTTTATAATTTAAAGTAATTTCAATCTTATTGTTTAAAAAAATAAATTAATGATTATTTAAAGAATGTCTTTTGATTTAGAGTACAGTTTATTTGTCTTTAAAAGATCTAATGTTTAAACTTAAGTTATAGTGTGACGCCAACAGAAGAATAGAGCCGGGTTTTATTTAAAATGGATCTAACGAAATAAATTAATCAATTTAATTAGTTTAAGTTAAACCGGCGTCGCATTAATTAACAGAATTTGCCGCTAAATTTTTAGTACATTGTTCTCCAGTAACTGAGTTTCTTAGTGCAATGGGCCACAGGTTGAGTATCTCTGATCTGAATTCATTGCCTACTGTGCTATTACCATAGTCAAGGCATTCATAAGCCTAGTTTCAAAATCCGAATAAAGGGCATTTAAATGCTGAACGTAGGTTAAAACATCATTATCTTGGCACATTGTCTGAGACAAATTGAGAAACAGGGAAAATTCAGGATGTCCAATATTATACTTCTTAGCTTAATCCTGGCAAGAAACTCTGAAATGATGGTCCTTGTAACTGCAAATTAACCTTATTAAATTTAGTAAAAGAATCTATTAAATAGGTATAAATCAGGTTTATAAGTAAATCTGTTAAATAGCTAAATTTTCTTTTAAAGTTAAAGTCACGATCTGGTTTAATGAAAGCCACTATCTTATATCACACCTCATGGACTCCCAAATTATTTTCTGGTTGACGTGGACCCCTTGCAGGTCTTCATAGATCCCTGGGGGCCGATATAGACCACTTTGGGAATCTCTGATCTACAGCCTAAATTATACCACCCTGATTTATTTCACAAAAACATGCAAAGAAGGGTTCAGGCATTTAATAACTAAGAGATGATCTCTAGTTGTTCTGTGTCCCATTGAGGAGGAAACATCTAGTTAGAAGTTCAAACTCTTATTTAGCTACGTAAAAAACAGAAACAAGCAGCAAAACGAAAAATATCACACGCGCGGTTTACAGGATGTTCATAAAAGCATCCCTTGTTCTCTCTCGAGATTTCAACATTTTATAATTTTTGTCAACCAGAAACCGTTAGAATCGTGTGATTTCCGATTGGACTGAATACGCGGGTGATGCAAGATTGCATCATCCTGTTTTAAAAACGCTTAAGTTTCAGTTTTTTGGGAAATAAGGTTGTGGTTATCTACCATTAGGTGGGTAAACTAAAAATGAATTGTCACACAAAGTCTTGGAGGGCCCAAGACGTTAATTATGAATTAAATAAAATCCTTCGAGAGAAATTGAAATGAATTATTACATATATGTATATCCTGAAAAGAGGGGGGCATAAAAGAAAAGCTTGCTAAATTAATGGAACTCTATAAATATCACAGTAACTACATAAATCTTCGTAATGCATTTTTATTTAAACCAACCCATATATATATAGTAGAACCTCCAAATTCTAAAGTGAACTTTTTCCTGGAACCCAGAACATCTCACGATTTTCTTTTCAAAATAACCTCCCAATAGCGAGGTCCATTTTATATATAACGAAGTTTTTCTCTTGTGATTCAATATTTTTTTCTTCCTATTTTTAAAGTATTTCTTGACACACACACACACATTTCAAGTTATTATCTTTTTTAACTCATTTTATGGTGGTCACAAATCTTGAACTGATTTTATTAGGTATCTAACTCACCGAAATTAATAGAATTCTAGGCGTTTTATCCAAGAAGTGCAACCTCTTTAACCCTAATTGTCCAGGTCAATGGAAACATGTTCGATATCCCATTTCACTCTCAGTGGAGTTATCTCGTGTCCCTGAACTAATTTCCATTCTTTCGTAGTGTTGATCAGTCGTACTGGGAACTTCGTTTCTTATGGATTGAAAATGTCAAAACGTAAATGCTTGAGCATCAATGAAAAAATTTAATTCTTCAGGAAGTGGATAAAGGCGCCAAGAAACTTTCCTTGTAGTTTTTTTTTTTTTTTTTAATAAATAAAATGTATAAGATAAATATATATTAATTTAGAAAAAGGTGTGAATAATTACTTTATTTTAGTGTATAGTGTTTGTAAGTTTAAAATTTGGTTTATGTGCTTTATAAAGAAAATAGAAGGATGAACCTCTATAAGACGAATTTTCCATATAACGAACTTTTTTTTTTCGGGATTTAGCGATTTCGTTATATAGAGGCCCGACTGTATATACATATTTCTACATGAGACGAGATGCCAAGCAATATTTAGAAAATATAACCTGCGCTGTGGAATACACAATATAATTCTGCTGTAATTTAAAAAAAAAAAACCCATCGAAACATAAATTTTTATTTAAATTAAAAAAATCCGAAACGGAAGATTATAATTCTTGATCAGTTTAATCCGAGTATTTCATTGAATAATGCCATTCTAAAGAGATTCTAAAGATTATTGTTATAGAAATAAATTACTAAATTTTTTGACTATTCGCAGTGGCATCTCATTTTTACTCTGCCTTTTCTTTAACAAAGACATTACAATTGTAGAAGAAAAAAAAAATGAGTTGTAGCATTTTTAGTGCAGAAAAATATTTTTTTTTCGTGGTAGCAGCGTATATAAAAAAATACGCACCTTTTATCCTCATTCATTTTAACAAGAGGTATTCCTTGCATTTGTCTAGAGGATTCTGTGAATTCTAGTGATATTAAGTGCTCGAACTCTTGAAGTACGAAAGTGTGTTCGTTTAACGAATACATCATCTTTAAAGAACGTGTTTCTCAATAACACATTAAAATGTATTTGAAATGAGTGAGATATTATTAAAATCGAAATTAAACAGCTTCTTTTGATATTGTAAAGAAAAATTAAATTAATGATATAACAATTTTATTTTCATAATTCTACACTTTGCAACCTTTTTCAGGAATTCTGTACTTTTATCTAAATTCCTTAAGGGATCCGACTATTTGCGACAACTTTTTTTGAAAAAATGGAGATAAGGGGATTTTTAGATTTATTTAGTATATTTTAAGGAAAAAATCGCAAAATTGAAAACAGGAAAAAAATTTATTATTAAAAAGGAGAAAAAACTGGTGAAAATGTACAAAAAATTACATAAATGGGGCCCGCTCTGTAAAAAATTTTTTGAACAAATTCTCAATTTTAATCTGTTACTTTGTTATTCACGTTTGAAATGACCTTCAGGTTAATAGATATTTTAATTTTTACAAAGACTATAGAGCATTCTATCTTAGTGACTATATGAAATTGCTTTAAAAAAAACAGTGATTAAATTCACATAAAGGACTGTACATTTTGAAATAAAACAGTGATTGATAAATCTGAAGGTCAAAACACTTTTACTGTTATACAAAACATTCACAACAAATTTCAGCACATTATTTTCAAAACTTTTTGAGCAATCACTGTCCCCGTTTGAGTTTTTCAGAAAAAAAAAAAAAAAAACAAAAAAACACATTTCGAGTAAAACGCATTTTTAAGTTTGAAATCTTGTATCAAGATATGGCATCTTCTTTTATTAAAACACTTGTAGTTTTTATTCTAGTGAATAGAAAATAAAAAGCTTGGTATTTTTATTAAGCTAATAAGATGGTCCATAAAATAAAATCATAAAAAAAGTTTTTGAAAATCATTATTTTAAGGTAGTCTGATACCTTAATTTATTCACACACACAATAATTTTCATTAGTTATACTTACGTTAAATTATAAGATTTGTATCACAAAAATATATATATAAATGAAGGTAGTTTACGTATACATATATGAGAAATACACGAAATTTGATTAAATGAATCCTATTCTTTACCATAAGCTCGACAAAAATCAATTTTTGCTCGATAAAAAAATTAAATTCGTCATAATGTTTTTATCAGTTTTTTTTTCCAATATTTAAAAAGCCATCTTACATAACAAAAATACTTCAAACAATGCATGCTTTTTTTTACTAGCCTAAAATTAAAATATTGGAATACAAATAGGTTTTTTGTTTGAATAGCTGTTACACGAGACGTTTTGCATGGACTATACTTGCAATGTACATGTGTAATTTTGAGATGCAGTCAAGCGACGTGAATATCATGAGAATAGGTAATTCCCTCTCCTATTTTCCGCGTTACACCAAGTAAGGAATTTTATTTTCCAGTTTTATATTTAATATGATGTAGTGCAATATTTCCCCACAGACTATTTTTGATTATTAACGTGTACTTGGAAGGAACGTTATAATTTTGAACCAAGATCAAACGTCAAGACCCAAGTTGCACCTTACTCTCTAAACCAGAATCCCAAAGTGCTCTATATCTACCCCCAGGGATCTATGACAGCTTACAAGGAGTTCACGTCAGAGAAAAATAATTTGGGGTTCCAGAAGATGTAAATGGGGGGTCTATGATAGACTAAACAAGAGCGTGACTTTAATTTTAAAAGAAAATTTTATCACAAGTGAAAATCACATATTTACTTATTTAACAAATTTATTTACTAAATTTAGTGAGATTAATTTGCAGTTACAAGACGATAGCATAAATTTTATCAAAACAAGGACCATATTTTCAGTGTTCCTTGCCAGTGAGTGAAGATTAACGTCGCACTGTTCAGCTACACGAGGGCTTTTGGCGACGGACCACGTAATTTTGAATGGTCAAGTGACGTGGACGACACCTGAGCTGGCACCCCCCTCTCCTAACTACCACACCACACCAACGGGAGGACGTTTCAGCTCTCGACAGATTTAGCGTGCATCGCTGCGTGTTCCTTGCCAGAGTAAAGGAGTAAAAGGATGTCGCGAGTTTTACCAATTTCTAATTTGTCGTCACACACAATCTGCCAGGAAAATGACACTTTACCTATGTTCAACTTTTAAATGCCCTTAATTCAGATTTTGAAAATAGGTTTGAGAATGCTTTGACTATAGTATTGCAAAAGTAGGCAATGAATTCATGTGATCAAATTGAAAAAAAAAAAAAAAAAATGCCAGATTAGAACCGATCGGAATAGCCACTAAAGATTTTAAAGTAAAGTGTAGAAACGGATATCAGTAATTTTGGCTTTAAAAAGATATACCTCTTATTTATATCGAATTATGGAGCATCTAGAGAAAGTTTTTGATTGCTTTTCCTGGAGGGAAAGAGTTACAGCGCGGTTGCCAATCTCTCCAAAACAAAGACAGAAAGAAACAAGTAATATATATATAAAAATTTTAAGTCTATTTCTACTTACATCAACAAAGAAAAATTTCACTTTAGCTACTTTTTATTAAATAGTTAAAATTAATTTAAATATGTATATACATATGACAGAATCACAACATTAAGTGGTGATTAATTTTTATTAATTATCATTAAAGTATCGTATTGTCATCCAAAACAATTGTGTATATAAAATTTCAGCTCAACTGAATGCTTTAAAAAGTGAGAAAAAAACAAACCTTTTCAAGTTTTGACACAAGTCACCTAAATGGTCGCTAAGTCGCCAAAAATGATTCCAACGTGGCTGTATTTGTAATTCGTTAAGTAATTAGTTTTATTCAATTAATTTTTATTAATAAAAATTAAATTATTGCATTGTCATCCCAAATAATCATGTATATAAAATTTCAACTCAATTGAGTGCTTTAAAATGTATTTTATTAACGATTGAAAATTCCACCAAGATAAATAAACAAATAAATATAGAGAGACTGAGCTTTTAGTAGGAAATGAAAAAAGAAAGATTGGACTTATTAAAGTATCCAACGACTATTTTTTTTTATAAAAAAATGGAGACATGGAGATTTTTGTGTGTGGTTTTTAGATTTATTTAGTACATTTTAATAAAAAAAGGCTAAAATTAAGAGAAAGATAAATTATTACAACTAAAATGGGAAAAAATTGACAAAAAATTACATAAACGGGGCCCGTTCTGTACAAATAGTAAATGAACAAATTCTCAATTTTGATGTATTACTTTGCTATTTCTTTTTGAAATGACCTTCAGGATAAGAGATATTTTAATTTTTACAAAAACTAGGCACTTTATCTTAGCTATTATACAAAATTGCTAAAAAAACAGTGATTATGTTCACATAAGGGACCGTAAATTTTGTAATAAAACAGTTATGGATAAATCTGAAGGTTAAACACTTCTACTGTTATACAGAACATACACAAAAAATTTCAGCAAATTATTTTAAAAACCTCCTGAGCAATCGCTGTTCGCCTTTGAGATTTTCGAAAAAAAAAAAAAAACACTTTTCGAGTGAAACGCATTTTATAGCTTGACATTTTACATAAAGTTATGGCATCTGCTACTACTAGAACACTTGCAGTTTTCGTTCTAGTGAATGGAAAATAAAACACTTGGTATTTTTATAAAGCTAATAAGATGGCCTATAAAATAAAACCATAAAAAAATTTAACAATTTTTTAAAAGAAATTTTGATTTAAGGGTAGTCGGATTTCTTAACCAAGGAGATTTAGAGATAAACCTGGCAAGATTGATAGAAAATGTTGAAACTTTTTTTTATTAAAACATCAAATTCCTCCCACTTATTAAAATAATTTGTTTGTTACTTAGTTGTCTTGTTTCACAGTTATTTAATGTATAAATTAAATTTTCCAAATTTATATAGTTAATTAAAAGCTTTAAACACTATACTCCCTACAGTTAGAAATATAAAACTTTTAAAGTAGCGCTGTATCAGCTGTGAAAAAGACATTTAAGTTGATAAATTTGCAAAAATTCAGTATTAGATAAGTATTGCAAAAATTCAGTATTAGATAAGTAGGGGTCTAACCAAAACAGAAAAACCTGGAAAAGGGCCTATGAGACAAAAAAAGTTTGTGAGCTCTGCTCTAAACTGTGGCCGTGGTAACCTAGAGGTTACAGAGAGGTGCCAGTTCAGGTGTCGTTCTCATCACTTGACGGAGGCTCAAAATCATGCAGTCCGACATGTTCACACGCAGCTACTTGTGTATCCAGAATAGAGAAAGCTTTTATTGCTTCTATGGATTCAATTAATGTACCATTGAGTCCGGACCTCTCTTTTCACTTAAGGCACTTCTTTTTCAGTCAATGTGTCCATGTGTGAAAGGAATTCTTTCCCTTCTTCACATTGGAGAACTAGTGAAAGAAAACAAGTTGAATAGCACAAAGTTGCCAACTTGTGTGAAACTGGTCTTACATGCTCCAAGTCTCGAAAGCTCAACTTGATAGAAACATTGCTGGCCGCAAACACACAATCATGATCCCTTGGCTCGAGAAAAACCGAGATTTACACATACAGTATATATTATTAGTTTAAAATTAAATACTTATATTTAGGAGCGGATAAGACATACAAAGGAAAGCTAAATTAACAACAAAAAGAACAATTTAAAGAAAATAGAAGTAAATATTGAAAAAAATAAATTGGGTAAAAAAACTAAAAAAAAAGTTTTCTTTTTATCTAAACTACCACTTAGAAACTCTCGATTACAAAGTATATAACTAACAAATTTTCGATTTGAAATAAACAACAAATAAAAGCCTTTATTTTTTTAAAAATCGCAATTAAAAACATTTCTTCTCCCAAATTCCCTTTATTTTTGGTGTTGCATTAGGTTATAGTCATGGTTAAAGAATATATTAGACTTAAGGTCAGCATGAAAAAAGTCCGAAAACCATTAACCAAATAAATAATAATGTTTATTATAGGACATTTATTCTGAGTGGCATTGTAAAAATTCTGAAATTAATTATTCTGATCTTCTACTGTTCGCAGTCCTAAACTTTTGAGTAACTAAAACAATTGAGATTCAAACAAAAATATCTGATTTACTTAATTGTATAGTGCTGTCATCAAAATTTGGACAGTCACATTTTTAAAAATTTGACAAATTATCAATGTTTTTTATCTTAAAAAAAACCCTGTTTGTTTATGAAAATTATATTTATCGAAAAGTTTTACAATCTAATAATGTGAAGTAAATGATTAAAAATATTCAAACACTTGTATGTTTTGCTAAAAAATTCTTTTGCACAAAATATAATTCATTTTAAATGAATATTATGGGATAAAATTATTAAAAATTGATTAGAAAATAACTAGTTTTAAACAAGATACTTAAAGATCAATTTCTAGTGAGTATGGTAAGTTGATACAATGTAATTATACAAATTTTATTTGAAATCTTATAACTAAATATTATAAAAAGTACAAGTGTTAAAAATATTTCTCAAATTGTAAATATGAATTTTTTTGTGATAAAACAGAAGAAACTTTTTTGGAACTATTGAAACAGAATTTTCTACACAAAGGCTAGTTGTGTGTGTGAGTTTAGGAACTCTAGTAACTATATAAATCCTATAAGAAATTTAAGAAATCCAGAATTATAGCAGAGTAACATAAATTGGATTTACAAGTTAATTAATGAACTGTTAGGTATGTGATAAAATCATGTGAACAGCTACAAAATGTTAGGCAAGTCTAAGGTTAAGAAATTTATATCCAAATTTTGCAAAATCAATGAGTGAAAAACATAACTAGTTCTAAAGGACAAATTATTATTGGAGAAAAATCAAACCAAAATACTTGTTACCTACTACTGAGTATAAGTGTAGTGGAACAATGAGATATGAAGACATTTTATTGAGTACATTGTACTGCCACAATTGGAAATCTAGTTTTGTAGAAAGTTTGTCTTTATGAATTAATATGAATACATTGAAATTTTCTATTAACAAATAATTCTTAAAATATCAAGAAACTTGGGATGCACAGAAATTTCAAATTTTATCAAGATAATTTCAAGTATACTGTATTAATTGTTTACGGCCCTTGGACAATTAAAAAAAAATTATCTGAACTTCTTTTGATTTGAAAACAATTCAAATGAATGGGAAATAAAAAAAACAGAAAACTTCTCCAAAAACTGGTTAAATGAAGTGTTTGCATAAGAATCAAAATGAACCAGTCTTGAAGAAAAATCCAGTCGAATTTATGCCAAATCAAATCAGAGAAATGTACTTTTATCTAAATGTTGAATTATCAAAAGAATTCAAAGAGTGTTACATATTTATATTTTGATTCTCTAGCACACAGTTTACTGAGAAATAAAATTGAACTTAACATAACTGTTCCACAAACCAATTAAAAAAGGTAATATATTCTACAAATAATCGTCCAAATACTTGTATACTGTAAAGGCTTATAAGGTGAAGAAAATTACCATTATATGTAACTATTTTATGTAGTCATTTACTCCTAATAGTTCACCTAAATTTTATCACCAGTTTCTTTAATCTTATAAAACAACATTTTCAACAGAGAATACTTTTTCAGTGTTGATGGAGGCAGTAGGAAATTAAATTCATTTCTATGTCTTCTTGTACGAAGTTTAATGTGATGTTTCTTAAAAAATTGATATTCACTCTCAGCAACTTCTCTTAAAAGTATCCCGTTTTAGGATCACAATAACAAACAAAAATTACAAATGCAATACAGAGCATTTTTTGCTAGTAAAAATATTTTGAATTTACAAAAAAATTTTTAAATTGCATATTTTTTCTGCATAGTCAATAAACCATACTTTTAAAAAAAGTTATAGCTTTCCTAAGTATTTTATTAACAACAATATCACACTAACGCATTTTTTAGAAAATTCTACATTTAAGTAAAAAAGTAAGTGAAATTCATTTATAATCATATCCCAAAAATTAATATAATAAATTAAAAATAAATACCAGCCAGCCCATCTTAAATCTGGAAAAATTGAAGATGATTAAAAATCTATAATTCACTTACAAGTATTCGTAGTGCTGCAGCATAAATGATGGCAAATAACATGAAAAATATTTAATAGTAATAATGCTGAAGTAGGTATTAAAAATAGTGAATATTAGAAAGAAATTAAAGTTAAGCAACTTACAATATTATTCACCCATATTTAACTAAAAAGCAACTATTGCATTTTAAAATTTTAATACTTTTTTATTTGCTCAAAAAATGCTTTCATGATGCAAAAGGGATAGAACAGATAATTATGCATGTGATTGAAGAATAGAACTATCTCTCTCTCCACCCTTTAATATTAAGGCGTTAATACAAACGGGAGGAGAGCGAGATTGGTCAAAATTTTATGGTGTCAGCAAGATGTGCTTTTGTCTTAAATGAAAATATATATAATCAAGTGAAGAAATAATATTTATTGAGTAAGTTGGAAAGAAAAAAACTAGTGTACAAATTTTTAAACAGTGTAATTTAGAGAAGTTAAAAGAAAATATTTTAGTTTCCAATATGTATGGTGAAAAAGTACTTTTTTAAAACTTTCTTTATTTATACAAAATCCATATATTTTCGAATACTTAACATTTGCATAATGAGATGAATATTAATAAGCTAAAACATAAATGTCCATTTGATGATATTTGAATGAATTTAGATTTGTGTGCAATCAGGATTTCATAGGTTCACCACTGCCATTAACTTTATGACCACATTTCTCCAATTCAGCTCTAAAAAAAAGTAAATATAAAGTGTCATAGTCATAAATAACACAATAGTCATTTTGAATTCTGTCAACAAATTATTAGAACTTACATATATTATGCTGATTATACTTGCACAAGCAAAACATTCGTTTAACTTTTTTTTAAAAAAATTTACAGTAAAAATATTGATACAATTTTAATAATAGTATAAATTGATGACACACACACTACTTCTTTATACAACAATCTCTATATGTCAAATATTCTGAGTATATTTATTGATTTTAAATTTTTTTCCCCTGCACTAGTCAAGTGGTTGCAAACCAGTCATGTTTCAGTTGAGTCCTAATTCCATTAAAGATTCAATACAAAATGAGATTGATGTGTATTAAATATATAGAAGTTCAGAGTCCTCAAACTGGTTTAATGCAAAAGCTTGAATAGTCCTCAACATTTAACTGTAGTTCACAAGAGACACTTAAAATTGTTTTTAATTATGATATGAATGGAAAAATTAATCTACCAATTACAATTTCTATTTTCATGATACAAATATTTGCATGTTAAACATTATCAAAATTACAATTTAACAATAAATTTACACATTAATAATGTAAAAAATATAAATATTATAACCAATACTTCACAAATGCTTAGAAACATTTTTATGATTGGTTAAAATAAATTAATAAATGATTGATTCCATACTAAGGTAAAACTGCATCTCCCAACCCTAAAATCACATTTACTCCTCCAAAATGTATACCTTTATTTACTTTAATCAAAACTATTGCTGTTTTCAACTTCTAATGTGTTAATTAGTTTTTAACATTGCATTTTTGAAAGAAAAAAAGTATATTTCAAAATATAGCTTCATGACATGAAATTGAACATTTGGGCTAGGGACTTTGTACTTTTCAACCAATTTTGCCAACAACAAAAGAAAAGGTAATATATATAAATTTCCAAATCTCTCAGAAACTCAGATTAAAATGAAAATAAATCAAAGGAGAAAAAACATATCAAAAGACAAAATGAAAATAGAGACACTGCATGGTGGAAACACAACTGAAAATCATGCATGCAATTGCCCTCAAACAATGGTTTAGTTAACAAAATTTGGCATACTTTTTAACTTTGAAAATGGTTGCAATAATAGTTTTAATTACTTAGTGCAATTTATAAGCATTCTTGTGAGGGTCTTCAAGATATAAAATCATGATGCAAGAAACATTTCTTTTTGAGCTAGTTGATTGGGCAGAACAAATACTGAATGGACCTTTCCCTTATGTTGTTATTTCTAATGCCACCTGTCTGACAGTGTCAGATTGAGACCCACGAAAAACATTATGGCAAGAGGCTAGTAATTTACACCCGTTGTTAGCTGTAGCTTTGAGCACCATGCAGGTGACAGTAGGATTTGGCTCCGTTCAACCTCAATTTTGAGGGAAAACACCCTGGGGGTGATCAGGAACCTCCCACCAACCTCAAGAGATGACTTGCCTCTCAACAGCTATTGAAAGTTCCCCCATGCTGCACATTTTCTCTTGTATTCTCAGCGATTAACATCATCTGATATATGGAACATTTGGATTACTCCTTTAAATTAATTTCATAAAAAAATTAATTTGTTTCATTTCGGTTTCATTTTCTCTGGTGCAGGTGATAAAGTTATAAAAAGTTGCTGAGGCCAAACAGAAAATTCATGCTGGTAGCCTTTTACCGCCATATTTTCAAAACAAATTGTGGTCTGTTCATATCAGTAACATCAGTAAATGGATGGAAAACCAATGAGAACCAATATTTATTAATATTTTTTTATGTGTATATTATGTGTTGTTGCCAATAATGCCAACTTGGCAAGATTTGCCCCAGTGAAATGGAAAAGTACTATTAATTCTTTAAACAACAATAATTAAAAATAAATTATACTGTTTAAAAGCTCTATTAAAGTAATTATTTATCTGTTTTATATTTATATAATCCAAGATAAAATAATTACACAGAAATTATTAGAATCTAACAATTCTACAGTAAATTACCCATTCACCTAACATTTAAAAACTTTTTTTTATTACATTTACTATTAAAGGAATATAAAAATTGCTAAAAGATTTAACATATTTGCTTAAAAATCAAAAATTTATTTAAATATACTCTACCATTCTTTCAGCTACACATATATGAAAGATATCTGAACAATAAAATTATTGGAAAACTTTTCAAATTCTGATTTCTTTGTTAAATATCAGTTTCCGTAAAAAAAGATATTTTTAAATTATCTGTTTCTATGAATCAGTGTAATTACTTTTCACGTCACTATTTTAAAATATTATGAAGCTCTAAACATTAGGGACTAGCAATTCAGAAATTTGGTGAAAAAATTACAAATCATACTCGGAATAAAATTTTAAAATTTTATTCAATCAGGTACAAAACAATAACTTGAAAGAAATCAAACAAAAATCTTACCTTAATTGATTACTGAATTCATCCTCTACATTGTCATCATCCCAATTATCTTCCCAAACATTGATATCTTGATCATCTTCTTCTTTTGCAGTCCAATCTAGAATTAAGTAACATAAAATTAACCATATAGCTTAAATATTAAAGTAAGATTTCATCAGCACAATAAAAAAATTAAAATTCTGTTTATTAATGAAGAATATATGTATGTTCATCATATTCAAAAATTTTCTAAGCACCATTTCTAAAAATGTATAAAAATTTCTAATATACAAAATGTTTTAAAACCTGTAGACAAAAATACAAGCTATTAGAATATTTTTTTAAAAAAAATACTATATTTATTATAATCTACTAATTTTAATATCAGTAAATTAAGTTGTTGTTGTCATTGTGCGTTTCATCCTGGGATACATATGAAAGACAAGATAGAAGAACAAAAACATACAATACAAACTCAGAAGAATAGACTTTGTTACAAATGATGATCCCAGCATAGAACAGAAGGAAATCAACGCATACCTCCCTCATACAGTTTTTCAACAAACAAACAAAAAAAAAAAAAAAAAAAACTTGAAATATCAAGATCATGAATCACAATATTTGGCACACAGTTAGAGCTTTCTTTGACATTGAGTTTATTTTTGACAGGCATACATACTTTTGAGTATTATTTCTCCATATATACTCTAAAAAGCCATAAAAAAAATGTTGAATTTTGTACTCTTGTGATGGTAATCACAATCAAAATAAAAATATATGAAGCAATAGCTTCATTACAGTTCTATAAATTTTACACACTGATTTAAAAATTATCAGTGTAATGAAAATACAATACTTACATATTAGCGCCACAACAGCCAAATTGGTACCACGAATCATGCCATTTCCACAAGAAACTGACTGATTACTTCTTTAAATATAATACACAGTAGAATCTTTTGTTATTTTGATGTCAAGGTACAATTCATGAGGCCCCAATTTTTCTGTGGTGACACTAATATACGAGTACCTTAATTTTCAACTAATCCTAAGACTCCAGCTTCAAAAAGTATTTAACACAATCTACCTCTTAACTTTAATAATTATACTATTTTAAGTCTTTGAATATATTTAGAACTAAAACTGAATGTTACCCAAGTAACTAGGAAAACTTCGGAGGGACTCCAAAGTACATTTCCATTTTAACCTAAGCTCCCCTTTCATTAAGAGATTTTCTTCCCTTATCCATCTTGAAAATTTATATATATATAGCATTGGAGGTTATTAACGTCATTCCCAATGATGTTATCAAGATTTATATTGATGGCAGCACAAAATATCTGACCAAGAGTAGACAGAACACACCCACAGTATCCATATTGATACTTCCCAGGAAAAATTGCAGGAGAAAATGCAATCCAAACTTCTGCTCAGCTTTCAGAAGTAAACTAATTGCTATTAATGTGGGACTTGAAGAAATATGGTGATCTTTGGATTCTCTTCAATAGCCATAGTTTGCTACAACACTTTAATCAATCATTTACTGTTGATGACAAAACCAGCCTCTCCATCCTACACAAATTAAAACTTATACACTGCACCACAATATCAATTTTCAGTAGATCCTATCTCATGTTAACCTTTATGACCTATCTAGAATTACACTCATGTGGAGTGGAGGGTGCCTCCCACTTGTCCTTGGTATATTGGTTGTAGACCTGGTCTAGATCTAACACTTAAAGCTCATATTCACCATTAACCAAACTGACGGTTAAAAGAAGGAAACCTAGGTTTTGCCGAAAGTTAGTTTCATCATTGCAAGTTTGTAACTTAATTCAATGTTAGGTTAGAAAATTTTAACACAGCTCAAAGTCATGTTAGATTTAACCATGCATGTGCAGTAAGTGATTTTTCGTGTGTTTATACAGTTTGTGCAAGTTTTGAGTTTGGATATATTTCAAGTTTTACAATGAATACTATTAAGAAAATTTCCATACTTACTCAGCTACATTTAGGAAAAATGGGAAACCAGAAGAGACAGGATCTTAAGAAAAATAAATCATGCACTCGAAGAAAACGACTATGAGTTTTGTAAAACAGTATGTAAATCTTACAAATATTTTTCTTATGATTAATTATTTCAAATTGAAGCTCATGGGCTGTCGTGGCACTAAGTTAATTACTCCACATTAAATAGAAATGTTTAATTTTTTTATTGAAGTGATGCTATGCTAATCTAAAAGTTAGAATACATAATTATCTTCCTATTGGCTGTTTAATATAATTAGCTTGTAACATAAATTAGGTGTTGAATTTGTTAGAAGCTGAAATTCTAGTAGCAAGAATAATACATTTATCCTATGAGATTTATGCATGTGAGATGTTTTTTTTATTTTTCATTTGTGCTTCTATGCTTTTGTGATACTATTTAGAGACATTACCTTGATGTACATCTGATGCTAAATTTGGTGTCTAGATTTCTTATAACAAAGAGTAATTACAAAACCAGCATTGTCTGAAGTAATTTCTGATTACCTATACAAATATTGTTCTGTTGACAGTAATTCAGAATTAAATAAATACTAAATGTTTATATTCTACCCTAGATGTTCTGATCAGTATTAGTTACAAACCTTGGCAGTTACTTCATTCTATGTATTATATATATCAGTATTTTCAACAACAATGCAATCTGTCTTTCCTTAAAAACAATCAGTTGTATAAAGACTTCCATCCGATAGGAGATAAAGATCTGCTTTCTAAATCCTTATTCCATACATAGAATTATCAAACATATTATACAAAGCAACCAGAAAAAAATTCACAACTATTGACAGTCAATAAAGAAAATATAATATTCATTCTCATATATTATAAGTCAGTTCAATATTTTAAAAGCAAAATTTTCTTAAATTATCATATATTAATAAAAGAAATCTTCACTTTGGAATGTGATTAATAAAATTTACATCATATATATAATAAAGGTATTTAGATAAATATTTTTAACAAATCCAGCAATAATTGAATGAAATAAAAGCTGCTTAAACCATGAATTATGTGACTAGCCACAGAAAATTAGTTTGCTTACACTGAGAAATTAGTTTATAATCTGAAAAACTAGCAAAGAGAGACAATTAAGATATTTCTTTTGAAATAAAAACCAAGTATATTGATTCACATTCCTTCCTATTAAAGTACAAAACTTTAGGAAAGCAAAAATTAAAAAAAAAAAAATTGCTTAAGCTTAGACTAACATCTACATAAAATGTAGACATGTGTTCTAGTTTCTGTTTTTGCTTCAACATATAATTTGCTTATTTAGTTAGATAAAAACACAAACTACACATTAGCGACATTTCTAGATAGTTTATTTAAATTTTATTTTGTTTTAGGTATAATAAATTGCATTGGCAAGAAACACTATTGAACAGAAATATGTAAAACTCAAAATAAAATTTTCGTACCAATCAATTGGCTTGAAGTACAATTACAACAATAATTATTGCTTGTTGTGTTCTTCACAACTTATGTATACATCTGGGTAAAAATGTTCTGTAATTTAATTATATATGTAAAGTCTTTGTACTTTACATGATATAAATTTACATAATCACAACTTTTATCATTTTTAATGTTTACATCTACAAATTGGGAACATATTCTTAAATGTATTTTGCATGAATTCTAGTTAGTTTAAAATTTTAAAAAATACTCAAAATATAAATGTAATATTCTACATACTGAACATAATTTTAAAACATCAAAAACTAAACTTAAATGATTTTAAAAATTTTGACAAAAATGTTGAATACTTAAAATTTTTAAGAATAGAATGCAGAAAAATTATATTCCTTTCAAAAGAAATGTTTACATTTTACAAAGAGCATTATGAAACAGACTGAGAAGAAAACACACCTGTACTCTTGTTATATTTTTCTCCAAAAAAAAAAAAAAAAAAAAAAAAAATGGTTTGTGATTCACAAAACATTTTAATACAATCTAGCTGCTGTCAGAATTTGAATGTATTTCTTTTATAATACTTTTGATTTCTTGAATCCTCCCTAATGACAACTTGAAAGAACTTTATTACAGTGTTTACACTTTTCCATATTCTGAGATAACAGAATATAGTCATATTAATTTAATATAACACTTATATCACTTTGATTTTCCTTAGGAAAACAATTAAAACTTTTGCAGCACGCTAACTTCTTTCATAAGATACATGTGTTATCATTGTCTTCATTCAATATTGATTTATAATTAGATGTTTAAGTTTGAAATATCACTTTCTAAAAAAATTCATATCAGACATAAGAGAAAAAGCAGTCATATATATGGACAAATCAAAGAAAAATATGCATAAAAGTTTGTTGTAGTGTGTTTATATTTCAAAACACATTATATGAAAGTAAAGAAACATTTAATTGAAATGTAAACACTACTGTAATAGAGCAGCAAAAGGCACAGTTAACAAGATATAAAATTTTGGAGTCAGTTAATTTAAAAAAATAAAAGAATTATTTCAAAACAAACTGTTTAAAATGGGGTGAGGGCACTTCATTTATGAATGTAAAATTATCATAACTAATCAGAGAAATCAGCAAAGTGTCCTATTTTTTGGATCAAAATCATAACATGCAAAACTTAAAGCATAAGTTCCATTAAAATTAGATTTTTTTTTAATGTTTGAAGTTTGTCTGAATATATTATAATTTGATATATATAATCAAAACACATTATAAAATCTATAGACTTTTGATACTCATAAAATTTTTTCATATATATAAGTGGAAAAAGACGCTTCATCAACTCATATACACTGAACAGCTAAATTTAAAAATGTATTTTCATAGTTACACACAGGAAAATAATGATTTGACAATTTTTTGGTAAAATAGTAAGAATCATGCTGATATTTATGAGATTTACCTAATACATAGTTTCAACTTATTCCAAATCAAAATGCCTACATTGTTTATCATTTAATATAGTATTGTAGGTGATCCTGAACCACCTGCAGATTCCCAGATTGATGCTTTAGTACTACAATTAGAGCTGAAAAACAAAAATTCAACACCAAGCATTGAAGCACGACCACATTGCCCAGCTGATTTTGTCAAACGAAATGTCATCACAAATTATTCCTCTAATTAATTAATTTTTTTATGTTTTTATAAATAAAAAAAATCACCACAAATTTTTGTAACAAAAGTTATTTATCCATGATTTTGAAAAAATAATTGAGGGCTATCTGCCAATGTAGCCAATAATTTCCCCTGTAACTCAGTTTTAGAGCTACTTCCTTCTGTCTTCCATCTCCATATATTTTATGAATTGCTGATGCTCAGCTTCTATGCAAGCAGCAGCTCTTACAGCAGTTGAGGGGCTGTTGGCTTTTTAGCACATTTTCTGAACATAGTCAAAGTGTCCTTGGGAGTTCTGGCTATTTTTGGAATTGTCTTTATATTAGCTTCATCTGTTATAAGATTTTCTTCATTCCTCCATTCTGTAATCTAATAAATAAAAATTACATGTTTAATAGAAAAACAAACTAATTTTTAAATCAGAAAAAACAATGTACATCTACTTGGCTTAAAAAAAATCCTTTTGATTCAGATAGGTAATACCTATATTTTGTGTCTTGATTCAATAAATTAAAATCCTTACTGAAACTACTTAGTAACAGAAGTTTGTTTTATATTAAGCTGACTGATGGATTTAAAAGTAAATGATTACTTGGAGCAAATTATTATGGAGAAAGGAAAAATGATTTAAATTCCAAAAAAGCATTTATTAAAACATAACTTGTTTTCTTTTTATGCATATATGTTTTTTTTAATTCATTTCTCAGATGATAAACATGTTTGTAAGGAATAAATATAGGTTATCACCAAAAACCAGAAAAACTATTAAGTTCATAATCTTTTCATACCAACAATTCATTACCACAAATAATCAAACATTTTTATCCAATCTATTTGTTATGAAAGTTTTGATAAATTTTATATATTAATCCATTCGAATAATAAAATAAACTTACTGAAGGATCTGATGAAAAATTCTGTTCAGCAGCTTTAGTGCAGGTAATCTCCGAAGGAGTCAGACAGAGAATGAAACAATCAGAAGCAGAAGTTGACATATTGAAGTATTCTTGTTATTCTATTTGAAAGAAAAATGTTGTAACTTTTAAATAGAACTATTAGTATAGGTAGAGGAATTTTTTTTTTTACTTCATCTCTATTGGACAAGTTATACAACTACAGCAAACTTTCTTTAATATTTTTCATGTTACATAATAAAATTTAACTGGTAGTTTAAAAGAAAAATTTCAAAACAATATTTTAATTTTTAAGAAAAAATGCTTCCAGTATATCATTTAAATCAGAATAATGGGAAAAAATAACTTTAGTGAAACAGTCTCCCTGGGGAGTGTGAATTAACTAATAACTTAAAATTTTTTATTGACTAAGATTAAATTAAAATATGTAATAACTAGACAAATTTACTTACTTGAAATTTTGATCTTTGTACTGCCGTTGTCAAATGGCAAAGTCAGGATCGGCTCCTCCAAAAACCTCATCTCTAAGTCCGTTCCACTTCTTAAGATATTTCATCAACCCGTTTTCCTTCGTTCTTGGTAAAGATCGCTTTTTTATACAACGTCAGAGTCATAAAATTGCTGTGCTATTTCACTGCATGTTTTTTTAAACAACTAACACCATTAGTTTCTTTGCAAGCATGGTTTCATTAAAGCCAACCCCAGCTCTTTTTTAAATTGCATAAAATAAACTTTGCAAGTGTTTAGTTTTAAAAAGAAACAGTACTTACAGATTACCGCAATCTATTGATGACATTATATGAACCGAAGCACATGGTTGCCAATTCAGTGTGTACAACAATAGGAAATCACGGTTGCCCACTTGATGAGTTATTAATAGAGTTGGCGATTGTTGCGATATGTAAGTACCAAATAAACATTGAAAAGAGATGAATATGCAACTGCTCTGATAGAAGTTTAGTTCAGGTTACAAACAAATCTGTCGAAGTTAAGGGAATTACTTTAACCAATGGGAATCGACCAAGAACCCCAAGTTAGAAAACTCCCAGTCAAGTAACCGAAACTAAAAAAATAGTGGTGAAATGAAGTTTTAACTTGACCAGTGGTTACTTAACTCCAGGTTTCATAGATGGGTCAGGTTAATGATGAATATGAGCATAAGTGTGATAAATGCTCCTTTACCCTCTTGCGTCTTGCCAGTGGTCACATCAAATGCCTAATTTTCCAAGAACAAAAAGATTTTCTCTCTCTGTGAAAAGTTTCAAGATCACCAGGATTCTCCCAAGCTTATAATGATTTGTATGGATCTCGCAAGTAAAGATATCTATACAGATCCCATTCTTGTGCTCGGCTTTTTAAGAGTCAACAGTTAAATGGATCTTTCCTGACTTTGGCAGACTCTGGTGGATAAGCTAAGACAAAAATACTACGATTGAATACTTATATTCAGTTACAATAAAATCTTAAACCCACCATTCTCAAAAAATTTTTTCCTTCGTACACTGAATTCGAAGTTCCAAACTTTAGTTACAAGACCTACTCAGATGAAAATAAATAATAAATATACCATAAAACATGTGTACAGAAAAAAAAACTAATAAATTCTTCATAAGAAATGGAAATTTGCATATATATGCCAGTTTCGTATTTACTTTTAATCTATTTTCATCATACGTAACAATAAAAATTTAACTTTTATAATAGAAATAATAATGATTTCTAAAAAAAATTAGGAGAACATCACTAAGGAGGGGGAAGAGGTTTTGCACTTAAAATATTTACATAGATTTTCTTTAAAAAATTACCTTCCGCTGGGAATTCTTCAAATTCATCATCTTCTTCTAACAAACCAAGATCGACTTTTTTTGGAACTTCAGACATTTCACCTTGAGGCTTTCCAACCATGACAATTCCAATTCCAGTTGTTTGTTGATTTCTTTTCGCTGAAATTCTTTCAGTCGAAAATATCTTATTGTATTCGAACTAAATTATTCAAGTTTCTACTATGACAAATCCTTTTTTTCCAAAATAAAGTGCATTAGTTGCGGTTGCAGTTTTGATGAGCAATACTAATCCGAAATATTTAATTAATTATAAATATAAATTAATTTTGCTTTTGTCACTATCAAGATATTTCAATTATATTTAACACTTTCACATTAAAAATATTTACCAGAGGCTATGCATTATATTAAATTGAAAATTTGAGTGTAAATAAAAATATATGTCTGCCTCAAAGCTTTTCCAAGGGAAAGAATGCAACAAAAGAGAAGCAAAATAATTATTTCCTATCACTATTCTATAGCTAAAATCTTCCTCCCTACTTTCAGACTTAATTTCAGAATGCTTTATTTAATTTTTTTATATAATGTTTCTTAGGTTATAAAGAAATACTTAAAACAATGAGGCTAGAAACTTGAAAAAATTGCATTGAATCACATTTGTGTGAAGAAAGACCCTCCTAAAACAATAATAATGATGTTCTTACAGAAAAATGTATGAAATTAAATTAATTATATTTAAGATACTATTAAAGTAATATAAAAGAGTACTACAGGAGATTTCAAGTATTCAAATCCTAATATCATTTATTGAAAAAATAACATTTTGCTATTTTGTATATAAAAACCACAAAAATTTTTTGTAAATAACAATTTTTTAATTCCGCCATTTTCTACTTTTGATAAATGCAAGTTTTGTAACATATATGATCCTTTTATTAATTCAAGGATGCCGTGAGGGGGAATATTGCAGTATAATAACAAAAAGCACTGTAAAAAGTACACAAGTCTGCAAAAGGAAACTCGAAAAACTGCTTTTTAAATTATTACAAGTAAACTCGAGATTCATATTGTGGGACAGTAAATATTGTCATTTTATGTGAACTTCAAAGAGGAAGTAAATATATACAAGTAAGAAGTGATTTCATACATTTTTTATTTTCTTTTTCGCCCCCAGGATTGCATAGTACTAAAATTAAATATTCGACAAAATAAATCAGCTAATCTTTTTACAGACATATACTACATTTGAAATCAAAGAGATAAATGAATCTGAAAAACATTGTGTATGAAACTGTTTATGATTGGAAAGTATTGAATGTAACTTCAAATATTTCAGATTATCTGTTAAATCTTTATCATACAGTCGTCAAAAAAAGATGCTCTTTATTTTTTTCAATTCTTATTCTAGTCTGATAAAACAGATATAACTGTTAATGGCGCAAAGGGAACTAAACTGATATTAATGAATTGCTTAGTTAAATTAATTATCACTATTATTTTCCAAGGCAGAATTTCCTCATCACGCTTTTCTCAGTTATCCGATTTCTCATCTTAAAATTAGACGAAATTTAAATTTATAAAATTCTGCTTAAAAATTTAGCTATGGAGTTTCAAAAAATTTGGTTTCTGTATACAATAGTTTTAAATATTTGACGAAATAAAATTATATATTAACATTTTATGAAAGATATTTTTCTCCAATTTTAAAAGGACAAAAAAATGGAGCCGTTAGCTTTTATATAGAATTTTTGCTACTGCAATGACAGTTTAAAAGTTATTCAAAGCTTTGACGAATGTACATAACGAGAGCATATCATTTTAATGTCTTAGTGTAAAATTAGGTAGTATCCATATTAAACTTTGAACAATTTTTGTGAAAAATGTGGTGTACATATTTAAGTGTACAAGAAATTTACTACAGTTTAGTGCAAAATTTCTTCAGCTTCCAATTAAAGACCTTGGCACATCCTTATAGCTCAAGAAGCTATATAAGAATCCTTGGCCTTGAGCATAATTTTGGTTGTGGTATTGTTACTGATTTATTCATCGCTATTAGGTTATCACTCTTTCGAGTTTCTACTTTCAATCATAGTAAGGATGAGAGCCAACCTTATTTGATGCATTACTGGATAAAGGTACATCTTGGTTAGTTTTCTCTATCGCGCGCGTATCTGATTTGCATAATAGTTCAATACAAGAACCATTTCCCTTATCTATATCTAATAAGAATGCAAAATATAATAAATTGTATCACCTACTTTGACCATTAGTTTCTAATTTCTTCAAGCACTGAATCGCAATAGTTAGAGACAAAAAAAATTGTTTCTTTTATAGAAATCCCTCAACGATTGTACATAATTTTAAAAATTAAACATCTTGTAAAGCTAGCATAAATATCAATTCAAATGTAGATCGAATACAAATAAAATTTAGAATTTTCATAATGTTCATAAAGTTAAATATGCGTTTTGTTTTGAAATATTTTATTTTTTCTCATTGTAACTTAGCTGTTCAATTGTTTTGAATTGGATATTTAAATTATCTGGTTGTGATATCTATTTAATTGTAAAGTGTAGTAAAATTAAAGTATGTTAAAACTAATTAAATTTTGAAATATATTTTTTTCTCGCACCTAGAAATTATCTGATTGGGACAAAGGACCATGCCCATAACAAAAACTGCACCCGCTCATCTAGTATATCAATTCATCATATTAACCCTGCTGTTCCTCTACATCGGATATTATGACCTTTTATCCGAGAAATTAATCTTCTTGTCTTTCATAACTTTGTTATTATATCAATTAATGACTCTATTGTGTTGGATAGAACTGCTGCCGATACCAGGACTTACGATTCTGAGCAATTCACCAATAAAATTCAAGCCAGTAGTCGAAAAGGAACAGCCAGGTGAGTTGATTAACAAATAAATTTTGGGGAACAGAGCCCTTGGCGAATTTGTGCATAAACTTAAAACAATGCTTAGCCAACTTAGCCACGGTAGCTGAATAGTCATGCGTCCAGCAATAGGAGCGTCCGGTGATTCGGTCCAGACCGATATGTTTAGTGTACAAATTTTAATTCTACTAAAAATTCTTAGAGGAGAGGGGCTGATGCTTGCTAAATCTGGAGAGGGGGTCGATATGGGGATTGGCATGCCACAGCTTAGGAGTTGAAGTCTACTGACCAGGGTTCAAAATGACGAGCTGTATTGGTGTTTACCATTCAGTGTTAAAAATTTTTGACAGTTTCGAGTAAAATTCTATAAAGCCAAGTCTTTGAATCGTTTTAATAAGTATTTTGGGAGCACACACATTCAAGCCCTTTACCTCACACAAGCAGAATTTTAAGAAATTTGAAATTTCGATTAATTTTAGGATGCGAAGTTATATAGACTCAAGAACTATAAACTTCGATTAAGAGAATTGCTTCAAAGTTAAAATCCATTAACACTACAATTTAATTCTTCTTTAACTTTGGTACATATTTCATCCAGCTTAGAGGATAATTATTGAAGTTATTAAAGGCCTTTTTAGGCTACCGCATTTGTCTGATTTTCTGTTTGGATCTCAAACTATCGCTACATTCCACTCGATTAAATCCGAATTTATAACTTTTCTAGTCCTTATTTTAACGTGGTAGCCGAATGGTCTTGGAAGAAGCTGGCGATGTTTTAATAAAAGGCAAGACAAACCGGACCCCATTTAGATCGAATTTGAAAAATATTTTTGTTACAAAAAATTTGATATATTTTCTGAAAATATTATTTGGTGTGACTTTGGTATTTCATTTAACGTATCTTATTTTTATTTTGTATTGTTTATTTAATGAGTCTTCTTTTATGTTGAAACTTGAAGGGTTCGAGGTGGGAATATGTTAAAGCAGGAAATTTAATATATTTACACATCTTTCACAAGGAACTTTCTCCCCATCCCGAAGTGAGGTCACAATGGACATTCCTTTCACCCTTACGATGTTCGGGGTTGGAAATTCAAAAGAGGACAAGAGTAATAAGAGGTTTTAGTAGATAGAGAGCCACAGGAGATGTTTTGTTTTAATCTTGATTGTAGCTACTATAAGTTAAAACAAACGCCTGTGATCCCCACCATCAGTAGAATACAGTGGCGCACACAAGGGGGTCCTGGAGTCCGGACCCCCCAAAGCCCTTGATTTTTTCCGATTGATTATAATTCTAAGTATATAGTACGTAAAATTTAATTACTTGTTATTAGTGATTAATTTTATTAGTTAATGCTAATTATTTATTCAAAAATTAGTTTTTTACTGTGTTTTGTTCCCGAAATCGACAAAATCAAAAGGAGCATGATACAAGAATGGTGAACTTTCGACCCCGGACCCCACCCACCCCTTGAAAATTCCTGTGTGCGCTACTGGTAGAATATTTTTCGAATAAATTGGTCTGCTTAAATGGACGATTCCTTTTACATTTTACTCGTTTGAAATGGCTTTTGCCGATCAGGGGATATCAGTAACAACTCGTTTGATATAAGTAATTACGTCCTTAATTTCGAATTTTTTTGAATTTTTTGAGACTTTGGATGGATAGACATTTTCCTTTTTTGTCCGGGGTGGCAAAACTGTTAGAGCTGGCCCTGAGCAGTGGGACCCATGCAGGTTAAATCTGCTGTTGGATTTTTATTTTGGTGGGTTATGGATGAGCGTACAGCTAATCGCAATTATCACAAGATCCTAAAAATCTTTTGCAAGAAAGTAATCAAAGCTGGAATCTCTCATTTTCTGAGAAATGGCGATTCATGCAAACAAAATAACTTGAAATATTAGCAGGAAGTCTCAATGCCTTCTGAATAAAAGATTAAACTGAATTTCCTAAGAGAAACTCGAAAATATGAAGCGTATATGGTTCAAGTGTATTATAAATATTTCTTGGTTCTAGGGAGAGTTGTATTAATTATATCTGTATTGGAGATCTTTTGTACGTCTTATCTTTACAAAAGCATTCTTTTTTCTTTCCTGTATTTTTCTTGCTCGGTGTTTTTATTTATCTTCAGAACCGGTTTATCTATTGGGCGCTTGGGGCGGGCACCCAGGGTCCGAAAGGGTGTAACCGGGCCCGGATAAATCGGACTTGCAAGGTTTTCTGGTAATAAATTGTGATCCGCCAAGTGCGAAGAGATCTTCTGCACCCTGGACCCGAAATGAGCTTAAACCGACACTTTTTATCTTGTATATCTTTGTTCTCTAAAATTGCTGTATTCCTGTTTAAATGAACTTTAAAATTTTTCTTCTCCCGAAAAAATATTTGATTGATAAATGCTGAGTGCAGGGATGGTTGGTTTCCGAGGGAGTGGGCTTCGTCTTATAACTTTAATATCTTTTAGACGAACTCGCTTACTTCGGACATTCCGCAAGAGGCCCTCATGCAAGGATCTTAATGAAGCAATATTTGTCTTTTGTCGGGTACAATATTTTTTAGTTGCATGTCTTAACAATTTATGGTAAAACAGTCAAGCAATTTTGTGATTATTTTAACATTAATTTATGAAATAGAATTAATTACCTGGGGATACAATATTTTTTTACAAATAAATGGTCAACTGAGTAACAATATCATAGTGGAATCTTATTATATACAATTGCAAGTTAATTGAATAGTAATAGTAGTTAATTAGTACTTGTTAAATTTAAAAATATGTAACAACAAAAATTAACCTTATACCCTCAACAATGATACCATAAACACTTGATATTCTAAACCTTTTCCAGGATCACAGTTAAAATATCAAGATAATGAAACCCAAGGGAAAGTGGAATCAACAAGAGAGTCTGAAACTACTATTACCGTTGTGAAACCTCGAATATACAGACTTCGAAACTGGAAAAAAGATACCTCGAATGAAGAATATTTCAAAAAATGTCCTGCACCATTTGACGCTTCCAGTATAAAGCCGATGGAAAAAATCCGAGAATATAATTTCACGAATAACGACTCAAACGGAAATGATCCCACAAAAATATATTACTTTCCGTATCGTCAAAAAAGGTCCGAGCAATGGATAGAACCCAAAGAAACGAGACCAAGCAAAATTCGAAATTCGGAATCCAACTTCATTGAAAATTCCGAATCGATCCCTCCTTTACGTGAAGACTCGACTAAAAAAACCGACGATGACTATTCCACCGAAAATTTCGAAATACCAAAAAGTTATTCTTTCCCAATTCGAAGGAAGAGGTTACAACAATGGATAGAGATTCAGGAAAGGGAATCCGAAAATTCAGATATAGTTAGTTCCATGCCACCCACGAGAACATCTGGTCACTGTATGGCTTCGAAGAAAGATATTAGAAGACGAAGATCTTTTTCCGGTTCTGAATATGCTCTAGAAAAGATGGACTCGCATCAAAGCAGAAAACACAAAGACTTTAGCCAATCTGTAGAAATTTCGAATATTTCTTGCGGAAGAACTGCAAATATCGAACTAACAAAGAATGGTTCAACCGCTTTTAGTAGATTAAAAGTAGGCTTCGCGAACTGTTTGCTCAAATGTAAAAAAGACAATTCTAAGTTGAGTATTAAATCAACTGATAGCAAAAAACGATCCCTCAAAAATTTCTTTTGAGGGGGAAAATGAATGGTACGTATATCTTGAAGTTTAAAGAATCTCTTTTGAAAAGAAAATATTCTCCAATAGTGTTCTAATGTTCTGTTTTAGTAATAAGAAAAGTAAATGTGCAAGATTTTTATTTGGAAGAAATTCCCTTTTCTTAAATCAAACTGTAAACTTTTTAAAATAGTTATTTAGATCTTATGTTTCCTCTAATGAAAAGTATCTAGTTTTCTTATGATTGTTACTCTATTTTTACGATGAATTGTATTCAAAATGCATTTGAACGAAACAAATCCTGTTGATTTTTAAGTGAATCTGCAATAAAAAATAAAATTCATTGAAGTTCAATTTTGTGTGTGTAGAGAACGCCAGAATAAGAGGCAGCTACAACTTGGTAGCTCAAAGATCATAGCATTTACCAGAAGATATAAACAATTATTCATCAGTGATTTTAAATTAAGGATTATTGCAATGATTAAGATTTCATGCGATTTTCTAAATTCATAAAATTTGATTCCAGTTGAGACCATTAACGGTCTTTCTTAAGTGGTATAATAATAATGGGATTGATACGCAATTGGATCAAACATCTGTCTTGACCAGGGACATCTTAAGACTCGAGGTCCTGTGCCTGGAGAAATCTTGAGGTTTTTTGAAGCCCTGTGCCCCTATTCAAAAGTAGGCCCTAAAATCTTTGAAAGTAGACAATATATAGCATTCATTGTCAAATACTTGTTCAAACGGTAATTTGAAACAAATGAACATGACTCGCATTATCAAAAACCTAGGCACAAACCGGCTCGATCGATGACCGTATTTCGACTAAATGAGTTGAGTGATTGTTTATCGTATTAGGCCTAGGCATAGACAACGATCAGCACAAAATACAATCTTGCTATTTTTGCCATTTGACAAGCAGTTTGAAATTCAATGTTTTTCGGAGAATATGTATGGGAATAATATTTGATCATTAAAATTATCTGAATCGTGATTTTATTAAGACAAAGCCGAGAACGAAACGAGGCCCTCCCAGAGGGAGATGCCCTAGGACCAGTTGACCCATGTCTTAAGACGTCCCTGGTTTTGACTTTGAAACCACGGTGATATAGTTTAGGGGTCAAGTTCGTGTGATTTTTCACTAGATTCACGACCGTAGGTGATATTAAAGTTATTTAGTGCCGTTCAGGGACTACTGTTAAGAGGGAAAACTTCTATAAAAACAATCCCTAGCGATTTTTCTGAATCCTTCAAAATGTCAACAAATACTTATTATTCGAATACGTTATATGTATTCGAATTACAAAGAAAATGTTAATGTTAAATCAAATTGTAACTCTGTTTTTCACAAAAAATATTTAAGTTTAGAGAATGAAATACTATTCAGATATTCGCGTGATACAAACCATCTTTATTTGAATCTAATTAAAGTATTTTAGTATATAGCACCCGCGATATAATGGTAAGAATATATTGTAATGTCTGTTCACTGAACGCTTTCAGACCGTTTCTGTTGGATACATAACCAATAAGCTTATTAATTTTGAACCACGATCGGATGACAAGGTCGGCAATAAAGGTAGAACTCTACTTTCCATGCCATACTAATGAGAGGATTGAGCCTTGACAAATTTAATATGCATCAACCACTACACGATGGAATTTTAGTGGAAATAGAATTCGAACACGTGACTCGACTTAAACATCGCGCTTTTATCAAGCTCGATGCCATAACCCCTTGGCTACTGCAGTCGTATTGACGTTTCCCTACAGTCAATACCTACACCAATGAAATCAAGAAACTTTTATGTAAAATGATTCGGTGGTGGATCGGTTAAATGAGTAATCTACTTTTAGCCAATAGATAATTGGTTAAGGCTATTATTTTCAAAGCATTTTGAGTAGCGGTGTTACTGAGCGATAAATCTTGTCAAAATTTAAATGAAGCCACTGAAAACCCGGGGCATAGAGTAGCTGATACATTGTTAAATCTGCCATAGCTCAAAATCATCCCGCTGGCGAGGTTTCGTAGATTGGAGAAGGGATTGCAAGTTCATTTGTCGTCTTCGTCACTCTACCGAAGTTTAAAATTACGAGAGAAGAGCCCTTTCGTAGCTTTAAAGTAGAATGTTAATAAACAATCAATCGATTCACAAATGTTTATTAACGTAGCCCTGTAAAGCAACACTATGACTATTGGCAACGGACCTCGTAATTTTGAACCTCAATCAAGCGATGAGGACACCTGAGATGCATCCCCTCTCCAAACAGTGACGTAACGGAGACAATTAAGGCCCTCCTGCAAAATCAGGTTTTTGAGTCTCCCTCAAGTCGTATCTTACAAAAGGTACGTATTTGGAATCAGTCAGGCCTTGTGGCCCCCTAGAATCTGAGCCCCACACATTACGGGGGTTGCAGAGGTGTACGTTGCACCACTGTCTCCAATCTACTACATTATGTCAACGGGAGGATTTTGAACCTCGGCAGATTTAACATGCATCAGCCCCTCTACACGGCGGATTTTTAGTGGCACTAGAGCTCGAACTCATGATACGCTGGCCACAAGTCTGTGACCATAACCACTAAGCTAAGTGGCCGTTTGGCGTATTGAGAAGCTGATGCAAGTTAAATCTGTTGAGGTTCAAAGTCCTCTCGTTGGTACGGTGTGGTAATTTGTAAAGTGGGGTGACAGCTAACGTGGTGTTCGAATCGTTTTAATGAGGCTCGGAATTACGAAGTTCGTCACCAATAATCCTCATGTTCCGAAGTGCGACGTTAATAAACAATCACTCAATCTCCAGCTTATTCTCCAATAAACACGCAAAACAAATTAACGAAAAAAAATATGATGAAAAAAAATATTTATATAGGATTGCTATTTCTAATTTTTTTACTTCAGAGTTAATTTTTTAAAAATTATTCTTGCTTGTTAGATCAATGCTGTTAGTCAATAAAAAACGAAGATCAAATAGTTTGATGTTGAGCTTTGCAGAGAGCAACGTTCTAATAGCATGGTATTGATTAAAAATTCTAAATTTCAAAATTGGGAAACGCCCCCGTTTAATATCTAAGAGAAAATATAAGACACATATATCGTTATTTATATATAATTTCCAGTTTTTGGTTTATGGGGCAGTCCTTAAAATTTACTCTAAAAGAGAGAAATAACTATTACGTGTTAAGGGGAAAACCTTTGAAAGATTATAGCTCATTAGTTTAATTCAAAATATTGCAATATTGTCGATCACGAAAGTTATGATTATAAGAGGAAAGAGTAAAATATGTTATCATGGCAAATACAATTCACTATGAAATCTGTAATTTCTCGTTATTTCGAGTGATATCGATTTAAGACTGGTTTTCTCAAATGTCAAAGAATCTGAACTACACTCGGAACATATTTTTAGTCAGAAATTCGCAGCATTTTGACTCTCGTATCTATTTATAAAACTACATTTTTCAAAATATGAAAATATCCCACAACAAAACAATTTATTTTTCAACTCCTACACTAGTAGCCTCACATTCTCTATATATTTCTTTATTTATCTTGGTGGAAATTTCAATCGTTACTAAAATACATTTTAAAGCGCTCAATTGAGCTGAACCTTTATATACATGATTATTTTGGATGACAATACAGTAATTTAATTATAATTAATAAAAATTTATTGATTAAAATTAATTATTTAAAGAATTACAAATACAGCCCCGTTGGCATCATTTTTGGTGACTTGTGTGACAAAACTTGAAAAGGTTTTTTTCTCACGTTTTAAGGCATTCAGTTGAACTGAAATTTTACGTACACGATTGTTTAGGATGACTATACGATACTTTAAAGTTAATAAAAATTACCACTTAATGTTGTGATTCTGTTCTATGTACATACATATTTATATTAATTGTAACTATTTAATAAAAAGTAGCTAAAAATAAAATTTTTCTTTGTTGATCTAAGTAGGAATTGAATTAAGAAATTTTTTTTTATATTTCTTTAAATGTATGAAGAGAATTCAGATAGCATTGCGGTATACCAAAAGATACGAGTACCCGCGGTAGTACGTACTGAGGTGGAGCTCTAAAACTACATGATGTGGAAGTTAGGTAAGGGAAGTGATAAGGTGTTGTCCTCCCCACTTTACCGTGGTTCAAAATTGCGAGGTCCGTCGCTAATTGTTTTTGTTGCTTTGAAGTGTGACGTTAATCAACTGAAGGTGAAAAATGAATATTCAGTCAAAATAAATAATACAAAAGTAATATAAAAAAAAAATTCAAGTCAATACCTATTTAGGTTAATAAAGAAACATTTTATTTTAGTTACTTTTTATTAAATAATTACAATTAATATAATACACATTTGACAGAATCGCAATATTAAGTGGCAAAATAGAAAGCGATTTTCCATTTTCCTTTCTATATAGGGGGCTGAACTATTTTATTTTTGTTTGTTACTATTTATTCATTCATTAAATTTAATTACTTTAATAAAGTAGTTTAGTAAGAAAAAAATCACATTCTCAGAAATTAGACCATCCCAGGTGGGATTCCAGGGTTCTAAGGGGCCCAAAGCCTAACTGCTGCCAAGCACCTTCTCTTTGCAAAATCCAACTTGGTGGTCCGAATCCTGACTTTGCAGAGGGGCCCAAATGTTCTGCGTTACACCACTGCCTAGTGCCATTGAAAACCCGTTGCCTCAACAAATTAAACGTACGTTTAATTTGTTGAGGCTCAATGTTCTCCAGTTGGCGTAGTAAGGAAAATCGGAGGAGTAGGGTGCCAGCTCAAGTGTCGTCCCCGTCACTTGATCTTGGTTCAAAATTACGAGGTCCATTGCCTCGGGTTGCTTTATAGTGTGACGTTAGTATAAACATTCACTCATTCATGAAAATATAACATTAATGTTGAGGAGTTTTTTCTCTGTCTGAAAAAATACTCCGAATTCGGTTTTTGTACTTTAACAGTACGCGAAGTTGGCTTTAATCCTTTACAGAAAAATTATTTCCTGATGGAATGGATTACAGTAATGTTGTATTTCAAACAAACTCCACAACTTTAATTATTCCGAGTCATTACTTATGTCCAGTTTCATTCCTCATTGATTGTTCTTTTTTATCACTCATTTTTTTTAAAAAATTGAAATGAAACTTCGTATTTTGGAACTGTTTCACAGCAAAATAAAAACTCAACACATAAATACAGTTAATCCAATCGCAATTCTCTTTGGCGAGTGCTTTCCAGTGAAATGCGCCAACAAACTGAGTCCATAAAGATAAACCAGAATAAATATACGCCCGGAAACACTTGATAGCGAGTTTTCTCGAAGTAAAATAAGCACACACGAACGCATAAATTATACTTTAAAAAATTAGCTGGGAATCAGTGAAAGCTTTTAAAACTTTCTAACATTTTTCTGTGCTTTAATTGCCCATTAAATCCGCAAAAGTTTTACTCCACGATAACGGCGCCTATTAATTAGCCGTCTGGACGTAAACCTCCAAATATATCATGGCCCCCTCGTCTCTCCCAGACCGAAATTCCGGACCGCCGTTGCCATGGGAACGGGAGAGTCCTGATTGACCTCCTCGCCGCGTATCTAGGCAACAGGATAGAAAGGGGTTGGTGAATCGGGATAACACTCTCACTCTGGATCCCGTTATGGAAGAGAGGGAACAGGTTGCAAATTGAACCCTTCATACAAACCACAAGATATTAATACCTGAAGCATGGTAATTGGATGAAAGGAAATTTGAGTTGAAAAAGACACTGCCTTGGGGTAAAAGTATGGATTGACGGATGCGGCACTAAAGGGGGAAAAGGGGGTATTCGGCGGCGGCGTGTCTGTCGCATAAATGCATGGAACATTGAAAATTGATTTTTAGAGTCGTTTAGAGAGCGCTTAAATAGAACTTTGTTTTCATTCCGGGTGCAAGGTGTTGCTGGTGGCAAGCAAGCTGTTGACGGCGTGTCTTCCGAGAAACTGCGCAAGATGGATTTTTGGTAATGTTGCAGTTGATCTGAGTGGTTACACAAGACGTCAATAACAATTCATCCCAGGGTAAATTGCCAAGGTTTGCCGTAATGAAATTGAATTCTTTTGTGTGTATATGTGGTGCTGATTCCAACAGCAGGCAGAAGTGAGAAGCTTTTCTTGAAAGAATTTGCACCAGTGGAATTACTATTACGTTCGACTTAAGGTTATTTAAAAAAATAAAGGATTGGCTGAAGGAAATTCGATTAAGATTCGTATTCAACAAAATCAATTTCTGTGGTTGAAATTTGTACTTTTGAGGTGTGGTCGTTTGTTTCAAGGTTGTCAGTTGTTCTTGATTCAGTGAACGACAGATTTCATTCTTTCATTTTGTGTAAAATTTTTATCTGTGTTAATTGTTACGAAATGACTGTCAATAATTTATTTCCGAATCGTCATTAGAAATATTTAAAAACTTATGAATTCCTCTTTATATTGAATAATTCCGATTTTGAAGTGAAAAATTATATAAAAAAAAAGAAAATCAGTAAAATTTGGGGAATTTAAGGTATGAAACATTACGGACACTTTTGAAGTGCAGCGTCTTTAAAAGAGAAGTAAAAATTTTTCATAAAGAGAACAAATCGTTCTCTCTCGCAAAAAAGTAAAAGAATAAGTCCAGTATTAGTTACTTTTACCGAGAACTTGAGATGACTTTTCCGCAAATTTATGTAAGTTCGATTACATCTTAAGTGAAAAACAATTTTCATGCATAAACTTGATTGCAATAAAAAAAAAATTTTCAGAATTTCAATAAATGATTTCAATGGACTCAACACAGTTTTAATATTTAATATCTTCCTGATAAGTAATTAAATTGCAGAGAAAAGCAATTTTCTATTTGAAAAAGAAAAAAAAAAGAAAAAAACTGACTGACAGAAAAAAAAATTGTGTACAGGATCATATCTTAATTATTGAATTTTTTTTTAATGGTGACTGAATGTGAAAAAATGTACTTGTTATTCCTTTCGAAGGAATAAAACAAAGCGAAATAAACATTCTAAATTGAACGAAATGTCCATTAATCCGATAAAACAATCATAATTGTCCTATTATAAAAGCAATTCCGAAGGATACATTTTGCAAAGCATACATCATGGGTTGCATAACGTCCACAGCTACAAAGTCGCCTCCAGAGCTTTGTATTCCGGAACCCATCCAAATAAACAGTAAGTTCCATTTAAATATAATTATATTTTAAAATCTGGTAAGTTTTTAAATATATTTTTGTATATGTTACAGAGCTCAAAACTAATTAATTAAACGTTAACAGAAACATCTTTAGGAAAAAAACATTATATCAAATATTAATTTGACTTTATGTGTCTCTGTCTTTAAATTTTAAACATGTTAATTTAAATATTGATTTCACAAGAATTTTTTTAAAAAATTCGCAAGAATTTAATATTTGAGCCACTGTGTTTAAGAATTAACAAATTTCAAAAATGATGAGATGAGTGTGTTGAGATGGTAATAATATATATATATTTCAATATCTTCTTAATAATTAAGATAAATAAAAAAATTCTTTTTCAGATCTGGTTTATTAAAAAATTCTTATAATGTATTAAATAATTATGTTAACGGCTTACGCTCGTGAATTTCAGTTATGATTTTGATTTATCAAGATTTGATGTGGCACTAAAAGATTTTTTCTTAAAGTTGTACTAATCAAATAAAATAATTTAAGCAATAGATTTTCCTATTTCTTATTATAAAATAAAGAGGATTTGAAAGCGATGTAGCGAGAAGTACAAATTACTTATATAACAAAGGCAATAAAATTGTACTGTTTATTGAATGAAATTATTTTTTTTTTCCTCTATAGTCGAGTTGAGAGATATGACTAAGGAAATTCTATTATGAGTAAATCCTAATTAATTACTGTAAGTAATTGTTTTACATGGATTGTAATTCACGAACTAATTCATTATTATTTACATCGTTCATTTTTAATGCTCCCCCCATATATACATATAGCAACTATGATGTCTAAATCAAATGATTACATTTCTAGAAATATAGACATTTTAAAATTTTAGGTGCTAATAATAGATACATTAACAATAGTTTTATGTATACATATTTTTTCTTCCTTCTTGAGTAATACTTCTTTCCCCCGATAATTAAGAGCAGCACGCGCAAAAAGATTGTAACGAAAATGTATAAGCACTAGTAAATGTGTGTGTGTGTGTGTGTGTGAATGTGTGTGTGTGTGCAAATTATTTTTGTGCACTGCAGGCAATTTTGAAAATTTGAACAGTCGTCTGTAATTTATGCAATTTCTTATTAAAATCTGAATAATTTAATTATATATTTTTAAATTGATATGAGCAATCAAATCCTTCATTTTAACAATTAATTCTTGTTTTTATTACAAACCCAAAATAAATATTGCAATAATAATTAAAATTCTAATTATTAGTTTCACCAAAGAATTTCTAATTTCTAATCACACAAGCATAAAAATAAAATACTCAGTCAGATCATCTTATACAATACAAATGATTATACAAGGAGGACAATTTAATAAAAATAAATGTATTAGGATTATGTATGTTGCAAAATAAATAGCTACATAATAAGATTTAATGCATTAAATCTTGTTTTAAATAATTAACTCATATAAAAAATGTAAGAGTATTCTTATTTCAATAGCTCTGATTGAAATTTATTCCATTCTCCAGTTTCATAACTGGATATGAATATTTATAGAAGGAAATAAAAAAACAATTTTTTTAATCATATAATAGGATAAAAAACCAATGTATTTGTAAATTAAATGTTGGTATCTTTCGAAAAACATTCCTTTATATAAATATGGCAAAAATGTTTGACTGCTATTAAAATTTCTACATCAGGTATCGGCAACCTTTTAGCTGTGGCGTGCCAAACCAATTTACCAATATGATTCAGCGTGCCACATATTAAGGTAATTTTGAAACAATTCGATTCCCACGATAATGCATGCAGAGTTAGAGAATAGAGATCAATAATATAGATTTACAGTTTTATTACATATTAATTTTACATCATTTAAAAATATGTCATAAAAATAAAAAAAATGGTGCTTGGAACGTCTCTCGATAGAAGTGAAACTTCTTTGGCGATGTTGGAATATTGATTATTTGCTCTAATATTCCAAACTGACAGTGTGCATGTCTCAATTGCCTAATTTGCATGAAAAGTATTAGTGGAGAATTGAGTCTTTCTGATACCAAATCCTAAGTAGGAATATATGCTGCAATTTCTGTGTACAAAACTCTTATATTTTGATAAATTTGGTATACTTTTCCTACTTAAACTTTGTCGGCAATTGTAACAGTCTTTAATGTCTTCTAAATTAATTTCCAGTAAAATATTTTCTGCTCAGCAACAGGCGTTCTCAAATCATCTCTAAACCATAATCTATCACAAATCGAACACCCGTGAGCGAAAGGATTATCAACGAATAGCTTTTGAAAATCTTTGTGAGCATTTTTATGGGTGAGTGAATATTAACGGCGCACTGTTCAGCTACATGAGAGCTTTTGGCGACGGACTTCGTAAATTTGACCCATGGTCAAGAGATGAGGACGTCACCTGAGCTGGCACTCCCCCCTCTCCTAACTACCACATCACACCAATGGGAGGACGTTTGAGCTTTCAACAGATTTAACGTGCATCGCCTCCCTACACGGCGGGTTTTAAGGGATACTCGGCTCGAAGTCAGGACACGCCAGCCACGATCTGATACTTTAACCACTAGGCTACTGTGTCCACGCATTTTTATGGAAATCATAGTCTTTGTAACGTAAGATAGAATTTATTATCGATTCACATGCATCAGTTCCAACACGCACTAGACTTGTTGAGGGTTCTGTAGTTGACGGCACAGGGTGGTTCACAAAGTCCGTATTAATCTGTGCTGTCATAAGAAGAGTCAATAACATTCCCATCCCTTAAACTCGGTATTAAGAGAATATTTTGCAATGTTTTTTTCCGTGCTTGATATTCTCTCATGTACTCTGATCGAGATTTGGCAGTAGCACTTGATGAATTTGCATGATTTTTCTGTTGGTTTTTATTTCACTTTTTCGACTGGACTTATTACTAGTTTTTCTTTCACGAAACTCTTTTCCTCTTTGTGCATTTGATTTACGCATTCTGACTAGTATTAATAATAATTCAACGCAAATGAAAATTAAAGGAATATAAATTAGCCACCAAACTCATCGCCATGTAGCCAACAATCTAAAGCAAATTTCAAAAAGGCACGCTTTTGCTGCGAGAGCTATTTTGTCTACATCGTAATGCTCACACTACAACTGATACGACCGCTGATAATGTTCCCGGGTCTGGGGAAAAGGACCCCAAATCGGAAGGTGGGCAAGTTGACCAGTCGGAGACGTGGGCAATTATCCAACTTTTTCACCGATGTGACACAAGTCACGCGGTGTCCCCGTTCCCCTTTTCCTCCTCTGGCTCTCTCCTTACATGGTGACGATTAGGGGGAATGGGGGAAGACTACTTCCGTTCACTTTTTCACTGGTACGCAAAACTGGGCAATTTTCTCATTCACTCTCGAGCCCAAAAAAGTTTCACTTCAATAAACAGCATTAAATATATAACTATTTCTTCAACAAAATTTTTAAAAAAAATCATTGTACATATATTACGTATTTTTAAACATATTTATTAAAATAAGAAATATAGACAACATAAAATATAAGTACTTCGCTTCATTATAGTTAAACGAAAATTTTAATTTGAACCTAGTGCTTGTACCGCTCTACTTCCTTAGTGGCCGCGGTAGCCGAGTGGTATAGGTATCAGACCGTGGCATGCCTTGTCACGAGTTCGAGCCCAGTACCACTAAAGACCCGCCGTGTAGGGCAGCGATGCACGTTAAATCTGTCGAGAGCTGAAACGTCCTCCCGTTGGTGTGGTAGTTAGGAGAGGGGGTGCCAGCTCAGGTGTCGTCCACGTCACTTGACCATGGTTCAAAATTACGTGGTCCATCGCCAAAAAGCCCTCGTGTAGCTGAACAGTGTGACGTTAATATTCAATCAATCAATCAATCTACTTCCTTATCGCAAAATCATTGGTTTAATGTATGACTTTCAATTTGACGCGACTCTGAGCGCTCAGTTGTTACACAATTTCTTTGCGGACTCGAAAATATTTTTCATATGAGAAAAGATTTTTTTTTTTTTTTTTTGCTTAAATATAAATAGCCAAAAGAGGTAAGCACAGTTCATGCAATATTCGCTCTTCAAACGATTAAATCTCTCCAACAATGGCATTCATTAATTTACAAAATAGCGGTAAATTTATCTTTAGAGTTATCTTTCAGGTTTTTTCACAATTCTGTATTTGTCCAAAATTCTAGAGATGTTTGTCAAATAAGGTACATTAAAAAATTTATGAATTTCCCTTCACATAAAATTTGACAGATTCGTCGAGTAGTGCAAAGCTCCACTGAGAATTATATCGCGTGCCATAGGTTAATGACCTCCGGTCTACACTTTTTGCTGAAAGGAGGCGAATTGTGGTTACCAAAAGAAATAGTTATTTATATTTTGCCAAAGATAGTTAAATTGTACATAAAAAGAGAGAAAGAGAGAGAGAGAGAGAGAGAGAAAGTATAAGAAAATATATCTTGAAATATAGACACCTTTTTTACAAAACTAATCAGACATTTCCCCTAAATAATAAAATTACAACATTTGAAATTTATGATAGCCATTTGTATATGAAAAAGTGTAATAAACAGTTCCATTTTCTTTCTTTTCTTTCCTTTTTTAATTTTTTTTCTTTAGTTTATAATTTCAATAATATCACAGTTTGTTAACTGTTACTATGAGCTGCATTTATTTGTTTTTAGATCAAATTATAAATGGAAAGTAAATCTATGATATTAAAAAAAACTAATTTTACGTTCATTATTTTTTTTAACTTAATGGTTTAATGCACAAACACTCACAGAAAACGAAATTTTTGTTGTATGAATAAAATAGAATTTTTAAAAATCCATCACACACATATAAGGAGAATGGGAAATAATTTTCGCTTTTTGTTTTTAAAATGAAAATAATGATAATATTGATTAAATTCACTTCCTTTTTCTAAGAATACGAACACATTTAAGGAATACAAATACATTTAATGAATAAAGATAAAATTTAATACTTTTTAATAATAACATCCTTCAGTTGTAGATGTTAATTACCTAAGATAAGAGAGAGTTAAAAAGAAAATTGAGATAAAAGTAAAATAATTGAAAAAAAAAACAACTATCTGTAATGGAAAATTGAATTATTAAATAATCGGAAATATATCAAATGTATACGAGATATCATATAATTATCACAATCATGTATCTCAGCTTAAAACACATACATAGTTCTTCCTACCTTTAAACGAACATTTTGCAATTTTTAGTCGATCCCTACATCATTCATAATAATCCTTCCTGTGCGACTTCTAAAAGAGGAAAAATCAGAATGACGTGTGTTTGTGAATATAAAATTTATCTCCCGTCAGCCGCGTATGCCGAAATAGCTCAGTTGGGAGAGCGTTAGACTGAAGATCTAAAGGTCCCTGGTTCGATCCCGGGTTTCGGCAGGTTATCTTATCCTCGTTAGTATAGTGGTCAGTATCCCCGCCTGTCACGCGGGAGACCGGGGTTCGATTCCCCGACGGGGAGGATTTTTTTTTTAATTCTTGCTCTAAAACAATTCTATTTAAATAATTTTGAAGAAACAGGTAACAATTTGCAAAGCTATTCATTCTTAAACAATAATAGAAAATCATTAACATTTTTTGATAACTATGCTAAGAAAAATAATTTTTGAACAACTAAGTTCTGCATAAGCACTAGCATTTAAAACTGTTTTTACGACGTTTGACCTCCTAAAATAGGCATTTTATTTCGTCGTAATTTTTTGCTATATTTCGATAAATAATTCATATTCTGATTTTTTAGCACAGATACTTATTATTTCCATCTTATGTTTTATTTGTTAAAACAAATAATAAGCTCTCGAGTTGGAAACTTTTGTTACGTTTTGAATTTTTTGAAATTTAATAGACCAGATATCTCTCTCTCTCTCTCTTGGATTACTATTATTATTATTTTTGTTACAGCTAATTTAGTAGAAGCCATTGTCTGTTTTGCATTTTGTATCATTTCCACATGAGCCTCTTTTTTTGCATCATTAAAATTTGAGATATTTATACAGTTTTTAACACGCATGCAAGCATTTATATGTATAATTATAATCAAACAAAAGAATGATGCCTTCTTGGCAGGAGCGTAGCTTCTGCCGTATCAGTGACACGGGGCGCCTAAGCTTTGGGGGCCCCAAAACGTGTAAGTAAAAAATCGCAAAATGTTAAGTGGCCACTTGCAAGGGCCCCCAAGGAACTTTGATACATGACACACTTAAGACTAGCTACGCCACTGCTTCTTGGTATAAAATACAAAGCAGAAGATAAAATTCTGAATATTAGAATCAAGAACCTGAATCCTATTCTAAGAAGTCTTTAGAGCAAAATGTATTCTTAAATTGTCACTGGTTTTGGGTAGTGTGAGATGCAGGGTCAAGTTTGCTGTTTATAAAATATCCCTATCAGCAAAAAACTTATGAGCATAAATATTATGAAAAGAAACTAAAATCAATTATCAGTTAAGCCTAAAATTGATTTGTGCATTCGAATAGTACTCTATAAATATGTGTGTGTATCGTAAATGGTTATATATATTTTTTAAAATTTAGAGTAAACATAAGAAAAAATGTTCAGTTTAAAGTCAAACCAGCGTTTAAAAAAAATTCAAAACGTGATTACATCAACTTCACCTTTAGAAGTTTAGCTTACAAATTAAAAAAGTCACGATTTGAAAAAAAAAAAAATTTTAACGTTTAGACTAATGATTCTCAACCACTTAACAATTATAAAATTTGGAGGAAAAAAAAACAATACAATAAGTTTAAAAGGATATTACTTATCTGTAATACAGTATGTAAAATAGTTTACAATAATAATTTTCAATGTTAAACAAAATAATATGTATGACAAAGACAAAAAAAACTATTTAATGAGTAGTTAGTTACAAATTAATTATAAGAATACATTTAATGCGTAATTTAATCTTGATGATATTTGATAATTTCGTTTATATATATATATATATATATATATATATATATATATATATATATATATATTTGGTCATAAAAATGATAATACCACTCTCATTTCATCAACTACATTTAAAAGTCTCCATCTACTTTTCATTTTTATATCTGTTAATGCTGAAAATCCGAATTCATGCAAATAAGATGTAGAAAATTGTAAGAATATCTTTAAAGCTTTTTTAGATATTATGAGATATTCACCTCTAATTTTAATCCAAAATGATGAATCCTCTTCCGAATGTTTTGAAATTAAATTTCAATTAGTACAGAGCGCGAAATTAGCTTTCCCTCTTCATTCAACGTTAATTCATATACAGATGTATCCAGTAGCTCACACAAAAAATTTTCAATTCACCCAAATTTTATTTTACGTAATATATACATAGGATTATAACCAATCGAAAAAAAAAATCAAGGGTTATGGGGGGGTCCGGATCCCTAGTACACCCCCCCTCCTTGTATGCGCCACTGGATGTATCCGTTATCACAAATGGATTGCGAACACAATAAAATTTTTGTATATCCATCTATCCACGAAAGGATAAGTTAAATATACTACTGATAGCCTTAGCTTATTTCCATAAAATTCCCGAATAATCTTTCTCTCTTTCTGGTTCTGGATTTTATTTTTTTCTCAGGAGAATAATTAAAAATTAAAAAAAAAATTTGGTGGCACACAAAAATGCTGCGGTATAGTGATTGAGAATCACTGATCTAGACCAGGGATGGCGAAACCGTGGCATGGCATGCGACACAATATTTTGGGCACGCAAGCGATCAAAATGGTTTGCATTCTATTTCAAAATAACCAAGTTCACTATGAAGTAATACGAACAAACGCAAGTGATCGATCGCGGGGCGGCGGGTAGCACACTCGTTCTTTATTGTCTTGCTTTAGTTACGTCGTGAACTACAATTGCTTTGAAACAAATCCTCTTGTCAAAAAAAGTTAGCCACAGCAAAATAAGTCAATAATATGAGTTATTTACCATCCAATCTGCAACAACAGAAGTCACATTAATGTTTAAGGGGACTTGGCACCCTTTGAGCAAACTTCTTTATTTACGTATTTAAAAATTATATTTTAACATTTTATACTATGTTTCTATTCAAGAAAATGTTACCAGATGAAAATTTTCATATATTATTCACACAATTTTAAAAATTTATATTTTTTGAAGAAAATTGGGAAAATTTTAAAATCCTACTCCTTTTGTAAAAATTAATTTTTTGACCTGAAATGTTTTTATAATATTCTTATGGATGTTCTTAACAACTTTAGGGATCAATTTTAGAATAACTTCATTCGTTTTCGAGAAAAAAAATAAAATGTTGATATACAGGCTAAAAATCAACGGGAAAGCCAACATGTCTTACATTTTATTTTTTTTAAAAAAAAAGTATTCCGTTTATAGCAAAACGGATTCCTAATTTTATTACATGCTTTATTTTTAACACGCAGGAAAAAAATTGAAGTGATTGGTAAATAATTGTCGAAGGAGTAGCATTTTGAATGCACTAAGGTTTCGAAAAACACAAACTGAGAAAAACCACTTTAAAGTTTATAATTCTGAAAAAATAATTATTATAAGCTTAATTAAAATACCACTTTAAGATATTACTTATACGTTTTTCTTTAAAATAATTGCATTTTCATATGTTTTCAACCCACACATTTTTATAAACGATCAACTTTTAGAGAGTACTAATTGCACAAGAAAACTCAAGAAAACTTAAAAATTTTTTTTTCTGTCATGACAGAAATTTTAGCTATTTTTCTTCTTATAATATTAAAGTATTACATTTGTATGGAAAATATATCAGGAATAAGAACTGAAATTATATATAAAATTATTAATATAAAATGCCTTAATTTAAAAATTTTACATGCACACATTTCACAAGGAAGAAAAATTACATTATTGTATTGCCTCGGAAATATTCTGCTTTTAATACTACACATTCTTTTTTATAGTTATTATTTCTATTTATAAAATATATTTTTTTTATCACAACGCATTTTTTAGCTTTTTTTTCTAAAAAGGGGGTGTGGCTGAATTGCCTAATTTGTTTTCAAATGAAGTTTTATTCAACTTCTAACTTTCCGACATGCACAAGTGATATATCAATCGAAAGATAATAATGCAAAGAATAAGATTAAATGAAAATAAAAAAAAACGATAGGTTTGTGATTTTTAGGGTACCAAGTCGCCTTAATTTGAATTACACGTATAACTAAAACATTTACAACTATACAATGTAAAAGGTATTTTTTAATAGTAAATAAATAATTTTGCGTGTTAATATTTAGTTTCATTATTTCCGGGATAATGACAAGTAAAAATTATTTGACGGCACGTCTACACCTCATTAAATACTTTTTTAGAAAAAAATGGCACGTTGATCCATAAAGGTTCGCCTCCCCCTGGTCTGGACAATAAAGATACTCTACTATATAATTCAATAAGAGGTTAACTTACTTCTAAAATAAATAAATAATATTAATTAAAAAATTAGAAATGTGTGTGTGCTCCACTGAAGAAAACTTTTCTTGGAGAGGATGCCTATTTGTAACGGTTATTTATGTTTTTACTGGGTTGAAAGTAATGAACAAAATCTCGGGGGTAAAAAATAATAAATTTAATAAACTAAAAATCATCATCTCTTACAAAATTGTCTGTTATGCAAGACTTAACAAGACAAATGCAATTAAACATTTAGAGAAACAACTTACAGTAAATTTTAGTTAAATACACGGAGAAAAAAAGAAATAGTCAAAAATAATCACGTAGACATGCTTATTTTGAAATTAGTGTGTTTGTATCAGATTTTTGAACGCAGGCCTTTCTCGAATTTGATACAGTACATGTACTCAAAACCCCCTAAAAACACTCTCAGACAAATTTAAAAGATATTCAGGATTACAGAAGCTCTTTTAATATTCTGGATAGATATTTTAAAAATTGGGGTTCAACAACAAACTTAATTCTCTTAAATCTACCGAGCTATATTTCGTATCTACCACGCTACACGCGGAGGAACACATGAGTATTAAAATGAGTATAGATTCTTTGTTGTTATTTCTGATTTTCTCTTGTTTGTAAATCGAAAAGTACGTGATTTAATACAAGTTTAATATGCTGGTAAAATTATTAATTACACTCTCTATATGATTGACAGCCAATTTAGCTATGTGATAAATATTTACTTTATATTGGCATATTATTTAAAAAAGACTAGTGTTATTAATTTAATGCAATTTACTTGATTCATTAGTCAATTGTTTGATTTATTCAGATCAAAACTAAACAACTGTAAGCAACATTCTTATAAAACCCATCCTGGGTTCAAGTGTAGAATAGAGAGGGGGGCTTGGCAAAGTTAATTTTGTAGGCAACCAAAATTGGCGATAATTGGCTTAATTTAGCGATAGGTGTTACGAAGCGGAATTTTCTAATGAAAATAAATAAATGTTAATGAGAAATAAAATTTTTTTTTTAAAGTTACCAGTAATACGTTTGGCTATCAATTCCAGTCGCTAAATCCAAAGGGCCACAATTTTACACTTTAACCCAAAATTGGAAAAACTTTTATCTGTCATTACACATAGCCAACTACTAAAACCCCATTTTTGATTCTGCTTTGAAAGGTGGTCATCCAATGATCATTATGTCACATGAAGTTTGCAGTAATAGTACTATTATTTTGCAGTAGAATATGCTTGTGTGAATTGTAGCATTAACATGTTTGAATATGCAATATGGTTTTATGGACTAAACATAGTATTAAGTTTTTCATCAATTAATGTAGGAATAAATACAATTTTAGACAACCCACATTGAATCCAAATCAATACTAAAAAGATTCAGGATTTATTTAAATTTTACTACACTTTCAAAACCCACAAAAATTACTTTATTTCTTCGTACATTTATTTATAGGCAAATAATTGAAGTATTCATTTTCTAGTTTGGAATAATTTTAGTTTTATTTTCATACTGAACTCTAAAAAGGCTTGCATGTTGTGAGTGACTGTCTTGAAAAAGGCAAGTTTACAAAATAAGTTTTTGTTGACAATTATTAATCTTTTGAGGAAACTAATTTCTTGAAACTTTTAAAGTTCTTTTTTAGCTTATTAATTAAGTTATGGAAAATGTCTTAAAAGTTCCCATACAGAAATTATTTAAGAGTTCCAACAATTTCAATACACTTATTTTATGATTCCTTTCAATTTACAATATTGAAAGAATCAAAATTAACGGAACAGAAATTACAGAGAATTAAGAAAATTAGTTAGTAAAATTGAACATAATATATTTCAAGAATGATTTGTACTTTTCAATATTAGACATTAAGTATAAAAATTAAATCTACTTAACTACTAATATTTAATGGATATTTTGTCTTATTAATAATTGATCTGCATTGTTTAAATTAGATTTATCACAGTACTTACACATTATCACTGCCTTTTGGTAACATTATATGAAATGAAACACATGAAATTGAAAATTCAGCACAAACAACACTTGCAAAATTGGTATTGCCAACTTGGTGAGTTATCTTGAACGTTGTCACCATAATATGTAAGTACCGATTTATCTTATAACATAGTGCAGAAAGGCAGCGGCATGACAGAGAACATTTGGGCCCCCAAGTTGGAATTTACGAAGGGTAGGTATATTTGGCGACTGTGTCAGGCTTTGGGCCCCTAAGGACCCAGGATACCCCACAATATGAGGGTGTATGTTAAGCCACTGCAGAAAGGCTATATTTTCATGACCATAAAACTTTGCTTTGATTGAAAACTATTGTAATATTTCTAAAAAATCTTATTAATTTGATATTTTTTATAAGAAACTTACAAGCTCAGTCAAAGTAAGTTTTAATTCACGACATATTAATCTTCTGGTTTATAACACACCTTTAATGTGACCATAGTGTTTTGTTTTTTTGTGTGAAAATTAATGAGATATATATCAGATTTTTGATATTTAACCTGATTAAGTATATTTTAAACTTTTATTTATTTATCCGTGATTACGTACAATCCTGGACTATATACGAGTCCAGGATATAGTCCAGGATTGGACGACAAGGTGGGAGATCGTAGCTCGTTAGGATTGGGTTCTCTCTGATGTTACAAATAGTGGGCTACTACCGATACTCATGTATCATCTATCTATATAGATGTCATGCGACATCTATATTCCATTCTTAGAAATATAGCATGCGATACAAATTTTAAATCTGTTAAATATTAATTTTTTTATTTTGTCAAAAATATTTAATGTAGTAACGATAAGTCATTAAAAAAAAGGATACGATAAACACTGAAACATTATTTATCTGAAATATTATAGCGAATATTCTGCAAGTAAACACACACACACACACAATAATTAAACTTTTTCTTGTCAATTATTTGATTAAACATTAACACAACCCCCACTCCTCTCCCCAACATTTCAAATTTGTTTGATTTAGAAGCTATTAAAAAGAGTTCAAACAATTTCTGAAACAATATATTTTTTTCATACGATTTCAATAATCAATTTTTCAAATAAATATTAATCTGTATTCCCCGTGTTAGCTATAAATTAGAATTATATTGTAATAGCAGGAGATATCGCTCAAAAATTACACGGCTATTTTTGGATAGAAATATCCGGTACGTAACATGCAATAATAATACTAGTTTAATTCGTTGAAGTCGGTGACAGTATTCATTATTCCTCTCAACGGTATATTTTCTGTGTTTTATAGCTAATTAGATTTAAATTCTTTATTACTCTGTGAGACACGATCATTTACTTATGAATAAATAAATGCACGCGCATTGCACTTTTTGTGCTGAGGCATAATGAAAAAAAGTGTTGAATATTTTTAACAAGTAATATATATATATAAAGAAAGCGTGTATCAGTGTGAACACGCGTTAGAAGTTAACTTCTTTGGCTTACATGTATTGAATTGTATAAAAAAGTTTTATTTTGAAGTAATCTTATATATAATTAACAAATTTGTTATTATCATTATTATTTCAAACTGTATTTAAAAAAAAATAATTAGGATGGAAAAGGTATAAGTATAGACAAAAGTTTCATTTTCAATACATAATACTAAAATTTTTTTTATTGTATGTATTTTGAGAAAAGTATCATCATTATTAGTCTAAATCAAAAATTTGCCTCGAAACAAAAATGCAAAATGTTCCATGCGTTGCAATTTTTGTCGAATTATAACAAAACAAACTTTCCAGAAATATTCATCTAATGTATAGTTATAAATTCTTGGATGCATTGTAATAATAGTGATAGGGTGAAAGAAGAAATTAAAGTTTTTTATGTATAGGAAAAATCATTAAAATTCTTGAAATTTTTATATAAAAATTTGCGTTTACCCATATTTTGTAAATTATTATATAAAACATTACATTGCATGCATTCATTTGTAAAGGATTGCTTAAAGAAGTTAAATCAGGTAAAGATATAAAATTTTAAAAAAAATCAAAACGCATGGAAGGTTTTTAAATTTTTAAAAATTATACTCATTTTTTTCTCACCAATTTTTTTATATGATTTTAGTTCTAAGTTACATAGAGCCAGTAAAAATTTGGGACGTTTGTAAAAAATTTTACTGTCCACTGTAGTCTTAAAATACAAATTAATGAAGCACTATATAACACTTTCACAACAATCAAATTAATTACACCAAAGCATATATATTATTTAAAAACTCACTTCTTAAACTGGATTTAGAAATTCCATTCGATTGAAAATTTAGTAAACACAATCTTTTATTGCCAAACTATTGGAAGAAATGTTGTGTTCCAACTAAATTTTAAAACAATAGATTGTTTGTATTATTTCCTTAAAAGAATTTTAAAACTGTATATCCAACAAACTCTCCTTAAACTAATTTTTGACAGATTTTGAACCATTTAAATGCCTACTTCGGGTAGATTAAAGACTCACTTCCGATTTTTTTTCATTCATAAAATTGATTATAATTTAACTTCTAGGTAACGTAAAAACAAAACAAAGTATGTATTGCAAAGCTAAAAGAGGAAAGGCTTGTTAAAGCTGCTGTTGAATGAGGAGAGGAGGGTGGGTGCTAGCTCAGGACTAAAAGACGAAAAACACAAAAGAAATTTTAAAAGCCGTAATTTTTAATCTATTTTTTAAATCTTTGAAGAGATTACGGATAATATTATTCTACATATGGAGAAAAAGTTTCGTTAGATTATTTTTATAAATAATGAAGTTATTAAATATTTAAAATTTTGAGTATTTTTTAAAAAAACAAAAAAAAAAAAAAAAAAAAAAAAAGATTTCGTAATTTTTTTATGACTGATTCTAAAAGAGAAATGCATGAACTTGTTTAGAATAAAATATCAATTCATTAACTCGAAAGGAAACTTAAAGGGAATGATTTAGAAACTTTTTATAAAAGCGTATCAATTTTGAATCATTTTTAAAAAAATCGTAAAAAATAGAAAATATTATTTTGTTTAAAAAAATATACCATATTGTGGCGAAAAAAATGATCTTTCCGATTCTGTAATTTTTTTTTTTTGTCTGAGATAGATAGTATGAGTTAAATGGCGTTTTTTAAAGCGGGGGGGGATTCGGAACTCCATTTGTTTCTACCTTACGTTTATCGCTAACCGTAACTGGTAACGGAAAATTTTTCCCTACCGTGCCATAAGAAGTTAACTTCAAAAGTTTCAAGTCAATTCCTACTTAGATCAACAAAGAAAAATTTTATTTTAGCTACTTTTTATTAAATAGTTACTTAATATAAATATTAATATTGTATTCTCATCCAAAACAATCGTGTATATAAAATTTCAGTGCAACTGAATGCTTTAAAATTTGAGAACAAAACTTTTTAAAGTTTTGACACAGGTCACTAAGTCGCCAAAAATGATGCCAACGTGGCTGTATTTGTAATTCTTTGAATTAGTTTTAATCAATTCATTTTTATTAATTATAATTAAATTACTGTATTGCCATCCAAAATAATCCTGTATATAAAATTTCATCTCAATTGTGAGCGCTTTAAATTTTATTAACGATTGAAAATTCCACCAAGATAAATAAATATATAGAGAATGTGCGTTAATAGTAGGAATTGAAAAAGAGAAAAATTCAAATGATTACTTTGAAAATTCTTTTTGATCGTGTTAAACAGAATATTTCTTTTATTAACTGATGATACTATAAACAGAGAATTACTTCATTTTTATGGAAAATCATTTCTGTTATATCTAATTCAGAATTTCACAAAGAAATTTCTACCTTTACATCCATTTTTTTTCATCAAAAATATTTTAATAAGAAAAACAAGTAATATATATAAAAAATTATTTTTAGTTAATTCCTACTTTAGCGGCGCCATCTGTTGCAACTAGTTGTTACTACGACAGAAATAAAGTAAAATAAATTTAAAATTAATAAATTAATGTTTGAAAAATCTGTATTACCATCACATTTAAAAAAAATTATTTGAAGTTGAATGGATGAATAGAAAGTATTTTATTAACGATTCAAAATTTGAACAAGGTATATATATATACGGGGAGAGTGAACAAATAGTAGGAATTGAATGAATAAATTAAAATTTTTACCATAGTAACTATGGCTACTGAAGATCCGTCGTGTAGAGGACCTGGTGCATATTAAATCTGCGGTGATACAATGATGTCCGATTGGTGCGGAAGTTAGAAAGGGTGCTAGGTCAGGTATGGTTCTAGTTACTTGAACGTGGTTTAAAATTTAGATGTCAGTTGCCAATGTTGCTTCAAAGTACGTCGTAAATTAAATTAAAAATCAACCACTGTAATTATATGTAGTAATAATGCATGTGTGCACATATGCGCATTATCGTATTAGGAATTAAATTACTTAATTTGATATGAATTTACATCTATTAATTACATATATTGCTATAAAAACACAGATAATTAAGTATATATGTATACCGCGTACAAAATTACAATAACGTTATAAAAAAATTATTTTCAAAACACACTAGTTTCTAACTATTGAATTGATGTTAGATATTTAAAATACGTGCAATAAATGTACAGTTGTGCCCATACAAAAACCTATGTTTATCCATCATGAACAATATAAACTCTATATTTCATTGGAAATTATGAAGAGCTTTTTAGCAGTTAAGTCTTTAAAACTGTGAGAAGGAAGTCGCCTCTATTATTACGCAATCAAACTTTTCAATTCCTACTATTAGATCACACTTTCCCTATATATATAAATGGTGTTTTTTTTAGAGGTATAGAACTTTATATTGTCAATCGAATAATACATCGTTGTTTTATTGCAACGATGTATTATTCGATTGACATGAATTTTTTTTTTATTCGAAAGATAATCTTGTGGCATTACATTTTAAATATGATTTCTGGCATAGGACTGCCACGGCTGGCTCGGATGTAGTCCAATCTGGACGTCCAATTTTCGATGACTTTTTCCAACATTTGTGGCCGTATATCGGCAATAACACGGCGAATGTTGTCTTCCAAATGGTCAAGCGTTTGTGGTTTATCCGCATAGACCAATGACTTTACATAGCCCCACAGAAAATAGTCTAGCGGTGTTAAATCACAAGATCTTGGAGGCCAATTCACAGGTCCAAAACGTGAAATTAGGCGGTCACCAAACGTGTCTTTCAATAAATCGATTGTGGCACGAGCTGTGTGACATGTTGCGCCGTCTTGTTGGAACCACAGCTCCTGGACATCATGATTGTTCAATTCAGGAATGAAAAAGTTAGTAATCATGGCTCTATACCGATCACCATTGACTGTAACGTTGTGGCCTTCATCGTTTTTGAAGAAGGATCCCACCAGCCCATAAAGCGCACCAAACAGTCAGTTTTTCTGGATGTAACGGTGTTTCGACATACACTTGTGGATTAGCTTCACTCCAAATGCGGCAGTTTTGTTTGTTGACGTAGCCATTCAACCAGAAGTGCGCTTCATCGCTAAACAAAATTCGCTTATGAAAATCGGGAACAACGGCAATCTCGTTTTGGGCCCATTCGACGAATCTACGCCTTGCTTGATGATTCTTTGGATGAATTGCCAAACCAAACTGAGAATAAATCACTTGACAGCTGTTAAATCGGTCGCCATCTTGGAAAGTAATGCCAACTTAAACTTCTATACCTGAAAAAAACTCTTTATATATTGTTCAAATTTTCAATCGTTAATAAAATACTTTTTATTTATCGACTCAAGTTCAAATACATTTTTTTAAATCTTGTAGTGAATGACACTTGATGTTTATACAGTTTTTTCAAATATAAATTTGTTTTGAATTTTAAATTTATTCTGTGCTATATCCGACGAAGTTAGAACTAGCTGCAATAGATGGCTCCACCAAAGTAGGAGAATTTACTTACATTTTTTTTAATATTACGAGTACTTGTTTATTTTTATAAACAAATTCGACAAATACAATTCTTATTTTAAAAATGATATATGGTTTCTTAAAAATTCTGAGAGCAGAGACTAGCTTACGTTGTATTGCTGAAAATCGTAGGATTGCTGAGGGGCTCCAAAAAGGGCCTTTTAAGAAATTTTGATATTTAGCCCACTCAGGACCTAGCTATGCCAATTTATATTAGATTTAAATTTTGAGGTCAAATGGATTTAATGTAGAGCTACAGGATCTTTTGGCAACATTCTTGCAATATGAAAATCGGATTGGATGACGAATATTTTAGATGGTACTTTCTCTTATAACTTTTATTTCACACTCCAAAGGTGGGATGGCCAACCTGCAAACCACGACTGAGTTGCAATAGTGGCACAGGAAGATTTTGTTTGCTACTAAACAACAAAGATTGGCTTTAGAATTGAGCTTTTCTTGCCGATACTATCGGGCATTTAAATAATTTAAGATTACAAGGAAAAGGATTGTACTTCTTCAAACTTGATGAATCATAATATATATCTTCTTTTGGGAAGAAACTTAATTTTTTTTGCCTTGAATTTAGGGAAAAAATATTAACACACTTCACATTAATACAGGAACTATCTATCAAAGTTAATTCTCCAAGCTATGATAGAAGTAAAAATTTAATATCCATTTTGTAGGATTCACTTAGTACTAAGTTTGATGAATTTCAAAATGATACAAAAATGCTGATTTTTTCATACGTTCTCTACGAGACCGTAATTGTTACCCACCTTAATACACAGAAAAGCAAATACAAGGAACTTCTTTCAAATGCAACAGATGTGAACTATGTTGAATTTTAAAGAGTTGTACCCAGTGGCGCACACAAGGGGGGCCCCCCAATCCCTTGCTTTTTTTCCCGAATGATTATAATTCTGAGTATACAGTACGTAAAATTTAATTACTTGTTATTAATGATTAATTTTATTAATTAATGCTAATTATTTATTCAAAAATTAGTTTTTTACTGTCTTTAGTTCCCAAAAATCGACAAAATCAAAAGGAACATGATACAAGAATGGTGAACTTTCGACCCCGCCCCCCCCTTCAAAAATTCCTGTGTGCACCACTGGTTGTACCAATAAGCAATTTTCCAGATTTACACGATTTGGTTGTCAAATATTGTTGTAGGTTGAACCAACATGTTTGTGAACAAATGGTTTTCTTGAACATAATAAAAATCAAAATATTGCTCAAACTAGCCGATACATACCTAAAAAACCTACTTTTTAGCATCATCAAGAACCAATACTAAAATAAACTAGTAAAATAAAGAAATTCTAAAACATTAAGAAAGTGCTGATTGCTTAGTAATTATTTAGAATTAAATGTTTCATGATACTCATCTTTATTTTATACCCAACCTAACTGATTGAACTTTTAAAAAGCTTAACAATAAAACATAAGTTTGCATTTTTGTCTTATTTATTATATGTTAAATTTCAGCAACTTACTTGCATAAGAAAATGTGCTATCAGCATAAAAGTTCTATAATAAGCAATATTTTTTTCACCTTTTCTCATGTTCTTTTGTTTGTTGGAAAACTTTGAAGTGGCATGCACAATTTTTTTTAACAGATAGTGGCACTCTTCTAAAAAAAGTTGGCCACCCCTACTCTAAAAGCTTATTCCCATTAAGGCAGTAAGAAGCGATATGTGAAAACATCACAATTAGAGGTTTTCATGAAAGGACTTCTACTAGCTACATCTTCATTGAATGAGATTCAGTGAATCTTCATTCACTTGCTACCTTCATGTGAATGAGTCTTGCTTTCGAAGCTCAGCTGCTCTAAATGAACACAATTACCATTATTCTGCACTAAGTTTGAGATCACAGTCACTAAGTTTTGTAGGTAGTACTCCAAGCCATGATTCTTTAGTGACGTAACTCAGAAAAAATTCTTTTGGAAACTATTACAATAGTTTTTATTTTGACTAAAGTGATCAGAAATGATGAAAAGTTGTAAATATTTTACTTCAAAATAAAATATTTGAATGATCAGTTTTGACAACACAAAATTCTGCCAACAGGGAGCATAAGAATTTTACATGAATATAAATTTTTACATAATTAAAAAAAACTCAAATTTTCAAAAACCTTTATTTTGCTTTTATATGTTATCTCAATATAAATATATATAAAAGTAGTAAGTTAAACTCCATTTCTCTGTATACAGTGTAGTTAACCGCATGATCATTCAACTACATTGAGGGAGTAATTTTAGTGTTGTGATCTATAAGACCCCATAATGGTGTAAAGTTTTATGGTAAAGAATGGATTATTTGTATACACAGTGAACAATTTATATATCTACTCAGTTCATTAATTTAGTATTGGGGGCCCAAATAAAGCAATTGGTGGCAAAGGTACTAGTTTGATTTTCTTTTCTGAATAAATTAAACAAGTCTTTCGGTAAAACAGCAATGATGATTGAAGATAAGAGACTCTTCAGTGGTAAATAATAAAAATAACCATGATAACTTTAAATATATTATGGAAATTACATAGATCTATTTATACTGCATCTTCCGAGATATGTAAAATAAGAGCATAAAAATTCCTAAATTTTAAAATCTATAATTTGATGTTTAAATAGTTTAAAAAAAGTAAATTTCAGTGATTTGAAGAGAAATATAAATTCTTTCATAATTAATGAATATAAAATCTGAAAAACTTCAAAAATAAGTTTTTACAACTAGAATATTATAGTTTACAATGATTATTTAACTTTTTTTCCTGGAATGCTTAAAAAGTTCCACTTGAAAACCAGAAAAGAATTATTATACAAGACAAAATGACACAATACAAAATTTCTTTTATTAAACAAACGTAAAACACATAATGTACAACTTTTTTTTTTATAAAAAGAATGTATATAAACAAGTGAAACTTATGTTAGTATGCATTTATGATTGCAATAAAAGAAACAGCAAAGAAATCAAATTTTAGCTATGAAATAGCACAGTCCAAAATATTTACAACATAAAGAGTTAATTTGACAAATATTAAACTTATATTGAAACAAATTTTAAAAAGGCAGTTTTTCTCTGCATGTTAAAAGGAAATTATACTGCAGATGAAATGAGAGATGTAGTATACAGACAAGTTCAATGAATTTAAATATTCCTACAGTTCAATATGAGTGGATGGATATCTTCAGAAAAATGTTCATGAATCTTTTCCTAAAATAAAGCAAAAATTAAATCTAAACACAAAGATATACACAGATTTAAAAAACAAATTTTTCTTAAATCTATAGAGTAAATGTTATAACTTAAAAATAGAGTAAATGTTTCTCTTAAGGTTTAAATTGAATGACGCGATATAGCACTCTGTGCAGCAATATGAGCAGAGCCGATTTATCCACTAGGCGCTTGGGGCGGGCACCCAGAGGCCCAGATATGCTGGACTTAACCAGATTTGCTAGTTCCAAGTTTCGATCCATCAGTGTCAAGGAGGCCTGTAGATCTTATGCACCAAAATAAGCTTAAATCGCCACTGAACACAAGAGCTATTGATGAAGAACCTTGTATTATTCAACCACAAAAAACATCTGGACAACTCACTCTCTAAACTGCTAACCAATACCCTTTTAAGTCTGGACATACTTAACATGTATCAACCCCATCTACACTTCAGATTTTCAGTGCAACAGGATTCAAATCTATAACTTAATAGGTACTAAAATTCTAAAGAGCAATTATTGAAAAAGAATGGTGCCAATGAAAATATAATTTTGGTTAATTATTTTTGTATAACCACAATGTAAAATAATTTTTTAATGAGTCCCATGAAAATTCAAAAATAGTTGATAAATTCAGGAAAATTATCAAAACTAGAAATGATTCATGAAAAATACTATCATAAACTTCTAAATTGATTAATGTTTTATTTGTATACAAATACTTTTCATTCAAATTAAGGAACAACAATTCCAAAACTTGCAACTCTACTAAAAAGTCCTCAATTTACAAGGCAACAAAGGAATGTTGCAATACATCAATATACTGACTTTCAGATGCAAATATATTTAAATATTTAATGTAAAAAGTAACATTTCCCCCCCATTACTTAAAACTATTATATACAGCTTTTTTTTCTCTTTTTTTCAGTCATAGCTGCCAGTAAAACTCCATCTTTTGCTAGCTCTATTAGTGGAGAGAAACAACTATCTCAAACAGCGAGTAATTGTGCAAGTCCATCAGTGGTTGATGGACTGACTAGTGTTGCCATGGCCCGATCAGTTTCTGAAACAGCTGAACTGGCACAAGAAGAAATACAAGAACAAGGAACAACCGAAGTAACCACCCCTAAGCAGTCAACATGACTTTCAAAGCATGCGAATTTTATCAAATATCTACAAAAAAAACATCTAAAATTCGACTATTAACTTCAATGAAGCAGCGAGATATTTCGCAGATTAGATTTCATTGCTTGATAAACATTTAATCACCTATGGATTTTATTTGGTTAATCCTGCCTGATATATGCATGTATCAATACTACTTTCATTTAAAATGAGTTTTAATATTTATAAATACATAATCTTTGAACATTCTTAATTCGATACATTCAATCCATATATATACTACATCTTTTAAGCTGTCATTTTGTTGATATAAAAATGTAACAAAACATCAATATAAATCTATGTTGTGAACTGTAGTTTGATTTTCTCAACATTTTCTATCACAAATATTTTACGACAATAAAAATCTGAGCTACATTTTATTCCTTAAATAATTTGATATTACCATGAAAGTAAAATATAATTAAGTTTTAACCAAATAAATGTTTTAATTAGAGAATATTTAATGAAACAAATTCAATCAACTCATAAATATTAAACATAAAAAAACTTTAAAATTTCTTTAATAAAATAAAATACAAATTTTTCTTCTATGATCTGAAGCAACCTATTGTTCACGTCACACTTCAGAATATCATGAGGGCTATTTTAAATAATTGAATAAGACATTGAACCTAAATATGAGATGCTAGATTTTAATTTATACCATACTATGAAGCAACACAAATGCTATTGGTACAAGACTTCATAATTTTGTGAACCGTGGTAAAAATCTAAATGTGAGGTAAATTTAGATTTAAATACGAATGTGCTAAGTTTCTTAAAAATTTAACAAAACTCAGAAGGTTTATAATCAAAATTTAGAACAATTTCATTTATAAATGAACAAATATTATAACTGAGGGATAAAAGAAAATTAATGCATTTTTAAAATATGAAATCTCAGATTTTAAAATAGTATGGATGTTTACAACTGAAAGGGTAATGTCATACATATAAGTTAAAGTTATATTTACATCCAACTATAAAGCTGCATGAGGGTCATTGGGGACGAACTTCGAAATTTTGAGCCATAGTCAAGTGACGAGGACAACACTTTCCTCCTAACTTCCACACTACATTAATGGACGATGTTTGAGGCTCAATATATTTAACATGCATCGGGGCCCCTCTACACAGCGGGTCTTCTGCGGTACTAGGCTCAAACTCATGACATGCAAGCCACGAGTCTGTGACCTATATCACTAGGCTACCACGGCCACATGCCATATGTAAGAGGATAAAACATTAAGATAACTCCAATGAGAATGTAGCACTTTGACACTACACAAGCTATTGATGATGGACATCATAATTTTCAACCTAAGTTAACCTGAACTGCCCATCTATTCTTCAAACTGTCCCACACCTTCCCTGCAAGGACATTGATCCTACATGTATTTAATGAGATGGGTCTTTAACGGCACTAGAATTGAAGCCCACACATGACTTGACAGAAATAACTCAATGAGTTTGTAACCATGACATATGCATTAGGTCAGCCACTGTAGCAATATTCAGTTGTGGAGATAAATTAATAATTCAGATAATTCTCTTGAGTGTTTCAAAATTTTGTATTAAATAAAAAAAAAAATTCTTGAAATAAAAATTTTATTTTCAAGAGATTAGAAAGGACTGTATATCCATGAAACTGCAGAATAGAAAAATAATTAAAGAATAACTTATAATTCATGATACGAGAACACTATTTCTTTTAAAATAAAAATTCCAAAATGTAACAATTCCTTTTTATGATTTCACACCACATAACTTCATTACATTATATATATTTCACAGATATACTGCATATTTCCAAATATAAGCTGATCCGTGTATAAGCAGTATAAGTGAATTTTTCCTTTGATATTTTTTCAATTCGTATACAAGTTGAATTAAAACCTGTATTTTTCAAACATGCTGCCATAAGGGCAAAAATATTGACAAGGGCATAAAATCAGGCGGCATCAAAGAAAAATATCAGATGTTAATGACTAGTTTTACTTCTGATAACCCTATTTAAAGCTAATACATTCCCCCTTCATTTGTTATTTGGTACACTATCTGCACTTTTATTACTTTCAGGACCATTTCTTAAAGAAAAATTAATGAGTAGATAATTTGTATACAGCTAATTTCAAACTACAAGTGATCATGTTTGCTGAAAATTCAACTAATAGGATGGCTGCTTGGCCTTTCTTTGTAAATAAAAAACATGTTGACAGGTGAAAAAAAAAAATTGGGACTGGGAAGGAGAAGTCAAAACCAAAAAAGGCAGGACATTATTATTGACCCTGGGGGGAAACTAACCATACAGTGATCATATGCATTTAGACATCCCAATGATTGAAAGTGAATTTTACAAAATATTCAGAAACTGAATCTGATGCAAACTTAGAATTTATAAACCTTTTTATATTTTTAACAAAAAATTGCCTTCAGAACTCCAAAAGCATTAAAAAAAAAAAAAAAAAAAAAAACCACACTTGTCCAAAAAAAAGTTTTCTAAACAACATTTTTAAAGATTAGTATAGACCTGAAAATAAACCAGCCTCAAAACTCCAGCTTAAAAGCTCTCTGCTTCTACACTGAAATACTCTCTCTCTCTCAGTAGCTTTTAAAGTAATTGAAAACAAGAAGCAACATCTTTGGTATATCAATTGCTTCATATTAATTACAAAGGGATAGGCAAACATTTGAGTAAAAAAAAAAAAAAAAAAACAACATAGGATGAATGTTTCAATATGATATTCAATTATAAATTAAAAGTTCAAATCATATAAACAAAATTAATAAAAAAAATTTGTAACTCAATGAACATAAAACAGCAATTTTAATTTAATTTATACCTTGTGATGACAGACTGTTTTCATCTTCTGGTACTTGATTCGATTCTGATGGTGATTGAAGATGTTCTTTTGCTTTATCACTTTCAACAGACTTTTCTGGTACTTTATTAGATTCTGATGGCGAGTGAAGGTTCTCATTTGATTTTTCCCTCTCCTCATCAGACTTTTCATCTTCGGATGATTCCTCCTCCGAACTACTTTCTTTAACAATTTCTTTACTCTTATCCATTTTAACCTGACCTAAATGCATTAAATATAATATTAGAAAACATCTAAAAAAGTGACATTTCTCTTCACGTATTTTAGTATTTTCTTAGTATCATTCATATACATGACCTACATACCTTTTTTTAAAGATCTCAGCATCTTAAGCTTTGCCTTCCTTTTTAATCTATGAGATGAAAGAGAAATTAAGTCAGTAAATGCAAAAAACTAAAACTTACTCTTCTCCCATTAGTCAAATAAAATTGATTTGTATTAAATTATTTGAAAATATATAAAATCAGGTACCTTACACATAAGAAAAAATATTTATAGCATACCATTATTGATAAATCGAATATAACAATACAAAAACCAATCAAATACTTCATACATCTCAATCTTGCCATTTATTTTTTTCTGAAATCATGATCAGTACTGCTAAAAATTATAAAGAGCAGATGCAATATTATCTTATTAATTTCTGATTTTAGCAAGTTTTGACAGATATAAATACCTTTAAGACTACTTTTACTGGTAATGTGATTGATTTATTAATGTTTATTAATTTACTTAGAAATATGAAGGCTATTTTAGCAATGGACCTCTTAATCTTAAATAATGGCAATAAACGATGATTTCATCCAAGTTGGCACCTTATTCCAAAGAGGAAAATTTTATATCCCGACAAATTTAATGTGCATTGCCCAATAACACAAGTTTTTTTTAATGGAATCAAGAAAGCTTTGTTAGGAAATAAAGATTATGAAAATCCTAATGTGAACTGATTATAAACTAAATTTAAATTACTTTCATTTGCTACTATCATGTTTTCTAAGCAATAATTAAGGATTGCTAAAAAAAGTCTTGTATTTTTAAAAAAATGGACTCAAATTTTCAAGAACATACTGTTTAGTATTTTTTATGAAATCTGTATAAAATCTTATGAAAAATTTAAACAAATATACTTGTAGTTTTCTAGTAGTAGACTTATTTTTTTGTTGTTGAAAATTGATTTTTTTAAAAAAAAATTAAGATACCGTTCCAATACAATCCTAATAATGCAAGAGAAATGAGAGAATCTAATGCAAGAGAAAAAATTGTAATTGTTGAAAAGATTTTTCATTGCTTTTTACACAATAGGTCTCCATGATAAATGTCCCATTTTCAAATTAGGAATTATGAATAATGTTAATGAATAAGAACAATTTACATCTTAATATTCCTTTTATTTCCTGGCAAGTCCAAAACCACATTTTTATTACATCTAGTAAAGAAAAAAAATCCCATAACTCAATAAATGAGCTACAAGAGTAAACTCAAATAGCTTTGAGTGAGTGAATACTAACATCACACTATTCAGTGACAGCAGAGCTTTTGGCAGTGGACCTAGTAATTTTTAATCATGGTCGATGAGGACCTCACCTGAATTGATACCCCCCTTTCCTAACATCCATACCACACCAACAGGACGTTTGAGCCTCAACATATTTAATGTGCATCAGCCCCTTTGCATGCTGAGTCTTTGGAGGTATTACGCTCAAACTCCTGACAAGTTAGCTATGAGTCCATTACCTTAACCATTAGGCTACCATGGCCACCAAACAGCTTTGAAATAGAATAACAGTTGTTTGAATCCTTTTAATTTAAAATATATAATACTATTCTTCAACAGAATGTATAGTCTTTTGAAACAATTTATTTTGAATTTACTTTAAGTTTTAATATACATTTTACATCTTAAGAATACATTACTTAATTTTTAACAGTATTTTTCTCAGGAAGAATAGTCCTTCCTGAGAAAAATACTCTCTGGAATATTAATCTGGACTCTTGCAACTAAGAAAAGATAATATCTTTATAAGCATAAGCCAATGATATCAGAAAAAGGAGAGGGAAGAGAATGGAGTATAAAACTGTAATCCTAATAGCAAAATACAGAAAAAATTATAATATAAAGCAAAATAAATTACACAAAGTTTAAAAACTATTTCATTTTCAAAAATCTGCAACTATTTCAAACATACATATGAAGAAAAATTAATAAAATATAATACAAAATTAGTCATTTACTTTAAAGGATAATAGAAACTTAAAGGATAATTAAACAAAATACGATATATATGCACACACACCTTTTTGCTCTGTTTTTAGCTGTCCTCTCTTCCATTATTCTTTGATTTTCTAAAATTTTTTGCTGATATTCTTCATCTAGCTTTTCCTAAAAAACATTAAATCTATGAAATTTTGACAACATTCAAGAAAAACAGAAATTTTAGTTTTTCCCTTAATAGACAATTCAAATAATATTCCTAAGTTAAAAGCCTTTGTTATGTGAGCTTTAACCTTTATATAGATACAAAACACCAAAGACTACCCTATTAGATTAACTCAAAATGTTGAATTTTGTAATACAAGAAACTGTAAATCTCACTCACAACTAAAAGATATGCAGGCCAATTTTTATTAAAGTGCTCTAATTTTTATGCAAGATAAGAAAATTATTAAAATATGATTTTTTAATTGTTAAACCCCCACCTCTCAAAGGATTAAGAAATACCATGTTTAAAAAATATTTAGAACTTTATTAACAGGAAATTTATGAAGATATACTGTTATGGAAAAATGTAAATGAAAATTAACAAGCACCTCAAATGAGAGAAAAAAAAGAATCCACAATATATATATATATATAACAGTTTTTACAATTTAAATTATACCTTACTCTAAAAATATGCAGAACATAATTTATGCTCCTTTATCCTACAATTCCTTAATTTCCTCTCTATTCTTTCATTAATAAAAAAGAAAGTGACAAACTGTCTTATGTCACAACTTTGAGGAAATAAATGCACACTACAAAAAACCTTGATTTCCTTGGCAAGTTATAATTTCATTAATTAAAAACCTAAACAGCTTTCACAACCAATTGTAAGAAACCAGTTTCTTTGAACATTTTTTTTTTGATTGATTAAAAAACATACAATCATTCCAAATACTTTTAGTGACTCACCTCATATTAGTCATCCTTTTAGCTAAGCATAAAACAGGTAAATATTAGATGATTGATTTTAAACATTTAAGGACTTATGATTTAAACACATTAACATATAAACTTTATGTTAAATATATTCAAACTAAATCTGAATTAGGAAAAAATATTTTGCTGAAAACAATAGTTAATGGTAAAAGCCAAGACTTTAATTCTACTTTTTAAAACTTTCTGTGTGTTTTGAGAAATAATTTCATAAATTCAATTTTTAATAATCAACCTTGTAATTCACATTTACGGTATTCAATGCAAAAAGATAATCGTATTTTCCTGTATATAAAATCCGTAGCAGTGTATTATCCTCAAAGCCTTTTTTTCAAGTAAAAAATTCAAAATGTTGCATAATCTGCAACAATTTTTACGGCTAATAATCCAAAATATATACTGCCAATAATGCAGCATCAAAAAAAAAATTAAGAAAATACATAATATGATTAAAATTATAAGTAATAAATTGTACAGAAATTTCTTTTGCAAAATTCTTTTTCTCCATCACATTCATTGTTCCCATAACTTCTGAACTTTTGATTTAAATATCTAGTTATTCCAATGTCCAAAGGCTGTAATTTCCTTCAGTCCAGCAGGTATTAGTTGCAGACTTCAGGGCACTCTTAACATTTTCACTAAAATATGCTACATCGAGTCCATAATTAGCTTTGGGTGGCAATTTTCAAAACAAACTTTGTTTTTTTCCCACAACTGACTATTTGATTCATCAACATTAAACAATCTTGCAGTTTCGCGATTTCCTACTTCTGTAGCCTTCTCTATAATGTTTAGTTCAAAATCAGTTGTGTAATTTACACACTTCCGCTTGAACACAACAATATATGAACTTTAATATTTTCAGGACAAAAGAGCTCTGGTCAAAGCAGAATGCGAAATGACACTAGCCATTAGCAATTGTAATATCTTTATGATGAACCGAATTCGTTTTTGAACGTAACTGGATAAAACTGATTGTAGCTGAAATACGTCAGCTGAGTCGCAAAAGCTTTCAGCGCTATCTGTTATTTATTTTATGAAACATAAATGGTATTTCTTTCAAAACATTATAGTAAACATCTCTGATGGAGAATGTTTTTATTACATTATCCGCAATGGCGTATAATACGCACAATGAAATTTGAAACATTTTAAATACATAATCCACGGATTATATACAGGGAAATACGGTATATATTATTAAATCCTTTAATCCTGTTCATAGAGCTTTAACTATATCAACAATACTTGCAAGAAATAAATATAAAAATTAAATTTTTAAAACAACATTTTAGCAACAATTTTATTACACAAACTAATAAATGCAATTCAAATAAAAAATATAATGCACCTAAAAAAAGAAGGGGAAAAACAATTGCAGTTATTTATATATATAATATTAACTTAACTCAGTGATGCGACAGCCCATGAGGGCCAAGGCCTACTGTGCCTAACTCGGTATATGCGACCTTGGGCCCTGAGGTGCAGGAGCAGATGTTCCGGTCAGGTGGTCAGTCTGACACGAAACCCCCTAGTGTTAAGTTCCCAAGCAAGTTTGGTACTCACTTTATCGACCCCTGGAAGGGATGAAAGGCTGAGTCAACCTTGTTCAGCCCAGGGTTCGAACATCGGAGCTGTGGTGTGGAAGGGAGATTCACTAACCACTCAGCCACTGGGCTTCTTATAAATATTAATAATAAATTAGAAAATACATAAATAAAAAAGACTGTGTGTATATGTTTGCAGGGTTTTCCCCCTGTTTTATATAAACATTACAAACTTCTAATAAAACATTTAAAATAGAAAAATTGAATGTAATGAAATTTTTTTTTAATTTACAAAAGTCTAAATACAACCATGTTCATACTCTTCCACTCTAGGTAATATGTTTAGATAATCATTTTTGAAATATCTAGCAAAAAGTATGTTTTTATATGCAGAAATGCCAAACAAATGTAAATTAGGAAGCAATTGTGAAATACAGTTTTGCTCAAGATAAAGTATATAATATATTTTAAAATAGATATATTTGAAAAAACATAACTCCTCTTTACAATACCCCTATACTGCTTATGATGAAATTATATAAGATTTATATACACAGGAATATCTCTCTTAACACAGTTGCACTCACTGATGACCTTTTCATAATAAGGCAAACAATTTGAGTGATATTTTAATTAATACAGATTGCTTCATTGTTATGCAGATTAGAAACAATTTTCGAAAAAAATCCTGCACTAAAACAACATTACTCAAAAGAATGGTGCCAATTGGTCAAGGTCAAGTGCAATGATTAGCATGTATGTATGCACAAACTTGATCCAATAGAGGAGGTGCAAGAGAAGTGCAGTCTACAGAGATAGCTGAATTTCACATGCTAACCTCATTACGGGTGCATTTGTTATTTCTATCCTCCGATTCAATTTAAATATGATTTGCTCTTATTTAAAAATTATAACATCATTTCTTAAGCAATTTATAAAGGTTCTATTTGATTTAAATTACACTGTGAAACAATACAAGATCTATTGGCGATGTATCTTATGATTTTGAATCAGAGTCAAATCATGAGCATGACATCCAGGCTGGTACCTTCCTCAAACTTCCAAACCTCCTTGAGCCTCAGCTCCTCTATAAAGTAAGTTTTTAGAGGCACTAGGTTTCCTACCCCTGATTTAAAAATGCTAGCCATGAGTTCATGAATGATTACTCAGCTATGCGGCCACACAAATTTATTTCGGATGAAAAACGAAAATTAGCAGACTTTTTGAAATTAGGACATATATATATATATATAATTTAGGTTTCAACTTAGATGATTCTAACATGGAGTGAAATCAAATGGCCTCACAGCCATTAGACAATAAATCTGTAGGTTATGAAGATAAAAAATGTATTTGAAAATATTTAAATAGAAAAAAAAAGCCTCACAACAAATAATCTTGAAGATTCCTTCAATGCCATTGGAAGATCATGCAGATTGACTGAAGAAAATGTGATTCAAATAGGGCAATGGAGTTTTGAAACAAAGTAAAAATTACAAAATGATAAATGCTATTGCATAATATATAAAGAAAAAAATAAAGAAAAAAAAATTGTTAGTTTTTTAATTGACAGATATTTTACACAAGCTTTTATTTAACTTGCAATGTGATTTGTTTGGGTGGAATCTTGCAACTCAATTTTGAAGTTGATGTCTTCAACCGATTGAGCTGAAATTTTGCATACATGTTTAAGTTTGGATAACATTGCATGTTTTGACCATTTATATTCCGATATTGCAATTAGTCGAAAAGATATTAATTAAAAACCTTTTACCCCTGTTAGCTTTTTATTCTGCCGAGCAGCGTATCAGATTGAGCTTAAAGAAGTTCCGATTTTTCGAACTTTTTTTAAAAAAAACCATCTTATTTTTTCTATCAAACTGAAACAAAAAATAATTACATAATTGGAAAGATAATTCATTTCGCCACCTTATGGCATAATTCTTTTTAAAAACTAATGATATTTTCTACTTTTTACGATTTTTTTGTAAAATTAGTCAAAATCTATGTGTTTTCATGAAAATGATTTCTAAATCATTCCATATGAATGTTTTTGTGTTAATGAATTGATATTCTGCACTAAAAAAGTTCAGGCTTTTCTCTTTTAGAATCAGTCATCTAAAAAATAAAATGCCTTTTTAATGATTTTTCAAAAAATACTCAAATTTTTAATAAAACATTTAAAATCTTTGTCATTTTTAAAGATAATTGCATGAAAATTTTTTTTCGTTTGTAGAATAGTATTATCCAAATTCTGCACAAAGATTGAAAAAATTGGTTTAAAATTACGGATTTTAAAAAAATGTGCTTCTCATTAATATAGTATTACAGTAAAAGCAAAAAAAAATAGTTTTAATATTTGGATTAATTTTGCTTGCTTTAATTGGTCTTGCAGTGTTTATCCCCCCCAATTATCCTTTTGTTGCAACCCAAGTGAAATATCTATCACATGTGAAAAGTGATTGAGTACCCTGAGCTAGCCTGTTCAAAATTAACAGGCAAACGACCTTGCAAAAATGATGCGTTGAATGAGATTAACAGACTGAGAAACCTGTCCAACGGTAACTAAAAAGTAAAAAATAAATTAAGAGTAAAAAAAAAGCTTTCATTTAAATGCTCTAAAAAGAATAACAAACTTTTCTTTTAAAACTTTTTTTTGCTATGAACTTATAATGTCATTACACAATTTAAGATATAAAAGCTTGTCGCAAGATTTACCCGAGTAGATAAACAAGCAAATTAAATAACTTTATCCGATTGATTTTAATTTTTAAAATTTTCAAACTAAGTAAATATGAGTACTTAACTCTTGCAACAAGTTTTGATATTAAATTGTGTAGTGATGTCATAAGTTGATAGTAAAAAAGTTTTGAAAGAAAAGTTTTGCATTTAAAAAGTTTTCAAAAAAAAAAAAAAGTTTTTTATTTTTTAGAGTTCCATTACTCTAGTAAATTTAAATAGAAGCTTTAGTTTTCAAAATAGAAAAAGTTTTTTAGTTTATAATATATAATTATATTCATACCACCCACTCTATTAGTTCCACTCTATACACATACACATTTCTACATACACATAAATATAAACATTTTTCATTCACAGCAACTCAGATACACTTTAGTGCTCATACTTCAAAATAGATTACACACGTAACTCATACTACCCACTCTATACACATATCTTGTGTATATACCACCCACTCTATATACACAACCATATACACATACACCCACTATACACATACACACATACCACCCACTCTATACACATACACTCATACACCCACTTTATACACATACACCCACTTTATACACATACACCCACTTTATACACATACACCCACTCTATACACTATACACATACACACGTAATTCATACACCCACTTTATACACATACACACGTAACCCACTTTATACACATAACACCCACTCTATACACATACACACGTAATTCATACCACCCACTCTATACACATACACACGTAATTCATACCACCCACTCTATACACATACACACACTCATACTGTGAATCATACCCACTCTATACACATACACACGTAATTCATACCACCCACTCTATACACATACACACGTAATTCATACCACCCACTCTATACACATACACACGTAATTCATACCACCCACTCTATACACATACACACATAATTCATACCACCCACTCTATACACATACACACATAATTCATACCACCCACTCTATACACATACACACATAATTCATACCACCCACTCTATACACATACACACATAATTCATACCACCCACTCTATACACATACACACATAATTCATACCACCCACTCTATATACACTATATACACACATAATTCATACCACCCACTCTATATACATACACACATAACCACCCACTCTATATACATACACACATAATTCATCACCCACTCTATATACATACACACATAATTCATCACCCACTTTATATGCATACAGTCAACCCTCCTATAACGCGGTGAGTGCGTACCGCATTATATGGAAACCGCACTATAAGAAACCCTGATTTAACTGTACAAACCAGGCTAATTCGTAGCGCGTTCTATGGAAACTGTCAACCTCATTGTATGGAAACCGTGCTATAAGAAACTCAGAATTAGTACAAATCACATCATTCGTACCGCATTATATGGAGACCAATAAATACAAAAGACGAGATAAACTCCACCAGCGTTACTGATTTAATATAGGAGTGCAACGCGCCAAGTGCTTTTTGGCGTGACTCTTTAATCATTTTGTTTTGTCTATGCCATGCCTCAGTGCGCGCTCCGCTTTTAATTTATTCCTCGATCAGTGTCATCACTACTTTCTTTTTATTTCATAATAAAACTAGTTTTCGAAGGGAGAGGTGGTGGCAAGATTTTAACATAAAATAAATACAACAGAAAGTAACATTAATGTATTACACTTCTAGATGTAAATTATTTACACTATTTCTTAAGCGTTCATTACACAAAATTTGAAACAATGTGTTACTTTTGCTGAGAACACAATTCATCACCCACTTTATATACATAACACAATTCATCACCCACTTTATATACATAACACAATTCATCACCCACTTTATATACATAACACAATTCATCACCCACTTTATATACATAACACAATTCATCACCCACTTTATATACATACACAATTCATCACCCACTTTATATACATACATAATTCATCACCCACTTTATATACATAACACAATTCATCACCCACTTTATATACATACATAATTCATCCCCACTTTATATACATAACATAATTCATCACCCACTTTATATACATAACACAATTCATCCCCCACTTTATATACATCATCCCCCACTTTATATACATAACACAATTCATCCCCCACTTTATATACATAACACAATTCACACTTTATATACATAACACAATTCATCACCCACTTTATATACATAACACAATTCATACTTTATATACATAACACAATTCATCCCCACTTTATATACATAACAAATTCATCCCCCACTTTATATAAAATTCATCCCCCACTTTATATACATAACACAATTCATCACCCACTTTATATATATACATAATTCATCACCCACTTTATATATATACATAATTCATCACCCACTTTATATATATACATAATTCATCACCTACTTTATATACATACATATTTTACACCTAGAATAATTCCTATACGAGTTATCTTAAACTAAAAGCAATTGTAAAAGTGAAAAAATTAATTTTACTTATACAATATATATATCCCATATATGAAAAATATATATATATATATATATAGTTAACACATACAGAGACCCTAGAGAAACAGCCAATAGTATTCATAATTGAATATTTCTTTGAAACAACTATGTTGTATTTACCTTTTCAGCTTTCTCATCAATCACTTTTTGTCTTGTATATTCTTTTCTTCTCAAATGTCTGTAAACATGAAATTCTCCACTTCCAGCTCCAGCACTTGATCCTAAATAATTTGTAAAAAGTATATTAGAAAATTACTTAACATAAAACATTCTATTTTTTTCAAGGCATTTTAATATAGTTACCTTATAATATACATAATATATTTTGATTTAAAATTAAAATCTTCAATTAGTCTCAAATACATTTATTTTTATAAAACCAGTACCGGTTTAAGCTCATTTCAGGCCCTGGGCGCAGAAGATCTATGGGCCACCTTGGCACTGTTGGATCCAACGGAGGGGCTTTTAGATCCAGTTAAGTCCAGCTTATCTGGGCCCCTGTCCCAAGCACCCAATGGATAAATCTGCACTGAATAAAACCAATTCCTTCCTCCCCTAGTTTTTATAGCAACCATAATTTTACTACTTTCACAAAAATTATACTAATGGAGTTACACTATTTCCAATAAATTTTTCCAAAACAAAAGAAAACCATTATAGCAATACAGTAGGACACTAAAAAGCCAAAAGGAATGAAATAATTCTCAAAATCATTAACTATACAAAGGCTGTTCAAAAAGTATCGATACTGAATTTATTCTATTTATTCCAGAAAACCCCTAGCGGAGGGACTGTATGCATCATGCGCGAGCATATTTCACCTTGTCTCACAAAAATCGGTAGGTCTGTACAGCACGCCGTTTAGTCACACTGACTTCTTTCACGTGGAGTGTTTGCGTGCGTTCGTCAAAAAAAGAAAATGTGTGAAAACACAGATCAGCGAATCTGTATCAAGTTTTGCTTTAAGCTCGGTAAAACGGGCACTGAAACCTACGAGATGATGAAAACAGCATACCTACGAGATGATGAAAACAGCATACCTACGAGATGATGAAAACAGCATTTGGAGATGAGGTGATGAGTCGTGCTCGGGTTTTCGAGTGGTTCCGACGATTCAAGGAGGGTCGTCAATCAGTGAACAGTGATCCCCGTTCTGGTCGCCCGTCTACCTCTCACAATGAGGACAAGATTGCACAAGTGAAGGCTGTGGTGCACTCTAATCGTCGTTTAACAGTTCGAGAAATTGCACAGGAGTGTCACATTTCCATAGGATCATGTGATGAAATTTTGAGAAAGGACTTGAACATGCACCGAGTGTCTGCAAAGTTTGTGCCGCGTCTCCTCACTGAGGATCAGAAATTCCAACAACTGGCAACATCATCTGATTTGTTTCAAAGTGCAAGCGACGATCCAGAGTTCATGAAGCTCATCATCACTGGGGATGAGTCGTGGGTTTACGGATACGATCCTGAAACAAAGCAGCATTCGTCACAATGGAAACCCCCGGCTCTCCTTTGACAAGGAAAGCACGGCAGGTGCGATCAAAGATCAAAGTTATGTTGATTGTGTTTTTCGATGCAGATGGGATTGTTCATCATGAGTACGCTTCCCAGGGCCAGACAGTGAACAAGGAATTCTACTTGGACGTCATGAGGAGTTTAAGAGAGGCTGTTCACAGAAAATGACCAGTGTTGTGGGCATCCTCTCACTGGATGCTTCATCATGACGGAGACCTAGCGCACACCGCCAATCTTGTGCAGCAGTTCCTGACAAAACACAGAACAATCCAAGTAGCACATCCTCCCTACTCGCCGGATATGTCACCTCCAGATTTTTTCCACTTTCCCAAGATCAAGAACACCTTAAAAGGACACCGGTTTCAGGACATTGAAACCATAAATCAGAATTCGACACAGCAGCTTCAGGTCATCCCAAAGTCTGAGTTAAAGAAATGTTTCGAGGACTGGAAACATCATTAAGCCAAGTGTTACTGCCGATGAAGCATATTTAGAAGGAGATTGCCTCAAAACCTGTTTATGTATATATGTTTTTGCATAATAAATTCAGTCTCAATACTTTCGGTACAGCCCTTGTATATCAGTAGCATATTCTTTTTATGAATGTTAACTTTTACTTATCAGATAAGATAAAATTTAATCTTTTCATCTATAGTTTTGTAACAAAAGCATTAATTAAAAAATTTTGATACTTATGTATTATCGCAACAATCGCCAACTCTATTAATAACTCGCCAAGTTGGCAACTGATTTCTTATGTGTCTTATAGACTGAATCGGGCAACCATGCGCTTCTTTTCTTATAATGTCATCAATAGGTTGTGATAATATGCAAGTAACAAAATTTTCATACACACACATTCTACAAAAAAAAATATCTTCCACCATAAGTTATATCTCACTATCATTCATAATGCAAAATACCTCACATTTCTTTCAAATTCAAGAATGATTTTATTCTAAGACAATTGATAAGTAGTAAATCAAATTTCAATTTTTGAAAAGCTATAAATTATAATTAAAAGTACTTTCACATCAGACAACTTTAAAAATCTGAATTGCAAAATGTATCAAAGCATTTAAAATTCTTTGTTACAAATAAATATTCATTCATTTCTTTTTTGAATATAAAATACCAATAAATGAAATTAAATCAATTCAATTTGGTGCTAGTTTGATATCGGGGGTAATAGCGCCGAGTTGTTTATGTTCGCCAAGATGGCGATAACATTACAATATGGTTACCTTAATATTTTTATCGTCTTTTGATGTGGTTGCTATGGGGATAACGTATATTAGAAATAACTTTTATTGGTTTTCCCCCCGCTGTAACCCTTTTAATTTCAGAGGATTTTAAATAAAAATTTCTAATTTCTGTAAAAGGTGAACCACTTTCAGTGTAATTTTTCTAGTGTTTGTGTCTTCTGTATAATTCTGTGCTATTTTCGAATATAGATATTTCTAAAATAAGTGAGTATTAGAATATTTTTTTTCTTAGAAAAATAAGTGTCGTGCTTTTAATTATCGCTATAAATCGTTTACTTTCGTTTTATTTTACGTTTTAAATGTTTTTTTTGCGTTCTTTGTTCGATGCAATTCGTTGAAGGAAATTGCAGTGCAATTTCATATTGCAAACTTTCACTACTTTGTAATTAGAATTCTTAATTTTAACATACATTACGTAATTATTTTATTCATAATTTAATACAAAAATGCAATTACTACTTTTTTAATAATCATCTAATATTAGTTATTTATAACTTTTTTTAAATATTTATTTATAAGTATTATTTATTTATAACTATTACTGTTATTCATTTATAATTATTATGTTATTTATTTATAATTATGTAATACGCATAATCTGATGCATTATTTTTATTTTTTTACAATTCGCCGATTATTCTTTTAAAAAATTCCTATTAAATTTTATTATATGATTATTATTTCTGATAACTGTTACTAAATCTCACTATGTGAATATTATATATAATTATGATAAAATAATATAAGATTATTATATGCTGCTTATAATGCTATTCTTATTACATGTTAATTTTTATTACATATTATTGATATTCATTATTTATTGATTGATCTAGGTTATTCTCAATCTCTTCCTACATACTTTATTTGAAACACATTTCAATGTATTTCAAAACAGTTCCTTAAAATTACTGTGTATCATTAAATTACCGTTAGGTTGCCATATTTGATTCCATTCCAATTACAGTAAACGCTGCTAGGCGTGATCTTATCACGCCAAGCAGTGCTTGGCGCAATTACCCCCGTTATCAAATTAGTTCCTTCACTTTAAGAATATAGCCCTAACTAATTAATAAAATCCTTATCATTAACATAAAATCTTTGGAAGTATGACATTTTACTCAATCTCGCAGAAAGAAATCATATACTGGAAGTGAAAAGATTGAAATAATTTTAAAGATTCATTTAATTCAATGACTTCAATAATATGAAAGTACTATAAAATCTAATCTATTTAAGAGAACCTTGATGGCAAATGCCATTTTAAGAAATATTTCACATAACAAATATTAGGTGTTGCTTCAACAGAATTAGATTGCATATAGGTATACAAGAAGAGAGGATTTCAATACAACTATTATTTACAAAATACTAAACTTCACTTTAAAATTATTCGGAATGCCAGAGACAAATTAACAAAGATTTGAGTTTTAGTAACCGATTTTATTATGAAACTATAATCAGCCTTAGGGCTGTATTATTCAGATTGTCATTCCCAATAGGTCACCAGCTGCATGGGGCTCATACATAATTACAAGAACATTAAAATTTTTAGAATTAGATGCTGTCTTAAGATATGCTGTTTGAAAAGTTGTCAACAGAACGAATTTAGTTCTTCAAATATATAGCAAGAACTAAACAGATTTATATTATTAAATAATAAATATATATATTTAAACTATAAATTACATATATTTTAATAAATGGATACATAATTTTTATTTTAGCAATTTTAATTCGCAATTTTGTAAGCAAATTTTTCATAGCTGCATATTTGCAATGAAATTTTACCAACTACTTCCCATCAGAAGACTAGTTTTTTTTTATTTCAAATACATTCTTGAATTTAAATGCAATTCATTTTCAAGATCTCATCCAAACTTACCCATAACATTGCGAACAAATTCTGGCACTGTAAAACCTTTTCTTTCTCTTGGCATTTCAGGTATAATAACAGGTTTCTCCTATAAAAATTTTTTTATAGGTATTACAGACATATACAAAATGTCAAATGTTTTCAATCTAGACATGGGGATTAAGTCTTCAATTTTTTATTATCAGCTACATTAGCTTTTATTATTATTACATTATGTATTCTATTTAATATGCTTTTTTATATGCTCCTACAAAGCTTAATAAGTTAGGCATAAAAAAAATGGAACTTAAGATTGATCAGCTGTTATCAATAGGTTTAAAACATAAAGAGACATGCAAGTAATGCCCATCATCTTTAGAGGAAACTGTTAAATAAGAACTTTTTTCTGTGCTTTTTAATTTTTAGGAGCCCACCAATTTTTTTTTATTGCCACAAATTTTAAAATGTGCTTCAAATGCGAATTCAGAATCACTTTTTAAAACAAAATAGCATGAGTTACACAACAATGGAACCTCAAGAAAATGTAAATTTATATTATATCACTGATTACTTACGAAAGATAATATAATGGACAATATAACATTAACATATTATAGCGATTTGATGCCTGAAAAATTGCAACAAATAACATTCTTGCATAGGCTTATATTTTCAGAACTATTTAGAAGGCACAGTCTTAAAACTATTTATTTATTCTTATGTAAACCTAAATAGTTAAAAAAAAATTAATCATCACACTAAGTAAAAATTATTAAAAACAAATTACAATCAAACTTTTTAAAAACATCATGCGACACAAATTATTACACATATCTAGAATTTAATAACATTATACTCACAGGATTTGCCATCAGTCGATCCAATTTTAATTTCTGAAAGTCAATCGGAGTTTTCGGAACAAATGGTTTCTGTTCTCTATCCATTTTTAAAATTAATTTATTCAAATTGCGCAGTTTTTGCAGTACGTATTAATGTACGTAAATAAAAATGTAAGATGTTAACAATTAACCAAATCCGGTTACAAATATGCTCTAATGTTGAGGAGCTATCCTCTTCCCAACGGAACAATGAAAAAACACCACAATATCCCATTATAAAAAAAAAAAAAAAAAAAAAAAATGATTTTCCGGTGAAACGCTATTGGCAGAATCTGAGCACGTTTTCCGAGAGCTTACTGTTTTATAAGGTATGAAAAAGGCGGTAAAATGATAATTCAAACACCTACTACCGAAACTACTTGCAGACTCTGAACAAACTATTTCTCATTAAGTAATAAGAAACTACCGAATTTGTGAAACAATGAAATCTCAGTCACAGTTTCAGAATCGTAAAATTCACATTAATGTTGCCTAAAAATGATCATCTGCTTCGTACACTTTTGTAACTTAAAAAGAAAACTGTCTCACAATTAAAATAATAAAACCATATGTGGCTAAAAACCTGTTTTTCAACCTAGGGTTATCTAATTTTACAAACAATCATATCTAAAATAATGCTTAAAGCAGATTATTTAACATGCTTACTGCAGTACTCAACGGTATGTTAAATATTTACGTGATCAGCAGATTCTGACGTCTTATCTCCTGCATTTTCATTGGTTGTCCATGTTTGTGACTCAAACCAGTCGGAGCTCTTTTTTATTGAAGGTTTTTCCTCGTTCTAACCACATGTGAAGAAGTATCATGAATGTAAACAAATTAAGTGAATTCCGGCAATAAAAGTATTTTCTGAAGTATTCATGCTGCGTTATTTTAAATAGTTTTTCAAGTGATTTTTTTCAGTTCTTTTGCTTTTACACTTAAATATTATATTTCTATTATTTGTGAGGTGATTAATTTCTTATGTAGTACCCATATGTACACTAGTAACCCTATGGACAGATTATTTTTGATAAAATGGAAGATGTGCTAGTTTCTTTTTATATTTAAAATATGAAGAGACTCCTTTTTATATCGTAATGTCTCTCAGTATAATCATATTCAACAGTTCTACATTGGTTTTTCGATTTGTTTTTTGGTTACAAGATATTAATATCCTTTATACATCTGTTCACGCTTAGAATTTTAGAAAAGTACTGTACTTTTACTTATAAAATTAGTTTGAGTAATTTTCGAAAAATACTTTTGTAAACGAAGTATAAAATCGTAAACCTAATGTAATTTTTTTAATGTTCATTTTTCGTAAATCATGTTTATAGCAAAGAATGTGTATAGTTAAAAAAAGTATTATAACACTGAAAAGTAAACCATATGTCATGTCTCCTGTTCTTTAAAGGAAGAATAAGTATATTTTAAAGAATTCTATTAATGTAATATAACTTCTGTATACATTTTTGTATTACACACTTAAAATTTTTTATAGGAATTAAATATTAATTACTATTATTTATCAGGATTTTAAATTATGTGAAATTAAGATAACTTGAATACTTTTAAATGAATGTCTTTTATCATGTAAAACAAGGTATTTTTGAAGTGAATTAATCTTTTATGATTTTAAAATCTAACGCATATTATAATTTTCAATTTATCTGCTTTCATTGTCTGCCTAAAGTATTCTTCTGTGATAACTCCAATTTTTAATTAGTCCTTTGTTTTAAAAATTAGATTTCAATACACGTATTCAGCAATATTGTTGTATTGCCTTTGTTTGTGAAGAATTTAAATAAAGCTTGATGAATTTTAAGAAATATTAGCTATAAAACTAATAAATTAAGTTCTGATCTTTTCAAGATGAAGTTCGGTAAAAGACGGAAGGTGTGTCAATAATTACAAAGTGTAAAAGTGAAAACAAGAATAAGTAAAATTGTAACTAAATTTTATTTAAAAAAATGTTAATTTCTTAAAATTTGTCCCAGTTTCATAAAAAAAGTATGAAAAAAATAGGACATAAGTATTTTGAAAGTAAAAATATTTTTATAGTTGTGAACAATGATATATTTGAACCTAAAAATATCACTCCTCAAAATTGGGTTGTCGGTGATCTTAAAATGTCCACGAAAAAAATTTGTTAGCTGTAACAATCATTAACTCCTTTAGATCAAATGCTTTTTAGAGATAAGAATTTGAAAATAAACACTTCAATTTCTTGGAAAAGAATGTTAGGAATCGGTAAGGAAAGAATAACATTCAACTTACTAAAAACATATTCATTCCCCATAAAAAAACTGTATGTCCATTATGGCTTAATTGGGATTTAATGGTTCGATATTTCTGCCATTTAAACTGTTTACATTAACTTTTTTTTTTGCCCCTTAATTTATAATGATGCAATAATACATCTAATCTAATCTAAGGTAGATTATAACTAGATAAAAGATAGATGGATGGAGGGAAAAAAAGACTAAGACTTTTGAAAAGAGACTGAGCTGTCTTCTTTTTCACTTAATAGCTTAGAAAAAGTAAGATTTTTAATTATTTTACTTACATACAAATATATTATCTTTTTTTGAAGGAAGTCATTGAATGTAATATTGCACTTTTAATCATAAATGAATGGGCAAAACAGAGAACTTGGCTTATGAATAAATCTTGCTGTATTCCGAGTAAGCCTAGACTTTCTCAATATTTTCAGATGCTTATTACTTTATACCTGCTTTTTAAAGTGTTTCCTAGCTCTGTTGTCATCCTTATCACTTATCCATAGTTCAAAATCAGGAGATCCATATATATTAACTTATACTGCTTTGTTATATTTTTATTTCTTGCTTTATTAGATTTATGGCAATTTGGTAAAATCCTAGGAGAGCCCACACCCTTGGCGACAAAATGAAAAAAGCGCCAAGCCATAACGAGATGGCGCCAAGCAAAACCAACAATGGCGGCAAGTAAATACAGAGAGATAAGGTGGATATGTAATGAAAATATATGTAAACAATACAGAAATTAAACATTTAAGATAAAAAAAATACAAAAACAGCACTTACTTTCTTACTGCTGATCTTTTCCGAGTGGAAGGTACAGCATAACTACAGATTTTAATAAAGTCTTGAAGGTCTCATCGCTAATTGAATGATTGTGTGAGCTCTGCCATTTTTATTCTGCGAGGTAATGGTCGTGAACATACCTTCGGCGGGGCTGGTGTAATTTAGAAGAAAGTGTTTTATTGTCGACCTTGTTACATCATGCCGATTGTTATATTTAGGACATTCATAACTAAGCAATCAATCCTTCCTTCATACACTATTCAATCAATTCTTTCTAACCTTTTGCATTCAACGTAGTATAAAATTTTAGGATATATTCCTTCACACACCATTCCAGCCCGGTTCCCCAAAACAAAATGAAATTCAAAATGCCTGCTGACAAAATACGAAAATTCCAGAAATAGTTAGGTTTACCATATCTAGTGTATCAAAGTAGGGTTGCCAAGATGGCACAATTATCGCCAACCCAAATAATTCGCGCCTAGGACTGAACCGAATAATCTTTATTTGAATTGTCTCCTAAAGTATCTTTTTTCTATTAAGAAGCGCTTAATTTTAATATTGAAAACTGCCCAATTTTCAAAGGTGCATATCTTCAATTATGTATGTATTTCTTAATCTTTGTATTTATTAAACCAATGTCTTTTGTTTAGATTAAAGTGAAATTCGAAGAAAACATCTGCATTTCTTGAATTCTTTTCCTTTGAAGTATGAAAATGGACAGCATAGGCAAAGATTGCAAAGAACTGAAAAAAAATTACGAGTCATGCTTTAATGCGTGGTATTCTGAGAAATTTTTGAAAAACAAAGGAGGTAATATTAATGATTGTGAGCCATTGTTCCAAGAGTATCAAAAGTGTTTAAAGGTAATCTCACTGAAATAGTTTTGATTTTCATAATTGTGATAAAGGTATACTTAGGATTTTAGCTTATATATATATATGTGTGTGTGATGAATTCCCAGCCCTATATGTGTCAGTTTGGGTAAACTTCTTGCCCAGTACAACTCAACCTACCTCTCCACATAACTACTTTGACTAGCTAACTACAACCACATGGACGAACGGCACTCTCTCCTTGATCGACACTTAAAATAGGACTCCTCTTTAATCATAGCTTGGGGTATAGAAGGAAATGTGAAATCCCTGTAATAAATTATAATATATACGAGAAAATAGATAGTAAAAAGTTACTTTTTTTCAAATGTAGAAAGTAAATATTAATGTAAAGAAATAATTGTTTCTAATAGTAAATATCCAGCTTTTAACAAAATCTTTTCTTTAATTCACATGCAAATATAGAAATTGTGATGATTTGTAAGTTGACGTAGGAGCAACCATGCATACATAAACATTTCTGCTATTGTGTTGGATTCAAGTGTGCTGTGGCTTTTTTTGGGGGGAGTGGAATATATACAAATATTAACATTTTTCGAATGGTAATTTTAAATTAAAGCAAATTTAATTATAAATGTGAAAATAAAAAATAATTTAATTTTAAAAAAAGGTTAATGTCTCATCTAACTAAAACATCTGCTGTGATTAATGAACTGGTTTCTATTAGGTAAGAGTGCATGATTAAAGGAATGAAACAAGGTCGTTTTGCAGCAGCATCTGATGGTAGTAATGATACAAACTACGAATTATACCCTATTATGGTCACTTGCTTTGATCCTGCAAAATGTCTAATTCAAATTGCCTTTTTTGCAGTTCCAAATTTGATTGAGAATTCCACTGGAGAAAATATTAGCCAACTTATCATGGAAGAATTTAAAAAGTGTGGGATATCCTCTGAACCTTTAGTTTCACTTATGGCAGATGTCACATTAATGCTTGGGGGGAAATATCACTATCTATTTGAAGGAAAAAACTTAATTATGGGTTACTTGTGTAATTTAATACAGTTATTGCCAGAAAAGGATGCTGTTTCTTTACATTTAAAAATTTGAGATGCTTTTAAGATATTACTACCTATAAAATTTTTAAGCATTCATGAACTTGATGGTTATCCCTTTGTCATAGTCTTGACATCAACTTCTGTTTTTGTAAAAAAAAAAAAAAAAAAAATTCTTTTAAATATAATCTGAAACTTTATTTACTTTACTGTATTTTTTAGAAAATCTTTATTATTAAGTAATTGCTTTTTTGCATGTAACACAGTATATACATGCTTTAAATTTACCTTATTATGAGTTTTAAACCTCTGGGGGGCTGGACAAAGTCGACTCAACCTTTTATCCCTTAAATGGGTTGATAATTGAGTACCAAGCTTGATTGAGAACTAAAAACTAGTGGTTTTGAGTCAGACTGACCACTTGACCAGAACATCTGCTCATGCTCCTCAGTGCCCAATGTCATGAAAACTGAGATGGACACATTAGGCCTTGACACTCATGGGCTGTTGAGCCACTGAGTTTAGTATACAAATTTTAATAAATTAAGTTCATACAAAAGTAATTTTCTCAGACAAATTAAAAATTTCTTAAAATTTTCCTCATGTTATTTAAAAAATATTTGTATATCATACACTATTTTATAAAATTTAAAATATTGTTTATGCATTATTTTGAGAATTTACATGAAATTTTATTTTAAAAGCTTCTGCAAAATATCAATCTTGCTTTATTTTATGTAGTCATTTTCAAAAGTTGGAAAGTATACATAATATTTTCTAACTTGTATATTTCCATTCATATTCCTCAATATTTCTCAGACTCATTTAATCTGTGAAACGTCTCTTTGAGACATAAATTTGAAATGAAATTAAGTTTCAGATGGGCCATTCACATCCACATATTCTTCATCATTAAATTCTAGCTTTCTTCAAACAAGGCATGCAATTTTCATGTGGATCTTCTAATACAATACATATATATTCATTCATCTTTTGTGATATTCCTTAATATACCCTTCAGTCAATTCCATCTTTTGAACCGAAGGTGATCTCAAATCTGAGCATTTGACTTTTCTAGAAATCAAATTTTTAGTCATATACCAAATCTTCATGCCAGGCTACATGCTGAAATTCTGTTTCTACCAAAAATCTTTAATGTATAATAATATAACCTGTTCGGGGAAATGGAACTGAGCTTCTTTCCATAGTATGGTGTGAAAACTAGGAGATGGAGCTAAAAGCTCTGGTGTTGTCCTTGTTATTTTACAATGGTACCGAATTTTGAGGTGTTCCGTCAACGTTAGACTTAGTGTTATTAAGTGTAATTTGTACATTTCTGAATGAACACTCCCCCCACCCCACCCCAAGCTACAAAATACTAATTTTATAAACACATTGTTGAAATTTTCTTCTTTCATCCCTTTTCTAAAAGTTCCATTGATTGTTAACTTTCTTTTGAAAATTTTCTGTGAGACTTTTTTGCATTGAATTTTATTGATTTATGCATTTTTTGACTTTTATTTTTAACTGTTTTTCCCTGAAAAACTACTATTTAAATGTACTCCAATAGTTTTTGTGAATTTTTAGCTATAAATTCATTTTGTTTAAAAAAATACCTTTTGGCCTTTAATAATTTATTTTTTAGCTTTCAACCTTGTTTAGGCTCTTTAAAATGTTTCATCAATGGAATATACTGCTTTTTTTTGCATTAGGAAAATTGCTTTAACGCGGGGTATACATTCCATCAAAGTAGAGTGTAATATGAAACAGCGTTAAACGAGGTTATCTCATGTAAATAATGGTGTTAGGGGAAGTTAGGTAGAAAATTGGTCAGGTATTTTACCATTGAATTCATTAAGTATGTTTTTTTATAACAATAAAACAAAAATTTATTCCTTACAAATATAGAAATATAATAAATGAATATACATATAAAAATAAATAAAATTCTAAGTCTTGGTTTAATTGCATATTGCGTTCAATTTTGTCGTCAGTCCATATAGAAAGTCATTTTTCCATTTCCTCTATTTTATTATTTCTAGAACGGGTAACTCTAGTTGCAGAGCTTGTCGCAGTTGCAGATGACAGTATTTTTTCTTTATTCTTAAGAATGGTCCTTATTGTTGAAGTTGCCAAATTCAATGCAGCACCAATTTGAGATTGACTTTCACCAGTATCTAATCTTCTAATCACTTGCATTTTAGTTTCAAGTGAAAAGGTTTTTTCTTGTTGCTCTATTTTCGTGTTTTTTATTATCACCCATGATAAAAACTAAAAATCATAATATTTCTCACTATTGTAATCTTTATATTACATAAATTTATTCTTACAATAACGTCAACAAATGTTTGAAACGATAAAAATACGATCGTATAACACCACAGGAAAGAAGAAACACAGATAAACTGCTTCGGATATCGAGAAACTTAACGATGCGTGCAATTTCGGGGAATCCCACAATTGAAATAAAAGAGCGTTAAATCGAAACAGCTTTAAGTGGGGTCTTACTGTATAGCAATATTATTACTGGACCTACGTTAATTTTGTAACTTATTTGCATAGTAATTGCTTCTGTTCCAAAATTATAAAACATTAGCTCATTAATGATCCCTTATTTCAACTGCCTAAATCAGTCCTCATATTCCTAGTTTTATTAGCCAATCTTTCTAGAATTCCTCTATTATATTATTCAGTTCATTTGTAATTTCAATCAGTATGTAAGAACCCCCCTTGTTCCACCCTGGACACTAAGATTAACTTGAGGCAAAGAATGACCAGACGCCATTTGTATAATAACAAATTATATTTATTCACTTAGTTCAAATATCAACCTTTTAATTACAAATATTCAACTATATGTCTACGTCAAAAGGGATTTGCCTTTACTATTAAATTAAATTACGAAATATTAAACTAATCAATTACTAAGCTCAATATCGAATGGGTTTACCGGAATAGGAGGTCTGAGAAATACATGCAACTTGAATTATTATCATTCACTAAGATTTAACTAACGTTATTATATTAACGCTTGTGGTAAGAGGTACTAAGTTAGAATATATCACTTGGCTGTACTATCGATCTTTCCAGGTAGATTAATCCTTCTAAGGCTACTTCACTGAATAATAACCTCAATACTTCAATATCGTAATCCAATTGAATCTTCCTAACCTCGTCACTACTGTTGCTGGCTCAATTGCCTTCTTTTCCACTAACTTACAACGCTCTCCTTAAATACCTTATCTGCTTTGCATATCCCATTTTCTTCTTTTAGAGCTGATTGGAAATATACGTGAATTTACAATCCCCAAAGACGCCTAAGAGTATTAGTGGAAAGGTGCCATAAAGATTCGTCACAAGTATCATTCTTTGTTGTTGTTTTTGTTATGTAAATATCACATTAATTTTTTTCTTGATATGAAACACCTTTTCAAGATTACACCGATGTAGGTTAAATTTCAAAGGTAACAGGCCATAAAATGTAAGGCTCAAAGTTTGGGGAGTAGGGTGCCAGAGAGAGCTCGAATATTGTCTTCATCATTACCATGGTACAAAATTATGAGGCTCATCATCAGTACCCCTTACGTTGATTCTGAGTGCAATGTTAATAATATGCAATACATCTTCGCTTATTTATTTTTTGTATATTTATTGTAAAACATATTTCTTCTTTTTGGAAAAGTGTAGTTCTTCCTTGAATTATGTTATGTTTTATTGGAATGCTTAATTTTTTTCAAACAATACCCGATTCTTTATATCGAAGATTTTATTGTGTAGTGTACTATATAAAGTATATGAACAGATAAATAGCTTTTATAAGAAAGGTAAAATTCTACAGATTTCTGTGGCTTCTCATTGTAAATAATTCTCTTTTTATTATTAGTTTTACTTTTTTTTTTGCATGGAATAGAATGTGATTATAGTCTGTTATGTTAATTTTTATTTTGCGTTTGTTAATTTTTATTCTTGTATTTCATGTAATCATTCTATGTTGAAAATTACAGTAATAAAAGTTTTTGCAAAACTTGCTTTGTTCAGTAAAATGTGTATTATTATTGAATATAGTGATTTGATAATAATAACAATAGTTTGAATGGTTTATTATTTTTAAAATTTTTGAAGTAATAATTAAAGATTATCTTAAAGATTTGTTATATATTATATTTTCTAAAACCTCAATTGATTGTTTTGAGTACTAAACATCTTTTATTTTATACATTCTTATTTAAAATGTTGTAGTTGACCATAAATTATTTTGAATTTAAATAATCAGGAAACGATATAGCAATGAATTATGTGTTTTTTTATAGCATTTTAATTTAAAGTTTGAATTAAATTTGTTGTAAACTTTTCTGCCAACATAATTAAGGCTACACCAGTGAAGTCATAAATAATATTTATTTATTTTTTAATTTGAAAAAATAATGCACTTATTTAAAAAAATTTATTTCATGACATGAAATTATTATTCTAAAATTACCTTTCTGTTTTCAGGCTGCTATAAAAAAGAATAATATTCCATTATGGCAGTTAAATGGAGGAATGTTAACAGATAGTGAGACTAAACCAAATGGGGACGCTACATGATCCTTCTAAATGTTAATTCATCATATTTATTGGCACATTTGCATGGAGTAGTGATAATTTTATGCCATCAGACTATATTTTTATTATTTCCTCTTTTTTTTCATGTATATTGTTCCTTTTATTGAATGATAGTCTGCAAAATATAAATGTGTACATTTAAATGTTAGTCAAAAAGTTGTGTATCTCATCTGTTTTTTTTTTTTATTTTAGTATTTTAAATTCTTAAATAAAAAAATATAAACAAGGCATATTCTAGACTATATTAATGTATCATGTGATTGAAAATGAATACTAATTTAAAAATAAATTTGAATCCAGCATTTTTTTTTGAAATTTGATATTTTTTATCAATATTTTGAATTAAATTATTGCTCTTTTAATTGTAAATTATGTTAACTGTATGCATTATTTTTTAAATGTTGGAAAAAATATGCATTGGATGTAAGATTTAACATTAGTGGGCAATATTCACAGCAATTAAGAAATTAAACTGAATTTTTTTTAAAAAATCAGGTTGCTATATACACTTAAATATAATTTATAATGTGTACTTAAAGAAAATTATTTACTTATATTTAGTTTGACCCGTTCAGGACCATGATCACATATATGTGATCACTTCAGGGAACATGGTATCATAAGTGAGATTGAGTTTTTTCCATTTTGAGGCCCATGATCACACTAATGTGATCTTATTTAGAATTTATGGAATTTTGAATAATTTTAAAATATAAATTTTGGCATATTTTTTATTAAAGAAATGATTATGAATTTTTAAATGGAGTTAGTTTTATATATTTATGGATTTTTTTCCTACATTAATCATTGTAAAAACATAAAAAGAAATCCATCTTCCATCACTACATAAATTATATTTATGATTCCATATCATAACTAATTATAAATTTTCAAAACTGCACTGAATGAAAAAAAAGTATGTGACTTCTTGTTACATTTTCTGTATAAAATTTGTATCATTTTAAATAAAGTTATTCTTAAAATTATTGTTATTTGTTATATTATTGTTAATTTTCTATGTTGTGTTTTATATATTTAAAAGTTTATTTAGTCTATAGATCTCTGTGTCATATCTTAATGCTAAAGAGATTTTCTTTTAGTCTTTTTCAATCATTGTTATTAATTGCCTTAGAGCTTTATTAAAAAATTTAAGTTATGAATTAGAAAAAAAAGTTTTTTAGTTAAATTTGTTTTGTGTTTTATTGAATGTTATTTTCACATATTTTGCGTGTTCGTTATCTTCTGTTAAAACAAGCTGTATGCTTCATTCTTAAACTGTATTGCTTATTTTATTTTTGTGTTGAATTTATAATCTTATGTAATCTTTTCCTTGTTTATTTTTTTATTTCAATCTGTGTGTAACAGTTTCATTTTGCTTTATAATTAAGAGTTTCATTATTTCTTCATGGTTTTTTTCTGTTTTTGTTAAGAATATGTAAAAACTATTTTGAAAAATTAATCAAGAAATTATTTGGAACTACAGAATTACAGCATAATGTGTATTCTAATTTTAAAATATATTTCTAATGCTATATCAAAATTAATTTTCTATCTGGTTGCATTTTGGAATTTTTTATCTGTAATGTATCAAAATGTATCCTTTCCTTTATGTGAGAAAAAGCTTTAAAATTATATTGTTGATGAAAAGAAAGAATCGTGGTATGGCTATTAAAATATTTCTGTAAATAAATACAGTTGAAAACAAACAATCAAAATTTTTTGAAAGAAATATTTTTTGTGCTTTGTCTGTCACAGTTGACTTTTAATATGCTATACTGGTAATTGTACCCCAATGATAGTTGTATGAATATAAACACACACACACAATACCCGTATAAGAAAAGTAATTTATTGTAATCATTATTTACAAATGTTATTTTTTTATTGATAAATTTTTATGAATCATTTATGTTCTATAAAACATAAATTTTAAAGTTCTAATCTGTATTGTTGATTTCAAAAACAGAACAATACATTTTGGTGACAGCATTTATGTGTTACATTTTTATTGAATAAAAGTTGATCTATCCTGTGATTGGCATAAATTAAAAAAAAATTCCTTGTTTTGAAAAATTAATTAGTGATTTCTTTTATTTTCCGTCTTTTTTTCCATTTTAATGAGTTACAATTTTTTTTTTCTGTTTGAGGAACTAGGAAAATATACATTCAGCAGTCTGGATGTTGCAATTATAGTTTCTACCTGCAATGAACATTTAAGAAAGAAACTGAAGGAGAAAAGTAATTTTTTTTATTTTGATTCAATATTTTCCCTTGGAACTAATTTATAAAATCGTTAAAATTTTGACATATACTAAAATTATTGATTGATATAAGTGTAACAGAGATCAAAGTAGAGTTCCATTAATATATTCTGACTGCCATAGTACTTTTGTGGATTCCAGTTTAAAAAGCCTATATTTACAAACTTATTAGTAAACAAACTACAAGGTTAGTTGGCATCCTAAGCAATAACGCAAATCACAAGTTATCCTGTAGTTGGCAGTCAGCATGTTAAATTTCATATTATTTATTTAAAAGTAATTGAACTTTTTGCAGGATATTCTATTTATTTTTTTTTCCTCATTGTAATAAATAATAGATCAATCTCATAATGATGAAGAAATATTTTCAAGTTATGAGTTGTCTCTAATTTATCATGCATAGAGTGTATCACTGAAAAATTTAAACATTTATCTAATGTTTTCAGATATTCTTTTTAATATGGTCCAGCTTTTACGGTGTAGCTTTAAGACCAATTTGAACCCTGAATAAGAATAAATTGCAAATATTATATAAAAAAATTACAATTCTGATATATTAATTTTTATTAGTCGAAAACATTAAATTTTATAGAATATTGTATGGAGAGACACTTTTTTTATGCCCATTGTACCTATAATGATATTCACTGTGAATGCAACAGGTAATTAGAGATGCTATTTAAACATGTTTTTAGAAATATAAAGCATTAATAAGATTACAATTAGTTTGAAATGTTCTTTTAGCCAAAAATAATCATTGTATGATCAAGAATTTTATTTCCAACTTTCTATTTCAACTCGTCGATCGTATACAATCCTTTTTCCATCTAAAAACACATTTGGAATAATTATTAAATTCTAGCAATATAACTTTAACAACAGACGATTATATATCAAAATAAATTAAGCATTTAGATAAATTAGTTATAAGTTTAGTAAGCAAACGATAATAATATGGAAGAGAATTTTTAATGAAATTACACTGTAAAATTTAAAATGAAAAATTAGTTCAAAATAAATGAAATTTTTAAGTAGAACTAAATATTTTTTACAATATGAAACAGCTATTTCTCAATATCTTCGGATATAATTTCGAAGTAACTAATGGTGGTTTCTTCATCAAATGTACACATTTTTTAGGAACATCCGATTTCTAGAACACTGAATGCATCAGTGTCCATCTTTCACGAATAGTGTTAACTTATACTGACATCTGATATCAAATCTATCTTTTTGGATGTTTCGCCAATTTGTAACATCTTTTATAAAATCCCGGTAATCACATATCGTGAAGGAAGCATTGCGGTTTGCCAAACATGTCCGTTATGTGCTCCAGTGCGAGTGCAACGTTAATGCTAATACACTATTCTGAATCGTTGTTGCAGTTTGTCACATCGAAATTTTTTCGTGATATTGTGACGTATTATTGGAGAGAACATGGCAGTTCACAACTCGTCCTAGAAGTGAAATTGGTAAGTTTGTCTGCGCTAAACATTTACTTTTAATTTCGAATGATAATATGCTTATGTGTTATACTTATCAATTTACATAAACTATGTTTATTGATTAATATTATGCCGTCAATTTTGATATAATTAAACATACTAAAGTCTATTTTGTGGCTTAGTAAAATATAGTTCTAAATAGTATCAATAGTTCTAGACAATTACAGTCCTTTAGCTTGGAGACCCAGTATAATTGATACGTGGCCCTTGCTTCGAAGCCAAAATTTCTGACAAAAATATCTATCTTTTGAGTACTCTAATAAAAGGGTGCTTGTGTGTTATTTTTAAAAAAACATTTTTTTAAACAATTTTTAATGCTGATATACGAATTACTTTAACACACACACACACACATATATATATATATATATATAGGCAAAATAAGATATTTAGGAAAGGCAGAACACACAATTCGAGGCGTGTGGCTAAAAAGTGCTTCGGTTCATCTGATTTGGTCTAGTTTCAACACTGCCATTAAAAAAAACCATGAAAAATTATTCTGAAAGGGAACACAATCACTTTAATACAGTAGATCCTGTGTTACATAATAACACAGTGACTTCTGTAGGTTAGACCGTGGCATTGTCGCCGGACGTGCAGAATGTGCGATTCATTCACAGAATGTGCAATCGGCCATGCATGTCATCCCCTGCATAAAGTTTCATTCGGAAGTTTTGCTTTCCGTTCACTTACGTTTTTTAATACATATGGAACCTGTTTTTTTTATTTTTTTATCTTATTATTTCGTCGCTTCCCTTGCATTAAAAGCACCCAAAAGGTATGTGTGAAAAAAAAAAGAAGAGAAATAGAATGAGCCCAGAGAATAACATGGAAGGTTTCATTTGAGATCTTGTTCGAAATGAGTCGAGTCGTTCGTAATTTTTTGGCTTTCCCAGTTTCAGTTTCTGCTCATTTCCTGTGTTGCATGGATGTTGTAAAAAACGCATGGAAGTTAAAAATGCTGTGATATTTTGTTACCGAAGAAATTCTTCAAGAGGATTATATTGTTTTTTGTTGAGGAAATGTATTTCGTTTGAGAAAAAATGGATACTTCAAAAAGCGCTAGCAACAATGATGAAAAGGTAAGTGGGTATGTGCTTTCTTTTTGAAAAGAGTCTTAAAAAAATAGGGGGGAGGGGGGAAAGTTCTGGGAAATAATGGTAAACGTTCAAACACGACGGTTTAAATCTTTTTTGGCTCTTTTAATTAAGGTTATATTCACCTTAAATTAAAAACAATTTAAAATTGGTACTTTTTTGCGTATTGAAAAGTTTTTCTATTAGTATTACTATTTGGTATCATTTTGTTATTGGTGTAGTCTTACATAAAGGACATTATATTTTATTATATTCATTGTTGTTTGGTTCAGTTCAATACTTTCACTCTTCATCTAGTGTCAAACTGATACTTAACTTTGCTTAATAAAGTAGGAAATTATATATTTTATAAGAAATTTTAATATAAGTGGATAGACACGCGTGTTAAATCGAAACGAGTTTATGTTAACACTGAAACATTTTTTTTTCTATTTAAAAGGTATCTCGAGTTCAAGTTTCTCCTCTTTAAAATTTGGTGATGTGTCTCGCATTGTGTGTTTTTAATGCTCTCAAATTAAGAAAGTCACGTGAGAAACGCGTTTAAATCCGACATCAGCACTTCATACTTATAAATTCCACTTAAAATATCAAATACTGTGATAATATTAAAGCTTTTCAAAATTATATATATTCTCTAAATTATGTTTGTTAATTTTCTCATCAATACATTATCAGTAGCATTCATGCAACGTTAGAAAATCCTTAGTTCAAACCATTCGGCTATAAGTCATTTTTAGGGCTGCAGGAGCCCAGTGGTCATCGTTATGAACTTCAAGTCAGTAAGTAATGTTTAAATAGAGTCACGTGTTCGAATCGTAATTCAACTAAATGCCAGACTTATGACGGGTTGCTGTTTGTCAAATAGAAATAGACCCTTAGGAGCCTTTCATACGAGTCAATTTGTGCCGCACCTAACATAAGGAACAGAGTCAAAAGCTAAATTTTTTAATAGAAATCGCCTGGGTATTATTGTACGTGGTCAACAGGCACTCCCTGCTGCGCCATTCCCTCATGCTCTAGAAAACCACGTTCTCCTTCCCACTAATTGTCTCAACTAAAAGGATATTGTGGAAGTTACATGCTTCACATTAAGCTACTTGTGTATTGAAAATAGAGAAAGCTTTTTATTTCTTCTACAGCTTTTTAATTTCGGTCTACATAGCGTCATCTATGGCGTACAGTAACTAAACACTCCCCAGCATTTTTGCTGTACTAAGAATAATAAGCATCCTTTCTCTTCTTATTCTGACCCTGTCTTGTGTTTTGTGTAGTAACTACTGCGCCAGAGCAAAGCGTTTCCTACCCTTGTATTTTTATGTGATTTCCCATCATCTCGGTCAGGGGTGGCCAACATTTTTGCAAAGAGTGCCACTACCTGATAAAAAAAAATATGCGTGCCACTTCCAACTTTTTCAGAGGCCGCGGTAGCCCAGTGGTCAAGGCGCTTTTACCAACTAAGCTGTCACTTACTTCGGGAAAACGCATTGAATTGAGCTTTAAAATAAAGGTAGATTTTTTTCAATACGTTATTCGTTAAAGTAGAAGATTTTTTTTCGGGCTTCATTTTTAAGTCAATGTTTTCAAACTTCATATATCGATTGAAAACAACGGTAATTTTTAAACAAAAAATTTTTTTAAAAAAATAATGTTTACATAATTATTGCAAAACGGAAAGAAATAGAAAGACAATTTTTTTTTTTTTTCCGTAATTTTTAAGATATTTTATCAATCTTTGTACAGATTACGTATAATATTGTTCTACACGCGGAAAAAAGTTTCGTGAGATTATTTTTATTAATAAAGAAGTTATTAAGTATTTAAATAAAATTTTGAGTATTTTTGAAAAATCGTAAAAAAAAAATAATTTTTTTTGTATTAAATTTCTTAAATTACTCATTCTAAAAGAGAAAAGCATGAATTTTTTTTTAGTGTAAAATATTTTTTTCATTAACGCGAAAGAAAGTTCAAGCGAAATAATTTTGAAATCTTATTCATAAAACGTATCAATTTTGACTCATTTTCAAAAAATTGTAAAAATTACAAAATATAATTATTTTGTAAAATAAATTATAGCATATCGTGGCGAAATAAATGATCTTTACGAATCTGTAATTATTTTTTGTATGAGTTTCATGAAAAAAATTAGATCGTGTTTTAAAAACCTCAGAAAAAAAAGAAGTTCCGAATTTCCCTCTGGCGGTGAGAAATGGTACTAATTATGCGTTTTAAGGTTTTTAATTAATATCTTTTTAACTAATTGGAATATCGGAATATAAATGGACAAAACAGATTCCTCGGATCATTCCCGAAATTTTGGTACCTTCGGCGAGTTTCTGCGTCTTGTGGTTCGTGAGAAAATTGGGCTACATTCATTCCTATATACCTACATACATAGATACGTTTGTTTACCCACGAATTTTAATAGTGTAGATATGGAGAGAGCGAACTAATAGAGTAGGAATTGAATAATATAATAAATAAGACGACAGCACAAACCTAGGTTTTATTGTTAATAAATTTTTTACAGGTTCAATCAGTTCAATTAAGTATGTAAGATAAAAATGAGTAACTTGAAAATTTTTTAATTCTAAATATAATTGTTAAACAGCCAGTACTTGCATAATGTGGCTTTTAAATTTACAGTCTTTAAAAAAATTTTTTTTTAACGAAATTATTTATATTAGAATTAGCCCTTGAAGATGCTAACAAAATTAGGTTGTTTAAGGTGCACATCAGCTAGTTGAGCGATATTTTGATTTTATGTTCATAATGGAAAACATTTATTCACAAACATATGTTCATCCAAATTTCAGGGAATAACATACAATCGCATTTCAATAAAATTACAAAATAAATAAAAATGTTATTTATTTTTATTTTTAAAATTATAATTTTTTTTGTGAAAGTTTACGCGTGCTACAGTGTGGCACGTGAAGACTTACTGAAAAATTCTGAAAATATTATAAATAACGAATTTTTAAAATTTTATTGAAATGAAGTTGTCTCAGACAAAACCCCTTAAAATTTGGATCAAAAAAGATATGTTTGCGCGCGAATAAATGTTTTCTGCTATGAACATAATAAAATAAATATCACACTCAAAACCAGCTGATGTGCACCACAATAATCTAATTTTGAAGGCATCCGTAAGAGCCGATCCTTATATAGATAACTTGGTAAAAAAAAGTAGTAATTCGTAAGCCACATTAATTAAATACTGAGCGTTTAATAATTATTTTGAATTAAAGGATGATTCAGGTTTCTCAGTTTTATTTTATACCTAACCTAATTGTGATTGAACTTGTAAAAAGTTTGTTAAAAATCGTAAGTTTGTACTTTTTAGTCTTATTTATTATATTATTTTTAAATTTCAACACTACACAGACTTGCATTAAAAAATTTTCTATTTGTGTAAAAATCCCACAATAAGCTTATAAGTAAACTTTTTTTCACTTTTGTTTGTTGGAAAAGTTGTTAGTGGCATGTTTAATTATTTTTTGTAAAATAGGGCACTCTTCCCAGAAAGATTGGCCACTTCTGCTGTATATATATATATATATATATATGGCATGGCATTTTTTTTCCTTCTCTATTATGTCGAAAATTTCTGCTGTACGGGGAAGGTTGGATCTACAAAGCATTGCTTAGTCCTAATTCGCTGGCCTAATTCAGCTACAGCTTTAGAAATAATAATAGGTCTCTATTTTAGTCCAATTACTTTTTTGTATCTACAATTGTTGTGTCTGTTGAATTCCAATTTCTTACTTCTTTAGCACTGTAGGTTCTAGTATTTCTTCACTTTTATATATTTTATTATACTATATATATATATGTATATATATATAGTATATATATATATACTATATATATACTATATATATATATACTATATATATATACTATATATATGTATACTACACTGCTGGACAATTGCTAAGGACGGATCACAAATTGCTATGTAGCATAACATTAAGCGAGACATGAGGCTTAGTAGGATAAAATATAGTTGCCACACTGTTCAGACATTAGAATAAAGAATATTTATTGTTCTGGAACGTACAAAAGCTGTGAAACATCTGAAAGAAAATAAAATGTTCATTTGATCTGCGTACGGAGAAATGGAACAATGCATCTAAAAGTCAGCAGGCACCTTAAAGAAAAGTATCAGTACGGGATATGTCCACCGTGGAGTGTGATGCAACATTCCACACGTCTTACCATACTTTGCACAACATTATCCAGCGGCTGTTGAGGCAATTTATCCCATTCCTCTGTGAGTGCATGGATGAGGGTGTTCTTGTTTGTCGGAGGATAGTTTCGACCAGCAACTTGCCTCCCCAAAGCATCCCACACATTTTCAATGGGGTTTAGATCTGGAGAACCCGCTGGCCATACGAGACGTTGAATACCCTCGCTCTCTAGACAATCCTGAACAGCGAGTGTTCGATGACATGTTGCGTTGTCGTCCATAAAAACAAATTTATCACCGACAGCACCACAGAAAAGACGAACATGAGGAAGTAGAACATCAATGTATCGTTGGCCCGTCATAGTCCCATTCGCAACCACATGTAGGCACGTGCGGCCATTGATCATGATGCCGGCCCACACCATGATACTGCATGTTGGATATCGGTCCTTTTCCTGGATATTTTCTGGACGATAAGCAGTACCACTCTCGTGCCAGATCAGTTGGCGTCTACAATCCGATGACAGACTGAACCTACTCTGATCTGAGAATAGTACGCATGCCCAGTCCTGTTCAGTCCAATTGTGATGTTCACGACACCATTGCAAACGGGCAGTACGGTGCTGTCTGGTCAATGGGACACACACAACAGGTCTGCGTGCGTATAGTCCTCCTCCCCTCAAACGTCTGGCAACAGTTTTTCGGGAGATCTGCTTTCCTGAGGCAGCAAGAAACTGATTTGCCACCTGCTGAGCTGTGGTGCGCCTGTTCCCTTTTGCTGATAGGACGATATATCTGTCTTCTGCAGGCGTTGTACTTCTAACACGACCTCCCCGTGCCGTCTACTACACATTCCAGTAGTTTTAAATGACTTCCACAGCCGTGAAACAACGCTGTGAGCGATGTCGAACTCCCTGGCAACATCTGTTATTTTTCACCCTTCTTCGATCTTTCCAATAATTCGGCCAGGCATAAAATCATCTATGTGATGTCGGGAAGACATGCCAAAAATTTTAAGTTCGTCTATTAAATCTTTCCTGTAAAACTTTGACTTGAAACAACAACTGTCCAAACGCGTCAAAACCTTTAAAGCTTTTATGAACGCTATCACGTGAACAGACGTGGAAAAAAATTTGCATACTCATACTTCTTACTAATATCCCGCACTTATTCTAATTTTCCACATTTTGCTTCCTTTCATTTTGTGGTTGTTATGGATGATAGTGTTATCCGTCCTTAGCAATTGTCCAGCAGTGTATATATATATATACTATATATATATATACTATATATATGTATACTATATATATATACTATATATATATACTATATATATATATATATATACTATATATATATACTATATATATATATACTATATATATGTACTATATATATGTACTATATATATACTATATATATACTATATATATATATATACTATATATATACTATATATATACTATATATATATACTATATATATATAGTATATATATATATATATATATATATACTATATATATGTGGGAGACAACAAGGGGTCCAAGACGTTTGTCTTTCTTCACATTTATTTAAAAACTAAACAAAAATTAATTAAAAAAGGTAGCTATTCTAACAGATAGGTTTACATGATGCGATGACGGTAACGCCTGCTCGCGCTCCTCTGTCTTTCTTTTTTTTCCCGTTCTCTTAAAAGTCCAAGAGTTTTTCTGTTCTGGTTTGGATTTGCTGCGCCTGCGCGCGAAGACTGCGTTGTCTGCTGACGATTGGATTTCTTGGATGCCACAACCGGCCAACCTGACTGTACGCTGTCCGCAGCGGTACTTATTTCTTTCTTTTCCTTTTTCATCGAGACCAGAGGAGAATCTGAAATATACAAAAAAGACGGAACAGACAAGGACTATACATAGAGATTTAACATATCATAATTTTTCTGAACTAGACAGTTTCTCCATTATGTGAAGGCACCTCTTCGACATCTGGAAGGTTCAATAGGAAAACATTGTGTTTCACAGGCATGGCATGATTCTGAGATGACGATAGGACGTTAGGATGAACGGAATCATTTATTTTGCTATCTTGGTCTTTATCAGATCCATCAGGCATAAGAACGCCTTTTTTAATAAGTTGATCTTTGGTTGAACGCATCGATATTTTCCTCTCTAGAGTTCTGGACGTCTGTTCAAAACGACCTCTCTTTTTCCTCCGTTTCCACTGCCAGGGCTGGAAGATTCGTCGGAGCATTGCAAACCGTCTTTGTTTAGTCTTCATAGGTGAAGGGTTATCAGAACAAGATAAACGTCTGGCTCTCTGACACACAGGAATATCATTTTTCTATTTAATACACATTTTTAACTCAGTACTCTTAATTTTATTACATTTATAATTCTTAATTAGAGAACTCAAATCATTTCTAGTATTAAAGTTTTTAACATATGACAAATCATAACTAGAGTTTTCTATCACATTTGAAACAGAAACAACACCTAAAGAGGATTTATTTTCATTCAATAAAACATCGCTCATTGCATGGCATAGTTTCTTTATCTCAGCATATACACTGGGATGTATAATAAATTCTTCGGTCAAGGTCGGTGATATTGCCGTTCGAACACTTAGACCGGGAGAGTGTTGATTAAGAGAAATATTTATGGGTTTAACTTCTACCATACGCTTTTCGCCAAAACATGAGCTTAATGTTATTCTTTCTTCGGAAGGTTTGTGCACTCTAATTAGTGAGGAATTTAGAACTGGGATCTGGCAACCTGAATCAATCAAGGCTGTTACGGGCTGATTTTCCACAAAAATGTTTACATATTGAAGCTGTGTGAACTCATCGCTATTTTGTTTTTCGCTCTCGACTTTCAAAGTATTCGCGTTTTTTCTATTATGGATGTGGCTGTTAGATTCTTTAAGCTTAAAACGCTTCTCACAGTCTCTTGCGTAATGAGATGAATCACCGCATATATATATATATAGCAATTTTTATTTTGTCTTTCAAGATATTGGGGATAGTTCTCTTTAATCTCTGGTTTATATATATAGTTTGGTGGTTTATTTTTAAAGGGGTCTTCGGTATATCCATAAGTAATAGGAGTTTCCTTACGTGATCCGCTTCTAGATGAAATATAAATATCGCACTCTTTAGCTAAATCAATAGGCCTAAACCAATCTTCTGCTTCTCGAATGCCAATATGAGTTGCGGTTTCCTTATTTAAAGTTACAAATAATTTATCAGAAATTAAAAGATCACATAGAGATTCAAAGGAATTTTAACTTTTCTTAACGAACAATAATATTGGAAGTTTGCCGTCAATCTTGCAGCAAATTGGATGTATGTCTCGCCTGATGACTTTACAGCATTTTTAAATGAGTTTAAACACTCGCGAGGGGTTAATTGGAATTCTCTGAGTACTATAGATTTTAGTTTTTCATAGTCATTTAATTCCTCCTTTTTAATGTACAATAAGACATTATGAGCTCTTTCGCCCAGAAGATTTATTAAAATTTCAGATTTATATTCGTCATTTATTTTCTTGGTTAAAAATGCGCGTTCTAATGATTGGAAGAACAGATTAAAATTTTCAGATCTGGTGGGAACAGGAAGAGATAAAGTTTTAATGTTTTTGATCATGTTTTCTCTGTTTGTTTCGAACTGTTTCTCTTCGACTTTAGCTGCAGGATTTAAACTTAATGCTTCATTTTTAGCCGTTTGAAGTTCGATTTCTTTTTCTAATTGTGCTAACTGAAGTTTAGCGAGCTCAATTTTCTGTTTTTCTAAAGTTGCCTCTCTTTCGTTTCGCGATACCCTCTCATCTATACAGTTTTGAATTAAAGTTTTAACGAAATCTGGATCACTCTCAAATGTACTACTGTTCTCAATTTTAGTCTTTAGTTTAGCTATAGTGTCCGTACTCTCCACAGTACCGTCTAGATCCTCAACAACTCTTATGAGATGCTCTTTAAGAGCGTTTTTATACATTTTAGAAAAAATATGGAAAGATCCTACCTTTTTTTTTCTAGCTCCCTTGTTGCTCGCACGTACGATGTATCCAATAATTGAAGAAAAACGTTGATTTCACAGATCTCACCTCTTCGCAGGTAATATAGTTCTTGAAATTGTAGTTCCGGCCTCTACACAGGCGGATTATTCACACTGAGTTAGTTCCAACCTCTACACAGGCGGAATATTAAGGGTTCGTTGAAAAATTCACCTCTACACAGGTTATTTTGTTAATAGTTCCGACCTCTACACAGGCGGAATGAAGTTTAAAAATTCAACCTCTACACAGGTTGAGCGAAGTTTAAAAATTCAACCTCTACACAGGTTGAACGAAGTTTCCAAAATGGCGGCGCGTCTCCTTCACGGACGCTGCTTTAGTTCACTGTCCAAACTTTGGTTCAAATCGAAATTTTATCGATCACGACCGAGCCCCCATAATTTGTGGGAGACAACAAGGGGTCCAAGACGTTTGTCTTTCTTCACATTTATTTAAAAACTAAACAAAAATTAATTAAAAAAGGTAGCTATTCTAACAGATAGGTTTACATGATGCGATGACGGTAACGCCTGCTCGCGCTCCTCTGTCTTTCTTTTTTTTTCCCGTTCTCTTAAAAGTCCAAGAGTTTCTGTTCTGGTTTGGATTTGCTGCGCCTGCGCGCGAAGACTGCGTTGTCTGCTGACGATTGGATTTCTTGGATGCCACATATATATACTATATATATATAGTATATATATAGTATATATATACTATATATATATACTATATATAATATATATATATATATATATATACTCAGGAACATTGAAAATAGCGACCCAAAAAGAAAGCATCGGATTGAAATGAAATTTAATACACATAATGACACAGATGAGAGATTCACTTGATCACAAAAACAAGACAATTAAACGAATACAGGGTGTGCAACGACATAAATACTGGGCAACTTCAATAGCGCGTTGGACCACCTCCAGCTGCAATACATGCCGCCACACGGTCCGGCATTGAGTTGATTAGACACCTTATGTTGTCCTGAGGCAGATGGGCCCAAAAATCTCGAACAGCCAACTCTAAATCATTTACAGATTGACACGATGGCATTTGCCGTTTTAGCTGATCCAACACGTGCTCTACAGGGGACAAATAGGGGGAGTGGGCTGGCCATGCAAGAGTCTGAGTCTGAAAATGATATAGGAAGTCTTGAGCAACTCTTGCTGTATGCGGACGAGCCTTATCTTGCTGGAAAATTGCCCCTGGGAGACCATTTAGGAAAGGTCCTACATGGGGTCGAAGAATATCATCAACGTAACGTTGGCCCGTTAAGGTTTCACGCATCACAATTAAAGTGGACCGGCTATCATAGGCTATGGCCCCCTAGACCATTACACCAGCTGTGCGGGCAGTGTGACATAGAACAGTGTGGGGGAATTGTACCGCTCACCAGTGCGCCTCCACACCCGTACACGGTTATCATCTGTCCCTAAAACAAACCGGGATTCATCACTAAACACAATCTTTTGCCAATCTGTGACATTCCACATTGATCTGGCTTGGCACCACTGTAGACGCAGTTGCCAATGTTCCGGTGTTAAAGGGAGTGCACGGAAAGGGCGCTTGGATTTAAGATTTGCTTCTGCAAGGTGTCTGGAAATTGTTTGTGGAACAATTGCTACGCCTACGTCTGCTAGTATCGTTGAACGAGTCACTGTGGGGTCCACAAGTGCTTGCCGCACGATCCTTCGATCCTCTCTCCTCGTGGTCTTCTTGGTCGCTCCAGACCCGGTTTTCCGCGCGTGGGTACCTTCTCGTGTCCACTGCTCCCAACAATTTTTAACGGCACACTCCGAACGATCCACCTGGCCAGTAACACGGCGCGTCGACCAGCCTGCAGTTTTCATCCCGATGATCTGGCCTCTCTCAATCTCGCTTAACTGTGAGAAATGTCTTCTAGCACGTTTACCTGGCATGTTTCGCTTACCAATGTCTTCCTACTATTTGCGGGTAATCGTCACGTTTATGAATCTTCGAATTTGCGCTGGATTATATAGCACCCTCTTCCTGATTGTAGCGCCCCCTCGGCGTGTATGAAGCGTCTCCTTGTGCCACTGAAGACCTACCGTGTAGAGGGGGATTTATGCACGTTAAATCTGTCTAGGCGTAATGTCCTCCCGTTCGTGTGGTGTGGCCGCGGTAGCCGAGTGGTATAGGTATCGCATCGTGGCTGCTTTGTCACGAGTTCGAGCCCAGTACCACTAAAGACCCGCCGTGTAGGGCAGCGATGCACGCTAAATCTGTCGAGAGCTGAAACGTCCTCCCGTTGGTGTGGTGTGGTAGTTAGGTGAGGGGGGTGCCAGCTCAGGTGTCTTCCTCGTCACTTTACCAAGGCGTAAAATCATGCGGTCCGTTGTCAAGTCTTCATGTTGCTTTCTAGCGCGACGCTAATATAACTCTCACTCAAGTCAAATGAGAATTTATATGGATTACAAATTCCCTGCATTAAAAGCAGCATTATGTCAATTGATCGATTTAATTTTAATTTATACCACTTCAACTGATTTCTTAAACATTTTCGGAATTTAATTTTCTAGTGATGTAATTAATAAAAATAAAAATAAAAGACGAGTTTTCAAAATTTTCTTTTTCAAGGTGTGTTTCGTATGGTAATTTTTATTTAATCACCGATAAATCTTCCATCCTAATCTGCGATCGGAATCCTCGATTGGAATCAAAGTACAGACCCCGCCCGCCCTGAAGACAAAAGGCACTGAGTGTCCAGATAAAAAAAATCGTAAGGGGTGGGAGGGTGGCTCGCCGCTTGTCGGAACAATCGAATTTTTGTTTGTTCTTTTTGTTTTGGAACAAAACGGGACGTACCGCCTCTTGTTCAGAATCGAATACAAGCAGAAAATCGACGCTGAGCTGATATTTATAAAAATGCACAACGGCTCCTTTTCATTAGTCTGAGAGAATAAATTGAAAGAAAACAACTAAAAAGATGGGCAGGACAAAAGAGCTGGAACAGAGACTCAAGCCAACGAAGTCCCCACTTGATCAGATTTCTAATCGTATGATTAAAAACCCCCCTTAAATTCCTTCTATTTATCATTGGTGATAAATCCTTTTAAAAATCAACGCAAATTCAGTGGGCGTGGTCATTCCTATCCTAAAGCCGGATAAAGATTCGGGTCGATCCTTGTTTTGAGAAATAAACGAGTTCCTTTTGCAACAATCAACACTGCGATCTTTTAGATTTTATTATTCCTCAGCATCAAGTTTTCCCATAGTGCTCGACAGTTCATCAAAGAAACGGGGACAAACACGAGGCCAAATTTTGACATAAAATTTAAATGGCATGACCTACTAATCAAGCTCATACGACTTGCTGATAAAATTCATAAATCGTTCTTTCCGGGAGGGATAAAAGGGACCAAAAAAGCCTTCCGCAAGAGAATTTAGTTCGACTGTTATTTACGCGTAAATGATATGCCGCAAACTGATATATCGCATTTAGCAATGTTTGCCGATGATATGCAATTATCAATCAGAATAAAATTTTCCGTTGTGATAATCTGCAACACTAGCTGCTAGAATGTACAGTTCTGGAAAAAATAAAAGTTAATTAGTGCTTGGTCGTTTCGAAGGACTACCAGTCGGTTTAATTCCAAATTGTCCCCTGGACGTGTTGCAAAGTACCAGGGTTGTTTTTAAAAATTAACTTTTGCCCACCACATAGAACAGACTCAAAAAAGCGCAGGCTGTTCATGCCGTTCTCAAACGGCTTATCTCCCGAAGGAGTAAACTTGCGATCCGGCATAAGGTTTTGCTCTATAAATCTATAATCCGACCGGTCATGTCGTACGGATCCCAAATTTGGGATCCGCCGGCATGTGCCACTTAAAGAAGCTACACACGCTGACGAACTCATTTTGAGACAAATCGTTAATGCTCCTTGGTTCGTACGTAATGAAGTCATTTATCGTGATTTAAAAATTAAACCATTTTTACCTCATATAAAGAACCTTTCTAAAAGGTTCTTCGATAAACTTCCTTCTGTTCCCAATGAGTTAATTAGAAACCAGCCTGCATACGATCCCGCAGTGCCATCGTCTCAAAACGCCCCAGAGCGCTTCTTGAGCACGACTTTATAAATTTAAAGGCTTCGGGTTTAAATTTTGATCATTGGGAATTTATTTTAAATTTTAAATAACTTAATATTTAACTTAAACTTGATAAAGATTAATTACTCTCATTTAGCAAGTACTACCTCCGCGCCGAGAGTCGCGGAATTAACTTTTTGCAGCGATCACCGCGGTCGGGAAGTTCAATTCAAATGTGCGGTGTTCACGAAGCTTTCCTTTTCGGCCACCAGATGGAGGCACGATTCTGTACTATCTAGAGCTCTCTTAAAATTCGTTTCACGTCCAGCAATCATTAATTAAATCGTTCCTTCGAACGACCGCTTATATTTTTGAGAACTGGACATTCCATATCTACATCTATCAATTATTATTCATGATTGTATCACATATATGACTTCATTGCGTCATTCTTTTTTCCTAAAACCGATGTTCATTTTTCTATCTTGTTTTCCTCCCCCTTTTATCCCGGCAAGAGTGCAAGTTGGTTCATTAAAATTTTTTATTCAAAATTTGTTTTCTCCCTATTTTTGCATGAGATCTTTTGAATTTCAATTCAAGATCTCCTTGCTCGGGTCGTTTATTTTCGGATCGACCCAATTCCATTTCCACGCCCACTTCTCTGCGAGCGAACGGCCTCGGCCAATCAGATAGGTAAAGTGGTGCGACTGTTCCTTCGGCCGACAGATTCACTCTGTCGCCGTTCCAGCAGAATTGTTCTGCCCATTTTAATTATATCTTTTAAATTTAATTTTAAGTCAATTCAAATTCGGCTCTTAACTATAAATGAGGAGGTACGTCCCGTTCCGGGACAGGCACTCCGTAATTTACATGCCACTTGCCAGAGAGAGTGAAAGAAGGGAAAAAAATAATAATAATTGCTTTAGGGAGGCGAGAGTGAGGGGTTTTCTGAATGAATAAGATAATAATCTCATGTCTTAAATAATGACCGGAAACTGCAAGAAATTCTGTAATATACTGTCTTAGATAAAACTTGACTAATAAGAGAGAGAACTGGAAGGAGGGTGCCGAAATAATGAAATGTAAGAGTCTACGTGAAACCGAAACAATGGGCTGGACTGGGCAGAAAGGAGGAGAGAAAAATAAGTTAGGGAAAAAAATGAATCTTTCGTCCCCGCTCTGACACGGCGCCCCGCTATTAGCATGACTGGAAAAAGGGGTGTGGGTGCTTTTGACATGTCTCTCTCAGCATCGCGGACGAGTCCATTGTATGAATGAGAAAGGACATTTTCTTTTGTGGAAAATTGCGTTTGTTATCGGGCCCAACAAAATTGTGTATACGTCAGAAAATTAGTTGTGTCACGGAAGAAATACTAATGATTCGGATTTCTAAATGGCCCAGCAAAAGACTTTGAAAAACCTCGCCGCTTCGACGACCATTGTTAGACGAGCCAAAGCAAACATTAGACTGGAAATCGGAAGGGAAAAAATAACAATAAAAACAGGAAAAGAAGCGAAAAAGAATTTAAAAAAAAATGTTTGCCCTAGAGCGACAATTAATTTTTGTTAATCTTAACATTCGTCGGAGTTCTCTCCTCCCCTCTGGTTCTCAGTTGCTGCAAAACAATACAAGCAAATGAACAACAGCGTTTTCTTTTGTATCCATACACATAGCATTTTTTTCGCGTATTGTTTTTCAAAAAAGCTTGGATCATTTGCATATCACATTACGCTGTACTTATTTGCAAACTTTCGCGATTGTACTTAGCTTCCTTCTTGGGTCGCTCTTTTCAATGTTCCTGAGTGTATATTTGCTTTTATCTTCTAAATATGTTTTTTCATTTTCCTGGGTCTCAGATTTAGTCATTACATTTGATTATAAAGGAAATTTTTAATCGTAAGTCACTCAAGGATAGGCAAACTATATTTTTTAAGCCAGATGTAACCAGCCTAGAGATTCCATTTAGCCCATCGCAAATTTTGAAGCAATTTGCTTATCAATTTTTAACTTTAATACTGGAAAAAATGTTTCTTTGAGGACGTTTTCTAATTTTTACGTATGCGGAAATTTCCTTACAGATGTGAATATTTTCTGCATATGGAAAATATAATTATGAGGATTTATATAGGAATTAAATACACAATTTCATTCATCTCCCATTTGGTATCACATTTTCAGATTATACTACCTTTTAGCATTGTATTTGAAATTGATTGGAATTTTATTCATTTATAGTGGTATCCGCTATAAAACAGAAATAATTGTTATATTGTGCATTAAAAGATGAATGTTTAAAAACTGAATGGATAAACTAGCGAATTTTTATTTAATAAAGACTGGGATATAAAATAATTAAGAGAATCTAATGATTATTAAAAACGCTTTCATTTTTTCATTAAAATTTAATTACATAATTATAGAGAAGCAAAAATAGACTAGAAATAGACAATTAAACATAGAGTAGTTAATTAAGTCCAATCTCCAAAAAAAGTAAAATATGATCTGTGGGAAAGCATTTTTCAGTTATAAAAATCTTGGAACCTATTTTAATAATTGCTAATTTTTTCTCTCTTTGGAATTACTATATTAGAACCACCAAAAAGAAATTGCTAGGAGATTTATTTAAAATATTATAATTTTGTGTGCGCCAATATATACTACGTAATATCGTTATCAACTACACTGGTGTGCAAAAATTATGGACGAGACGGTTTTTTCAATATAACTTTGTACAAAAGCTTTCCAAATCAACACATTTAATACCGTAAGATAGCCAATACGTAAGGACATGTGTAATGTAAGCAACACTTACTAAAAGAGAAATCAGAGGGATAAAAAGAAGCTTGATTGAAAAAGTAGCATGGAGCGCAATGCGACTGAAGGCCGAAACATCCCTGTGATGGGTGTCCAGCAAGAAACATCCGGTCTTTAGTAGGGGGATATGATCTCCCTGACTGCTAGGCAGGTTTCACAGCGTCTGTGCCCATGCTGAGAATGAGGGTGTCAATGAGTTGTTGAGGCATTGCTGCCCATTCGTCTTGCAGCGCCAATCGAAGCTCCCGAATCGTTACTGGTGGTAAGGTACGAGCTGCCAAGCGTCTGCCTAGAAAATCCCATACATGCTCGATGGGATTGAGATTCGGAGATCGTGCCGGCCAATCCATACGTTCAATATCCTCACTCTATAAGCTGTTCGGTAGCTACTGTGCGATGACATGATGCATTGTCGTCCATGAAAAGGAACTGCAGACCCATAGCGCCTCTAAAAGACGCAAATGGAAGAAGAATCTCGTTACAATAACGGGTCCCGCTGACTGAACCTGCGTCGAAGATGTGAAGGTCTGTACGACTACCGAGCATGATGCCTCCCCAAACGAGAACACCGCGACCTCCATACCTGTCCCTTTCAATGATGTTCGAGGGATGATTGCGGCTTCCCCGCTCTCTCCAGATGAGTATGCGATGAGAATCGCTACTCAAACTGAATTTGCTCTCATCGGTAAAGAGTACTCGTCCCCATTCATTGTCTCTCCAATTCCGGTGTTCCCGGCACCACAGAGAACGCCTTCTCCGATGGGCAGGCGTTAAAGGTACACACCGTACAGGGCGTCGTGCAAACAGAACACCACCGTGCAGTCTTCTGGCCACGGTAAAACGCGATATCGGTCGTCCAGTCGCCTGTGTCGTGTGTCTAGCGATTTCTCCCGCTGTCTGCCGCCTGTTTCTTCTGGCCTGTAAGACAATGTACCGGTCATCTGCGGGTGTGGTTCCTCGTGGACGACCACTACTGAACCCCCGGATAGCTATTCCTGTAGTTTGAAATTGTCTCCAAAGTCGTGAAACGATGCTGTGAGCAATTCCGAACTCTGCAGCCACACTTGTCACACTGCGGCCTTCCTCCAACTTTCCAATGATTCGACCTCGGGTAAAAGCATCCAGATGTCGTCTAACAGATTGATTATTCGCCATTTCGCTGAGGCAGCAACTCGGTGGGATTTTAACTGCTATACGGCGGCACAATCTCTTTGCCAGAAATACTGATCTTATAGGCGTTGAATAGGCGTTTATTTTTGGGCGTCTGGACTGTAAAACAGTCCTCAATCCCATATCGTGAGAGTCTATGATGTTGGGCATGGCATAAGTGGAGTTTGACATTCTGCTGAGTGGCATGATGGCGATTGGTTGGGCGATGGAGTCCGGGAGGCGTGGCTATGGTTCTTCATCTGGGTGAAAAGTTTTTGAGTTTTTTGGCTACACCGACAACATGCTTTATACTACTCAGACACTCCCCCATTACGTCTTCCTGCATATCTGCGCATGTGCTACCGCACATCACCTTACTTAATATCCTGATTGGTCTTTCTGTCCGCTCTGCCTCTTCGTTCAGCTGATATGCTAATTTTTCGACTTCGTCCTTAATTTTTGCACACCAGTGTATATTGCATAATATATACATCATATGACGAACTCTTATACAGATAATTTACAAAAGTGTTTATATTTAAATACATTAAGAAAAAGTATAATAATTATAAAATGCATTGATTATTCCCTCCTCAGCCGAAGGTTAGAAGTCCAGACCAGAAGGAAGTCCCAGTCAAATCTTACTTGGAGCAACTTTTGACTTTTGTCGAGTTTAAGGAAAGTGTATGCTTGGTAAGTCTTGTTTAGTTTTAAAAGCAGCTGTAAGTACATTGATTTCGTATTAAAAAAGTATCATTGAACATCCTAGAATAAAAAAAATGACTTTTAGTACTTCTATTATACTATGCCGTACTGCTTAACTATTTAGTAAAATTTAAAACTGTACCGTAAAAGTTAGACCACATTAAAAAGAACACCTGTAAACATCGGATAAATGTTTTATTTTAATTTAAATCATTTGAAAAAATTCCTGATTGTAATAATATGAATGATAAATTAGAGATTCGGAAATGTTCTGTGTTATATTAGATTGAGTGATTGTTTAATGACGTCGCTTTTCGAAGCTATCCGAGGTTATTGGCGACGGATCTTATAATTTCAGACCTCGGTCAAGTGACGAAGATGACATCTGAGCTGTCACCGAACTCTTCAAGTTTCCAAATCTCGCCAACGTGAGAACTTGAGAGATTTAACGTGCATTAGCTTCTCTACACAGCTGTTTATAAGTGGCTTCAGAATGTACACTACCAGCTGAACGCAATCCAAAAGATATTGTCTATAATTTTTTATTGTCTTATATTGTCTAATAACTAATTGTCGAATTAACCCATATCCTCCTAGTTTTAGTAAAACTGCTGCTAAAATTATTGATCCTTCAAGTCAAACTTCTCTCTCAATAGCTTATTTAAAAACAAAATATTTCACTATTTTGTGTTGTTTTCATGTATTTTTTCATGTTTCCGCGCTAGAGCTATACAGTCTACAGAGTGTCCTCAAATGCCGTGTACAAACTTGGATGGGAAGTGGAGAACATCATGAGGAGCCATAATTACATAGGAAAGCGTGGATGGAAAGCTATAGGTGGCGTTGAATGTGAGCTCACAAGGTCGGCACTTGTGGTTTCCTCATTTCGCACACGAATAGCGTGTGATGAACATGAATCGTAATACGAACGCCGAGTTGGCGGATATCCACTTCATCACTGGCCTAGCCAATGGAAATGGACGTGTTGCTATTTGGTTGTATGAGGAGAGATGTCCAACGAGGCGGCAACCGAATCCTCAAACATTCGCTTGGGTACAGTAGAACCTGATGGAACATGGATCTTTCAGATTCAAGATTGATGACCCACGCGTCAATTCTGAAATGGACTTGGTGGCAGCTGCTGCTACGATCTGTGAAACACCCGGTATTTTCGAACATTCCACCAATCCTTGTTGCGTCAGTGTCGGGCGTACATACATGCCAATGGCAGCAATTTCAAATACCTCCTGGGATGCTTTAATGTTACACTTTTAATTTATTACTGTTTTTTTGTTTTTGTAATAAAGCGTTTTACATTACATTCTGTATTGTGGCCTTACTGTGTTTTAGTGTCTCTTTATCTCGTTAGGGTTGCGTTTCTGTCCATGCTTTCCAACAATTATGGTTCCTCAGGATGTTCTCTACCACCCTTCCAAATTTGTACTTGGCATTCGGGGACACCCTGTATATGCATGTATCCTACAGATGCGCTGAATCTTCGTTTATTTACGAGTGGTCATGGTCACAAATTCGTGACTGGAGACTTGTGAGTTAGAATCCTAATGCCACTGAAAGTATGTCATGTAGAAGAGTTGAACATATTAAATCTGTTCTGGTTCATCCTCTCGTTGATATAGTGGGGAAATTTGGAGAATGCGATACCAGCTCAGGTAGCATTCTCATCAGTTGACCGAGGCTTGAAATTACAAGGTCTATCGTTAAAAACCCTCACGTTGCTTCAAACCGTAACTTTGGTTAAAAAAAATCAAATTAGAACCTGAATTTTCTTTCGCAATTAATTTCAGTCAAGTTTTGATATTTGAAATTAAAATTTGTGTGTCAGCCCTTTTTTTCCTCCTGATTTTCAGCTATTTGCTCAGTAGTGATCTATTTATAAACAAATTTGTGAACATTATACAATTAGATATTTGCAGTCAATTACAGTTTTCAATCTTGCATTGCCTCTCTCAACATCACACAAATGCTAAAAAGTGTTTTAACACTATTTTTTCTTCATGTAAAGGTTATTCACTATTAATTTTTGACTTCAACAATTACCGATAACTTAGGTCTGTAGATTTTGCTATTTTTATATTACAATGCATCAGCTTTTCTATCCATTCACGTTAATAATGTCAATTTTCGTCTTTAGCTCAGACTTTCCACCATTTTGTCATTTATGGATGTCATATATATTATTTGAGTAATTACACTTGTCTGTAAAAGGCTATTTACGTCTATTGAAATGAAATGAATAAAAGTGGGTTTTTTTCTTTTTTTCCCCCAAGTCTTTAATATATTGAACGTAAAATTCCTTCTTTTAAAGGGTGTTTTTTTAGAGGTATAGAACTTTAAATTGCAATAAAACAACGATGTAAAATTCGATTGACATGAATTTTTTTTTATTCGAAAGATAATCTTGTGGCATTACATTTTAAATATGAGTTCTGGCATAGGACTGCCACGGCTGGCTCGGATGTAGTCCAATCTGGACGTCCAATTTTCGATGACTTTTTCCAACATTTGTGGCCGTATATCGGCAATAACATTGTGAATGTTGTCTTCCAAATGGTCAAGCGTTTGTGGCTTATCCGCATAGACCAATGACTTTACATAGCCCCACAGAAAATAGTCTAGCGGTGTTAAATCACAAGATCTTGGAGGCCAATTCACAGGTCCAAAACGTGAAATTAGGCGGTCACCAAACGTGTCTTTCAATAAATCGATTGTGGCACGAGCTGTGTGACATGTTGCGCCGTCTTGTTGGAACCACAGCTCCTGGACATCATGATTGTTCAATTCAGGAATGAAAAAGTTAGTAATCATGGCTCTATACCGATCACCATTGACTGTAACGTTGTGGCCTTCATCGTTGTGGCCTTCAGAAGTACGGACCAATGATTCCACCAGCCCATAAAGCGCACCAAACAGTTAGTTTTTCTGGATGTAACGGTGTTTCGACATACACTTGTGGATTAGCTTCACTCCAAATGCGGCAGTTTTGTTTGTTGACGTAGCCATTCAACCAGAAGTGCGCTTCATCGCTAAACAAAATTCGCTTATGAAAATCGGGAACAACGGCAATCTCGTTTGGACCCATTCGACGAATCTACGCCTTTCTTGGTCATATTTAAAATGTAATGCCACAAGATTATCTTTCGAATAAAAAATAATTCATGTCAATCGAATAATACATCGTTGTTTTATTGCAATTTAAAGTTCTATACCTCTAAAAAAACACCCTTTTATTTTGTAGATCTGACATAGGTTACGTATTCCATTTTATTTCAATTCGTAATTGAAACGCGAGGTCAAAAATCGCAAGTGCATTAATCCTATTTTATTACAGGTGATCAGTAGAATTTCCAAAATGAAAAAGGAAATTCAAGTTGATTTTGAAATTGGATATTCCTTTCACGAATGCGAGTCATTGTTGTTAGAACAGGACAATTTAGAATTTCAGTGTGCGGTAAGTATTTATATCTGTTTAGTTTTAGTATGTTTTAATTTTATAGTTTCATATTTATTAGCCTCATTTCTCTAAGCCTAAATGAAACATTTGTGAGATCAGTATTATTATACACTGTCCCAAAATAACTGCTGCATTTGTATACTTTTGTACGATTATTGATTTTTATAATATGATTTTTTGCTGAAATATTTTTTTTTCAGAAATTTCAGGGTGCTATGGTATTATTCATTAGTTTAAAAAATTCAAGGTTCACACACTCTTGAGCGAAGCCCCATTTTGTAAGGACTCTTCCCACAGTAATCGAATAAAGCTATCTTCCAGCTATTGAATCGGGAATTTTTTTAAAATTTCAGATGACCAGTTTTACAAAAGACCACTACATCACAATTGAGAAGGAACAAAAACGGACAAAACAAACAAAGTTGGAAATAACAACGTGGCGAGAAAAGTCTATGAACCCAATAAGTCCCGAGCTTGTCAATAAAGATCGCACATAGGAGCCCTTTAGTGCTGGACAGTGGCGAATGTGGTCAACGTCCAGGTCCTCCCAAATATTACGGAATGTGCAGAAAGGGGCCTGTACAACATGAATTCGATGAAGATGTTTGAGGAGACAGTCGTGTCCAGTGGCCAGACGAAACTCGACAACTGCTTTACGTCTTGGCCTCATGGGAAGATCTTTAAGATTATTATGGAATTATGGATTATTATGGATCTTTAAGATTATTATTATCTTATGGAAGCCCCCTTCTTTGCTAGGTGGTCCACTAACTCATTACCAGTTAGAATTGGGAATTCATTAGGAAGAAAATGATCTTTTTGGTGTATTGGTAGTAGAGTCGGGGCTGCGGTAGCCCAGGGGTTAAGGTATCGGATCATGGCAGGCATGTAATGAGTTCGAGCCCAGTACCATTGAAGATCCGCCGTGTAGAGGAGCGATGCACGTTAAATCTGATGAGAGCTTAAACGTCCTCCATTTGGTGTGGTGTGGTAGGAGAGGGGTTGCCAGCTCAGGTATCGGTCCTCGTCACTTGACCATGGTTCAAAATTACGAGGTCCGTCGCCAAAAGCCCTCGTGTAGCTGAACATTGCGACGTTTGTTTTCACTCACTTACTGGTAGTAGAGTCCTTACAGAATGGGGTGTGGCTTAAGAGTAGGAGAACCCTGTACACATTTGCTTCGAAAAATTTGTCCCAAAATAAGTGCTATATTTGTAGAAATTAAAAAAGGAGAATGAAAATACCAAATAATGATAATTTTAATCGCAAATAAAACAATTTTAAGAAGTTCCTTAATTGATATTTAAGGAATTTCTTGCATATAGTATAACATAGCTTCGAGATTACATGCCACGTTTCGTGGAAGAAGATTTTGACGGCGAAGTTTTTTCTTATTGAGATAGGCTATTTTGTACGAGTTGCTTCCGCCTGGCATCATAATGTTTTCCACTCATATTTCTAAAGTTAAAAATACATTGTCAGGCTTTTATCTAATATATAAAATTCTCCTGTCACAGGTGTTTGTTGTCAAACTCCTTCGAAACGGCTAGACCGATTCTTAGGAAATTTTGTTCGTATATTCAGTAGGTCTGACTATTAACTATCTTTCGTAAACTATTTTCATACCCTTAAGTGATAAGGGTGGTCTTTTTCTGCATTGTTGTAACACTGTTATTGTTACAACAATGGTAAAAGCTGGCGTTGAAAATCCGTTTTCAGCCAAACTTGAATTTTATGACATTGCTCTATTGACTGTATTAATTAACTTTGTGTTTAAAAAATAAATGCTTTTAACATGTGATTAACTTGAAATATGTTATTAAAATATCACTAATATTTTACATTTTTTACAAATTTCAATCGATTTTTTTTAAACTTAAATTCCTAAAAAAAACCTATTGATTTCGCATTAAAGTACTTTTGATGTATGTGTATGTTTGTGACGTTTTCATGCCTAAACCACTCAACCGATTTTAAAAATTCTTTCGCCAATGAAAAGCTACTTTAAAATATAAAATGATATAACTATTTTTCAAACAGATTGGTACATTTTTTAACCTTTTCCAACGCTGCCAAGTTAATTTGAAATAAAATATAGGAAAACTTCAAAAATATTTTAGAATTTTGTAATTAAATTGAGAATTCTGCATTTTTTATACATAAAATATTTTTAAATCACTAAATGTCAGTAATAGTCAATTGTGGGAAAGCTACCACAGAATTCACGAGTTTAAGTATAGCGCATGCGCGGAGGAGAGTAGGTAAGCAAATAAAAGATTTTTCTGTCAGACAAAAAATGTTCTTTTTAAAGGTTTTTTTCTTTTATAATGAGTGTAAATAATGAACTTTCCAGTAATTTTCCAAATCTGACCTATTAGTTTGAATTTTAAGAAAGTATTCATTATATTTCGTGTATAAAATAATTAATACGATCTTAGTTTTTTGTAATACATCGCAACTGATAGTTTTCTTTTAGAGAAATAATTTACTTAAAAACTTAAAATATAGGATCATGCTGCCATGTTTTTACTAAACAGTGCTATTTCCTTTTAAATCTTTTTTTACACAAGGGATATAAACAATTTTTTAGGCGTTACCCCCACAGTTCTTTTTTCATAGTCACATACATTTAATCGACAAATCAAACATCCAGATAAAAGCAGTTGTTTCATAGCTAATGGGAGACATTTCTTGATTCATTATTAAACGAAAATTGATATAAGTTAATATATATATTTTTTAAGAATTAAAGTTATTTTGCGTTTTATTATTTATTACTAAATTATTTATTTAATAATAAATTCGTACATTGTCTTTCTTGAGAACAAAACTGGATTAGCTTTGTAAATTTTTATTTGAAAATAGAAGTTTGAAAAAAAAAGATCTTATCCCTCGGGGGAAAAAAAGGGAGTTTTATACTTGAAAAAACCCATACAACGCTGGGCTGAACGGAGAGAAGTGGAAGAAATTTCTGAAAAGGGGATTTAAATGACATAAATATAGAAATCACTCACATCGCTCAGACACGCACACACAGAAGTGCTAGTATCCAGAGAGAAAGAAAATTTCCATGGAGATAAAGTTGTTCCCAAGAAAAAAGCCCGTGCAACGCCGAGTGAAGTGGCGAGAAAACGGACCCTCCCAACGGGACAAAGACGTGGAAGAAACTTCGAAAAACAGTACTTTAATGACATTAATATAGAAATCACACACACACACACACCAGGAAGTGCTGACACTGAGAGGGGAAGGAGAATCTTCCAAGAGTCATAAAGCTGTACACTTGAAGAAGCCCTTGCAACGCTGGGCCATCCAGCTAGTATTTCTATATTTTGAAAAGTGACTCCAATAGCATAAGTAGTCAATATTCTTTGGAGACTTCTGAAGTTTCAACGAACGTTTTGCGTTAAAAAAAATCAAGATCTAGTACATTTAACACCTGAATATTTGGAGTTTGACATCATAATTGAAAATCCCATCCATCTTTTAATTATTCTCTGTGACCCTTGGATCATCTACTGCTAAATGAGGCTTGGCATTGAAATGTAGTAATTAATTTGTAACAAAATTTTTGACCTAAATATAGCAACAAATTTGGGTCGGAAAGAATATTTCATTTGTACCATCAGAACAAAACTGATAGGAAAACTACGTAACTGGTTTGAATATGAAAATAAATATACCTCTGATTACAATAGATTATATTAAAATTCTTAAAGTACTGAACCATTTGAAATATGTTAAATTCATATTTTGTAAATTCTTATTAAATGTAACGTATTAGCGAGAAATGAATAGCATGATGAAAAAATACAAATTAAATGAAGCTCTATCCAAAAAACTATTTTTTTTTTTTGAGCTCTACACAAATCATTGCTTTACCAAAAAGTTCGGTACAAACTACAAAAGTGGCCATTCTAAAGGGTGATACTTTTAAGGATGATTGCAAATAAGTAAAAAAGTAATATAAAACATTGCCTTCTTATACTAAAACTTTTTTGTTATAAAATGTATTTGAAAAGTCAGCAGAAACAGAAGAAAAGAAAATTAAAAGTGAAACAAAATATGTTGAATGACATAACACCTACGAAATTCCAGACCCTCGCATGAAGTATTTTAAAATCTAATAATATTCATTTGAAATAGTGCCGGTTTATCCATTGGGCGCTTGGGAATGGTGCCCAGGGGCCCGGATAAGTTGGACTTAACCATTTATTCTGGCAATAAATTTCGATCGGCTATTACGAAGGGGGCCCATAGATCTTCTGCGCCCAGGGCCCGAAATGAGCCTAAATCGGCACTGATTTAAATTTATAAAATGCTGAATTTATAAGGAATTAAATGGCCTGGTAGCTATGAAAAATGATAGATAATTAATTTGTAATTGTAAAAGTAGTGAAATTGCTTATAAAATGGTATTAAGAAAAATTTTAATACAACTACAAATTTCCCTTGAAATTCGAGAAATAAATTATAGGGATAGTTTTTTGTTAAAATAAAGCAATGGGTTTTTGGAGAACTCTAAGCTAATATGTTGAAGTTCAAGTAAAATGAATAATTGAAGTGTCAAAATTCAGTAAGCTATGCGTTAATTTAATGCATCTTTTCATTAATAATGGAAAAGAAATCCTTAAAATATGTATTTATGAATTAATCGGGGATTAAAGGACCTTTGCCATATCTATGCATGCGTCTATGAAGCCTCTGAAATGTGAAAAATAGGTGTAAGAAGAAATATTGTGGAAAAGTTATATATTAATTGCGAATAAATAATTACACATAAAAAATTATTCATTTACAACTTACACACACATGCGCGATTTAATATACGGGAGGGCCCGAAACTTAAGGATAATCGGGCACGAGGTGCAAAAATTAACGTACTCTTACCCGGTTTGAGAAAATGATGTCACCCAACTTTGACGCTTCATATATACACACACACACATATATATATATATATATATATATATATATATATATATATATATATATATATATATATATATATATATATATATATATATTGCATACTTCTCCAAGAAAGTTATTTCAAAAGATGACCCTTTTAGTGACAATTCCAAAATAGTACAACACTTGTTGTATTTCTATCTATAATAATCATTGCCATTTTGTTTTCTTTTACAAAATGACTTTATTTGAAAAAAAAAACTGAATCTTAGGAACGCATATTTAAACTTTTTAAATTTACATGGATGTCATATGGAAAACCTACATTTCTTGAGTGAAGACCGGTCCCAATTTCATTTGAAAATGAATATATGGTCTGAAATATTAAGCGGAAAAATAACTGGACCGTTTAAGTTAACCCAAAAGTTTTAACGGAGCTAAATACTTGAATTTGCTCCGGAACTATTTGTCAGACATTCTGGAAGATATGCTACTAGTCATCAACAAAGATTCCAATAAGATGTATACCCAGCGCATTATACTCGATTTGTATTGGAGTATTTGAACATGGAATATTTCGGAAGGTGTATTGGACGTAATGGTTCTATTTCATGGCCAGTTCATCCCCCTCCCCGTCAATTTCTTTTACCCGGGCTGCATAAAAACAAAAAGTTTATTTTAAACCAATCCAAAAAGAGGACCGAAGAGCGGAAAAAGATTGTTGAAGCATTGGAGGAAATAAACTTGGCTAATTACTCCTGACTCGTCAAGTGGTCACTTTTAAAAAGGTGTAGAACCTGCACCCGTATGGAAGGTAAATGAACATTTACTTTGCTAATGTGTTACAATTTTTGTTTACGTTTTATTTTTAAATTTATAGCTTAATTTGATTTATATTCTTAAATTCAGTTTCTTTAAAAATAAAATCATTTTGTTAGAGAAAACAAAATGATTGTTATGGACAGAAATCTAATAAGTGTTGCACCTTTTTTGAATTGACACTAAAAGGGCCATCTTTTGAAATAATTTGCATTTTGAATAATTGTAATATTTTCCTTTTTATGAAGTCTCAAAGTTAGGCGACATCATTTTCTCAAACCGGCTTAAACTACGTTAAGTTTAACTAAACTAGTAAAGGTTTTTGCTCTTTTGTGACTGAGATTAATAGCACGGCTATGATCACTTTAGTGAAAAAATCATAGTGAAATTGTGGAAATTCGGGTCACAATACATAATGCTGGGGTGGAAGATATCAACAGAGGTGTTCTTAAAATGAAGATGTTCTACAAATAAAATCTCTGTGATTGTTATGCGCAGAAAAGAACAAGCGTTACACCATTTTGGAATCTTAACTAAACGGGCCAACTTTTGAGAAACTTGCCTGTTGTGTGTAATAGTTTTCTTTTTATGGAGAGTTAAAGTTAGGCAACATCTTTTTCTCAAACGCCGATTCTCACACACAAATTACGTTAATTTCAATTAAACCAGCATAGTTTTTTTCTCCGACTTGTTACTGTGATTAAAAGTATGATTTTGTAAGGTGATGGTAGTGAAAAAATCATAGTAAAATTTTCCGCATTTTCAAAAATGTGCTCTTCCTCACTTAGCTAAGTGCTGGGGAATTTTTTTTAAATACTTTTCTCAGATCAGATATGACACCACCTTTCACCTCGCGCTTGATTATAATTTGTTTCGTTTTCCCCTGTGTATCAAATAACGTGATCGGCAATGAAACTGGTATCTTATTTTATGAGTTTGAACCATTGTATATTTTATTGTTCTAAGCAAAGTTTTGAATGGAACAGTTTTAATCAAGAAGATTCTATACTATTAAAAATTACTAATTAATGCGGTGCTAAATTCATGGCGGTAACACGATAAACGCACAATTACGTGATCTCCGTTGAATTCCAAACTGACATTAGACTTTTAATTGTTGTTCTACTAGTAAAATTTGGACAAAATTTTAAATTTGATATTTGTGTAAATATTTTCAAATATTTAAATTCTTTTAAAAGTTTTTCAAAACTAAAAAAAAATCTTACTATGCATGCACTTTTTAATCAAGTGCAGTTTGTTTACCTATATGCGTTATTATTGCTCACAAATATGTGCTTTTTAAAAGAAATTTTCTGCAAAAATCAAAAGTTGGCAACAGCGTAGTACTTGAACTAATGGGCTCAATTCATGACGTCACATGATAAAGACAAACATGTGTTCTCCATTGAATTCAAAACAAACATTAAACTAAATGTACTTGTTGTTCTATTTGTAAAACTTAGATAAAATTTCAAATTTCATATTTGGGTAAAGATGTTTAAATGTTAGGAAAAAAAATTTCTTCAAAAAGATTTTTTAAAATTAAAAAAAATCGTATTTTATGCTTATAATTTTAAATAAATGCATTTTGTATACATATGTATTTTTTAAAAGAAAATTTCTGCAAAGAGCAAAACTTGGCAACACCGAAGCGCGTGAACTGATTAGCTGGAAACACAAGATAGTTTTTATCGTGTGACTATGACGTCACATGAGTTTTTGAATTGATTGGCTAGAATCATGTGGCTTTCACTATCATGTGACTATGACGTCACATGAATTGAGCCCATTGACTGGAAACACGTGATTGCATACATTATGTGACTGTGACATGAATTTAGTCCAAGGAATCGAACATCAAAAAGTAAATTTTCAATGGAATCGATTCATCTGATGTCATAATCACATGACAATACGCTCGAAAAATTCCCACGTGTTTGATCGATGGAGTATTTTTGCGGCATTTTCGGGTTTGCATCTATCTCTCTATTGTCATATAGCAAAATGAAATCCTTTCTTCCCTTTAACTTAAAAAAATAAAAGTTTTATTTTATGCATTATTGATATCTTTATATATACATTTTTAAATTTCACAATATTTTTTTTATTTTTATAGCAAAATTACAATTTTTTAAATGTTCGAAACACTTATCTATACATATAAATAAAAATGAAACGTCTGTTTGTAATTTGAAATTAACAGCTTTTTACTAAATGCATTTAAAAGTATATATGGTACTTACATGAAAAAATCAATTTTTAAAATTTTTGTCTGTCTGTCTGTCTATCTAATCTATCTATCTGTCTTTCTGTCTGTTCCGGCTAATCTCTGAAACGGCTGAACCAATTTTGACGAAACTTTCACTGGCAGATAGCTAATGTTATAAGGAATAACTTAGGCTACTTTTATTTTAGAAAAAAAAAATTAGGATTCCGAGAAAATAAAATTAAAACCAATGAAATAGTGAGCAATATCCGAATCAAATAGGGATTATTTATTTCAATAGAGACTATTTTTATTCAATAGGGATTATTTTTATTTAATAGGAATTATTTTATTTCGCGAGCCTTCTGTTTCAAAGATTGCTAGCAGTTATATCAAACTTTTTTTCTTTGATTAGGTTGCTGCTATTCGCGACATTTCCCGTTCATGTCTTGATCCTAATGATTTTACAGTCTTTAACTGCATTGTCAAAGGTCATGCGTTTCTTTCACCCCCTTCCTTGCGGCTTCGTTTGTGTTCGCGTTTCACCCTACTTGCTACTTAGACCTATTTTGATCCTGAAGATTTTAGTCCTCACCCCATCGACAGTGTCAAATTTCATGCGTCCCTTTCACCTTTTGCTCAACAAAAAGCAAAGAAAAAAAGGAAAACAAAAAAAAGAAACATAGATTCACAAAGTAGAAGAAAAGTTTTCGTAAACTCTGCGAAGTGAATAAACACTTTTTTGTGTTAAATTCCACGAGGATGAAGTCGCGGGTAACAGCTGTTTAACATAAAATAAATGCATCAGAAAGTAATATTAACGTATTACACATTCAGATAAAAATTATTTATACTGTTTTTAGCGTTTATTACACAACATTTGTTACAATGTGTTACTTTTGCTGAGCAGGTAGTGTTTTCAAAAATCGACCCACAAGAAAGTTACGGGGCATCATAAATAATAATGACAATAATAAAAAAATCAGCAATTATATCAAAAGACTTAAAATTTAGCAAACATGGTTTTTTCATTCAGCTAAGTTATGTAAAAGCCTTTTTTTTATTTAATTTATACATGTCACGTAAAATTAACTCATTAAAAACTTCTTTATCCTTTAGTCTGTATTTTTTAATTTTTAAATTCACCCGTGCGAAGAACGGGTATACCAGCTAGTAGCTAAATAAAGTTGATTGGTGATCGATTCTGGTCGCCAAAAAAATTGACATAGCCAAGGCCCCCCACTGTTCTACTTAATTTTTAAATATAAAGGATTTGGTTCAACTGATCAATCCATAATATTTTGAAACGCATTGTGGCTGGCAAACTAATTACTAAATCTAAAAAGTATAGAAAAGCACGAGACACGAGGCCAAAGAACATAAGTATAAACTAAGCTTATATCTAATACTGTGAACTAAAACTATGTATATATTTAATAACTGTACACAAAGCAAAAGACTAGAAAATATATTAAAAATATTTAGAGTACTAAAAAAATTTAAAAAATATAAAATTTGAATATAAGCAAAAACGACGATTTGCACACAACCACAAGTGTAATACTATTAGCTGTTATTGTTTATTTGATGATCAAGTGGCAATTGCTAAACGATCGCAGCGCCCTCTGGTGATGAATTGACTCCATTGGTGTAATAAGATTTTAAACTCAGGTTCATTAGTGATGAAAGCAGGCATGATTTGAAACACATCTAAAATTGGAAATTGATTAACATAAGGAATAAAGAATGAAACATTTTCTATGATCTTAATATATGTACATAATAAGTTAGTTTTTCCTTGAGCATACGTTGTAAAATTATTTAAAATAACTTATGATCTTAATTTTCTTCTGAATATTTGATGTAAAACCCAAATTAAGAACTATTATGTTACTGGTTTAGCAAATAAGATATCTAAAAGCAGTTTCACTTTTATTCAGGACATATACAGTCAATATTTCATACTGAAGCAAGAATCATCGAATGCAGTGAGTGAGAAAAATTTCCTTTCCAAGCAATTTAAAGAATACTGCAAGATCCTGGATGACGCCTGTCGTTCATTGGCTGCAGAGCTCGGGAATAAGAGGGATCTGATTTCGGCTTCTGCTCAGTTTCATCGGGTTCTCTTTGAAGTAATTTTCTTTTTTTTTCTACTCTCTTTAATATTAATATTAATCTGATCACCATAGAGTGACCGCGGTGGCCGAATGGTCATGGCCAGCATTGATTCTGTCGATTTGCGGATTAGAGTCTTGGTGCTACTTAAGATTCCCCTTGGGCTGATGCCCGCTACATCTATGGAGGCTTAGAGTCGACATGTTGACTTAGTGTGGAAATTTGGAAAGCGGAGTGCCGGTTCAGATATCACTTGAATGGGACTGAAAAACACGAGGTTTCTCTTCAATAGTACTCGTATTCTTGTGCAAAACCCATCGAGTGGCCGAGGTAGCCTAGTGGTCAAGGTAATGGACTCTTGGCCGGCGTGTCATGAGTTCGAGCCCAGTGCCACTAAAGACCCGCCGTGTAGGGAAGCGATGCACGTTAAATCTGTCGGGAGCTCAAACGTCCTTCCATTGTCATGGGGTGGCAATTATGAGACGGGGTGTCAGCTCAGGGGTCGTCCTCGTCACTTGACCATGGTTCAAAATTACGAGGTCCGTCGCCAAAAGCCCTCGAGTAGCTGAATAGTGTGACGTTACTAATCAATCAATTAGAGCATCATAGGAAATGTTCATAGAAATTCAAATATCAATGGCACGAAAATGTCTATCGAAAGATTAATATTGGCGAGGTGATGCAGTTAGGGAAAGAAGGTATCCCTTAAGATATCATCATTCGACTATGGTTTGGAATTAGATTATTTGTTGTTGAACAACATATATTTCGACTTCTCTGTTTATCAGTAATTTTGAATTTGTAAACGTAATGTTAATCCTGAGGAGTTTCTACTTTCCTCTTTAAACCTAGATTGTGACCGCGGTATCCTAGTGATCATGGTCACGTTCTCGTGTCCGGCGTTGGTGAGTCGCGGGTGTGGGTTCTGCTGCCACTGAAGACCCGCTGGGTAGAGAGGATGATGTACGTTAAATGTATCAGGTCTCAAAGTCTTCTCGTTATTGTGATAGGGAAGTTAGGAGAGTTGAGTGCCAGTTCGGATATAGTCCTCACTTGCTAGGGCTGTTGCCAATATCCTTCGTGTTGTTTTTAGTGCTACATCAATCAATACTCGCTCTCTCATGCATAGATTAGTGTATTGATTTGAATGTAACAAGTATATTATTAAAAAAAATTAAGTCAATTTTTACTTAGGTTAACAAAGAAAAATTTTATTTTAGTTACTTTTTATTAAATAGAGTTACAATTAATATAAATATGTATATACATATGACAAAATCACAATATTAAGTAACAAAATAGAAAGCCATTTTCCTTGCAATTTCCCTTTTTCCTTTCTATATATGGTGTTAGACTATTTTTTTTACTATTTATTCAATTTATTAAATTTAATTATTCTAATAAAAATAATATAGTAAAAAAAAATCCCATTCTCAGAAAATAGGTCATCCCAGGTGGGATTAGAACTCCCGACCTTCGGATTAGAAGACCAACGCGCGCGCGCGCGCTATCCATTGCGCTACAGGGACACAACGAACTATTTTCCTTTCTATATATGCTGTTGGAGTATTATTTTTGTTTGTTACTATTTATGCATTTTTTATTTTAATTAGTGAATTCATATTTGAAAAACTGTATTAACATCAAGTGTCATCCACTACAAGTTTAAAAAATGTATTTGAACGTGAATGGATGAATAGAAAGTATTTTATTAACGATTGAAAATTTGAACAAAAATATACATAAATAAATATATATAGGGAGAAAGTGAACTAATAGTAATAGGAATTGAAAAATCAGCTTAAAACTTTTTAATTTTTAAGACTGTTCAGATGTATTGTAATTTAACGCAATATTTTCTCGATGTCATTAAAAAACTCATTATAAAGTTAACGCGATTTCTGAAAAATAAATTCAAGCTTTTAATTTTTGTCTGCTGTGGATATCACCAACAGATTTCTTATTGTATTTTTGTTTCAGTTTAGGAAAGAAATACAAGACGTGAAAGATTACGCTTCCAGTTTTGACGACTGCGATTGTTTCGAAATCAAGATGGAATCTTCTGTTAAAAGAATCCATGACTTTATCGACCAACTTTGTAAGTAGTTAACTATAGAAACTCAATCTGGAATATAAGGTAAAATAAAATAAATAGCTTGGAAAAAGTATTCTTTTCAGAGTGAGTTTGTAACCATCATAGTTTTGAAGTATATCATAAACAAAATGTTAAATTGCGATATTTGATTTGTTAACTTTAAGGTTATTTTGTCAATTTTTTTTTATTTTGATTTCATCACTGAAATATTATCTTTATTACCTTATATGAGCTCTTACTTTCTTCAACATATTTTGAAATTTACTAATGCATTAGAAGGAGTATAAAGTAATGAAAATTTTATTTGAATTATATTTTTTTCTCTAAGCCTTTTAAAACACTACTGGCCACACAAAATGCATCAACAAGAAGGACCAGGGATATAACAGCGAAATTAATTTGGCAGGTAATAAGTTGTACAAAGACCAAACGATTAAAATTACAACCTCTTGTGACGTGTGGATGATGACAAAACAAGGAGTGAGTGCAGCCGCCATTGTTGGCTGTAACCGCTGCCACACTCCTCGGCATAGAATCAAAGATGCTTTGGATGTATCTTTGAGGTACAACAGTCCATGCGGCTTCCACATATTGCAAAAGTTGATCTGGTGTAGCAGTGGGTAGCGTATCACGGGCCAATCGTTGTGCAAGCATGTGTCACACGTTTTCGATTGGTGATAGATTGGGAGAACAAATAGGCCAAGGAAGCAGTTCAATTTGATGGGTAAAGAAGAACTCTTGAACATTGCGTGCCACGTGTGGTCATGCATTTTCCTATTGGAATATGGCTGATGGCAAGCGCAAAATGTATAGGAGGACCACGGGCTCCAACAGCTCTGAAATGTAGCGTTGGCTGTTCAGTGTACCGGCAATGCGTACTGGAGGGGTGTGACAATGAAATCCAATACCACCCCAAACCACGATACCATGTGCAGGAACAATGTAGCGATGCAAAACGCAACAGTTCAGCAGCCTCTCACCAGGGTGTCTCCAAACTCTAATCCGACCATCGTGATGTTGCAGGCAGAAGCGGGATTCGTCAGTCAAAACAATGTCTTTCCATTTCGTTGTCCTTGTCCGCCGTTCATCGCACCATTAGCGGCGCAAATGCATGTGGTTTCCAGTCAGGGGTAAACAAAGCAATGGACGCTTTGTTGACATTCCACTCTGTTGCAAACGGCCTCGAATGGTACGAGCAGACACCGAATAATGCGTAACAGACTGAATCTGTTGTGCTATGGTTCGTGATGTGGCTGCACGATCCATCACTGCAATAAGGAATTTAGTAGGTTCTTTTCGTTCAATTGAAGATTCACTAAAAAAATCCAGGCATAATAAATGCTCTCAGTCTAGTGGCTCAAAATTTATTGTTGATTTATAGCCACACACACACACAATACAAATAAATATAATAGAAACTAACTATGTACATTTGATTAATTAGCATTACTCTCGTGTAAATTAGCAAAATCATTGTCCATCCACTCTTTCGCCCTTTTCGGTCTCACCTCGTTTTTCGTCCTCGCTATCTCTCTTCATTCTCCCCTCCTGGAGTTTTTGTTTTTCCTTCTCTCTCTCTCAATTCGAGTGCCGCGCCACCTATAAAGCTTTTAAACGGCAAGGCGAATCTTACATGCCTCACCAACGGAAGCACATGCGTCATCTTCAATGACCAGGTGCTGAATTACAAGAAAGGTTAGTCACACACACACACATAACATCTAAACCTTAGTTAAAGAGAGACTGCACTATCTAACTTCAAAACACATGGACATAAATAGGAATGTGAATTAATACTGCAAAAAAAATATACTGAATAGACATATGTTAATCATCGAAGGGTAGGCGAGAGAGGGCATCAGCATTGCCATGGTTTTTCCCCTTACGGTATATAATCGTAAATCATAAAGTTGCAAGGCTAGGGCCCAACGAGCCAATTTTGTACCATGTGGTAGTCCTTTGGTCAGAAATGTAAGTGGGTTGTGATCGGACACAACCTGTATTTGAGATCCGAAAATCCAATAGTCAAATTTTTTCAATGCACTCAGCACGGCATAGGCCTCTCGCTCTATCGTGGACCAGTTCATTTGACATTTGGTTAATTTTCTACTGTAGAACGCAATTGGGTGTTCCATTCCATTGTCATCGTTCTGTGCCAAGGCATACCGACTATAATGTGAAGCATCTGTATATACAGCTGAAATGGGTGGTTCAACACAGGGGTATAGAGAGTAGGCATTTCGATTAAACTTTTCTTCAAACATTGAAAAGATTCTTCGGCTTTGTCGTCCCAATGGATGTTATTTGGAATATTCTTCTCAGTCAAATTGGTCAGGAGTAAAACAATGGACGAAAAATTCTTAATATAATCACGGTAATAGCTTGCTAAACCAATCAATCCTCGTAACTGTTTTTTGGTCGTTGGTCTCAGTAATTGTGACATAGTTTCTACTTTTTGAGGATCCGGAGGATGTTTTTGGGAACCAACAAGATGACCTAGAAATTTAACTTGACTCTTTCCGAAATCACACTTCTCTAAATTGGCTGTTAGTCCAACTGCTCTCAGAGTTTTAAAAACACCTTCCAAGTGTTGCATGTGATCTGACCATGTTTCTGAAAATACTGCAACATCATCTATGTACGATCTGCAATATTATGATGAGGACTCAACACTTCCCATCCATAGATTTTGAAATGTACTGCTCGCATTCTTCATTCCAAAAGAGTAAGACCTTCCACTGATAATGTCGGAATGAGTAACGAAAGCAGTAAAATGTTTAGAATTTTACTCATAGGGATTTGCCACTATCCCTTCGAGGTCTAAGACTGATATAAAATGAGCTTTGCCTATCGTATATTAAATCCGTCGCATGTTTCATTGGGTATGCATCAGGAATAGTAAAACTATTCAATAGTCTAAAGTCTATGCACAATCTAATACTTCCGCATCCCTTTTCACCACGCACACCACGGGGTACTCAATCCTGTCACTATGTTCAATCAAGTCCATATCTAGCAGTTCATTGACTTGACGTTCAACTTCCTTTTGTAGAGCAATATGAACTCTATATGGTTGTAGTCTTTTGGTGAACTATCTGCCGTAACTTTAACAGAATGGTCTTTCACGTTGGCTTTTCCAGGATGATTCCGGAATATATATTCCTATTGTTGTAATAATTGTCTTAACTGGTGTTTCTGCTAGAATTTAGAACGTAGGCATTTGATTCAACTCGATCCCGATATTAGGTTGTGGTGAGCCTATACGGAACTTTATCACTAACCTTCTGAGACGTCTTTTTTAGGAAATTTAGTTCCCATACCTATTTCAATCAGCTCCAAAAGAGGACAGGGGATTCCTTCATTATATATGCAGATTAGATAAAGTATTTAAGTCAAACGGAATAGTAAAGAGCAGTAGGAGAGAGAGATTGAAGCAGAAGGTTTAATAGTGAAGTTAGAGATTTATTATTGAAGATTTCTAGGTGGATAAAATAATCTCAGGAAGAGTTGAGATTCAGTGTGGTAAATATTGATTTATATTTAAAGTCTCATTGAAAAGCTTTATATTAGGGTGAGATTAAAGTTAAATGTTCAATAGGAATATTATTGAATATAATTCTGGGATCTCTTATCGTGGTAATCTCTGCGTGATCGATATTCTGGTATTGTTAATTAATTGGATCATTAAATATTTGTTAATTTAAAGGAAAGTCCTTTTAAACCTCATATATCTAATTTGAATTATTTGTTATTAAAAGTCTTTTGATTCTATTTGGGAAAGATAACCAAATAAAGTTATTTATAAAAATGGCTACTGGCTCTTATCTGACTCCAAATTATTCTCGTTCTCAAAGTGAGATCCAAGGGAATCTCTTCACAA